>JAVIAB010000106.1:82141164-82236164 GCA_032433765.1 Megaustenia siamemsis | reverse complement strand
TTTTATGCATTCACTTGCATTTCTTTGCCTTAACCCCCTATATGAGGACAGTCCCCGAGACTGGCATCATGGCCACGAAGACAAATAATAATACATGAATGTGGTCATGGAAGGAAACTTCGAGGTGACAGATCAACGAATCATTTCCCAGAAAGATTTATGTTTACAATACTCGGAAACAAAAACAAATAACCAACAGAAAAAAAAATAAATATATGACCACTCTTTTTTTTCTTTTCTGACTTTCTTATTTGTGACTTTTTTCCATCGTGGTTGAGTAGGTAAACATCTAGGCAGGCTACATGACCAATGCACAGATTTTGAAGGAACAAAACAGAAACATCACTTGATAGTTGGTATATTGCGTGTGAAATAAGAAAAATAATAATATAAAAGACAGTCCTATAGCAGTTGGTGACAAAGTCGGCTCTGTTTCTTTACGTTTTTGCAGGACTTGTTTTATTGTAATGTTTTAATATTTCTCAACAGTGAAATTTAATATTTCTATCACAGTCATCTCCTCGCTGCTATTACTTCCTGTCTTATTTATGAAATTCTTTTCACGGGAGACTCTTTGTTCTGTAGGCAGGACGCCGGTCTCGAGACCAAGAGGCCGTGAGTTCAAATCCCGGCTGCACCAGTTGTGATTTGTAATTTGTGATTTCTCTCTGCGGCAACCACCCCAGAAGTGAGCAGCGAGGCCCTGCTTGAAACGTCAATTACCCTTCGAATGCAAAAAATGAGTACCTCATAAGACGGAGTTATCTGCCTGTGCGGCGAGGGACACATGTGCACATGGCTGCGGGGGAAAACGAATTGACAAGAAAAATTCGATTTCTAGTCTATTAGCACGTCGCCAGACGTGAAAGCAGCGAATGCAAAATTGCGTTTCACCATTTTGTGTTCATACCATTATTTAAAATGGTGTGCACACATCGTTTCACCATTTTGTGTTCATACCATTATTTGGAATGGTGTGCACACATCGTTTCCCCATTTTGTGTTCATACCATTATTTAGAATGGTGTGCACACATCGTTTCACCATTTTGTGTTCATACCATTATTTAAAATGGTGTGCACACATCGTTTCACCATTTTGTGTTCATACCATTATTTAGAATGGTGTGCACACATCGTTTCACACATTTGTATTTGTTTTGTAGAAAAAAGGACTGAGGATCACGGTTGTTTGTGCGTATTTAAAATTTGACATTTTAGTGACAGTCCTAAATAATTTAACACCCTCATGGAAAAAGAATGTCTGAGACTACTACATTCATTCTTCTCATTGCTCAAATGTATAGGCAGGGGTTGGAGTTTGCGAAAGTCGGCGCAAATTGGAATAATCTGGCTTCATTAACTGTGTCCAAGATTAACATACAGTGCTTGCGACAGGACTGGATGCAGCTCTTGGATGGCTCTACAGTGAGTGCGTTAACCTGGGTGTACAATCCAAGGCATTCTGGTGTACACTATAATAAAATAACCGATAAGCTCGCTGGCAGCTCTAGCATTGCGAGTGGCCTTAATCTCAACAAATAGGACATCGCCAGGTTTGTTCTTCATTCATTAAGAGAAGAGGAGGAGGGGTGGTACAATGATGTATATATTGAGAGACTGATGAGTCTAAAGGTGGAAAACGGGTCTTGTCGATCCGGAGTGCGTAGTGGGAAAAACAGATGTATCTGCAATGAACACCTTACAGGAACAATTAGTCTGTATCTATCTATCTATCTATCTATCTATCTATCTATCTATCTATCTATCTATCTATCTATCTATCTATCTATCTATCTATCTATCTATCTATCTATCTATCTATCTATCTATCTATCTATCTATCTATCTATCTATCTATCTATCTATCTATCTATATATCTATCTATCTATCTATCTATCTATCTATCTGTCTGTCTGTCTGTCTGTCTGTCTGTCTGTCTGTCTGTCTGTCTGTCTGTCTGTCTGTCTGTCTGTCTGTCTGTCTGTCTGTCTGTCTGTCTGTCTGTCTGTCTGTCTGTCTGTCTGTCTGTCTGTCTGTCTGTCTATCTATCTGTCTGTCTGTTTGTCTATCTATCTATCAATCTATCTATCTATCTATCTATCTATCTATCTATCTATCTATCTATCTATCTATCTATCTATCTATCTATCTATCTATCTATCTATCTATCTATCTATCTATCTATCTATCTATCTATCTATCTATCTATCTATCTATCTATCTATCTATCTATCTATCTATCTATCTATCTATCTATCTATCTATCTATCTATCTATCTATCTATCTATCTATATATCTATCTATCTATCTATCTATCTATCTATCTATCTATCTATCTATCTATCTATCTATCTATCTATCTGTCTATCTGTCTATCTGTCTATCTGTCTGTCTGTCTGTCTGTCTATCTATCTATATATCTATCTATATATATCTATCAATCGACCTTTCGAGCCGTAGTCGGCCTATAGGGCATGGATTAAGATACTCTTTCTCTGTTTCGAAATGTTTTTTCTAGGAGTCACAATTCTTGCAAATATCTTTTATCAAATCTCGCCATTTGTCTTTCTTCTGTGAAAGCATCTCGATCTCTAAGAGGGAGCCGATTCCTTCTGCCTTTGCCTCTCTCACCAATGTTCTTCTCACTGTTTTTCTGGGTCGGATTCTGAGTACACCATCTGAGAATTATATATATATATATATTTTTTTTTCTTTAAATATATATAGGTTATGTCTATGAAGTGTGCAAATGAGCAAGTCAGCGGCCTAGCGTGGAGAAGATTGTAGGGCAGCAGCTGGGGGTACACACACAAAAATTAGCAGAAAGGAAAACAGTAATAATATATCAATTTATATAAAACGCAGGTTAGGGGGTGCAATACTTGTCATAGATTAAAATACATTTTAAAAAATAGCCGGCTAGTAGCGGAATACTTGCCATAGTAATAATGAACTACAATACTCGCCATAATAATAACAAACACAATACTTGCCATAATAATAACAAACACAATACTTGCCATAGTAATAACAAACACAATACTTGTCATAATAATAACAAACACAATACTTGCCATAGTAATAACAAACACAATACTTGTCATAATAATAACAAACACAATACTTGCCATAGTAATAACAAACACAATACTTGTCATAATAATAACAAACACAATACTTGCCATAGTAATAACAAACACAATACTTGTCATAATAATAACAAACACAATACTTGCCATAGTAATAACAAACACAATACTTGCCATAGTAATAACAAACACAATACTTGCCATAGTAATAACAAACACAATACTTGTCATAATAATAACAAACACAATACTTGCCATAGTAATAACAAACACAATACTTGTCATAATAATAACAAACACAATACTTGCCATAGTAATAACAAACACAATACTTGCCATAGTAATAACAAACACAATACTTGTCATAATAATAACAAACACAATACTTGCCATAGTAATAACAAACACAATACTTGTCATAATAATAACAAACACAATACTTGCCATAGTGATAACAAACACAATACTTGCCATAGTAATAACAAACACAATACTTGTCATAATAATAACAAACACAATACTTGTCATAGTAATAACAAACACAATACTTGCCATAATAATAACAAACACAATACTTGCCATAGTGATAACAACCACAATACTTGCCATAGTGATAACAACCACAATACTTGCCATAGTGATAACAACCACAATACTTGCCATAGTGATAACAACCACAATACTTGCCATAGTGATAACATTCTCTTAAGATTCATAGCCATTCTCTTAAGCTGTCTGTTATTTTTTCTCTCTGCTTCCCTCTATCTCTTCGTCCCTCAATTTTTCCAGTTCTTACAATATATTCCAGTTGTTCTCTTTTCATTACATAGCCAAAAAATGATTATTGTTTCTTCCTAATATTGAAAATTTGCTCTCTTTTTTGGTTTGACCTCTCTCAGAACATCTTCATTACTCTTCTTAGCTGTCCATGGTAATCTCAACATTCTTCTGTAAAACCACATTTCTACAGACTCCAGTGATTTTCTTGTATGTTGTCCTATTGTCCATGATTCGCAGCCATATGTTAAGACTGGCCCTACATAACATTTAAGAACTCTTTTTCTTGTTTCTATTGTCAAAAATGGAATGCATAGTATCTTCCTCATTTTTTGGAAAGCTGCTTTTGCCTGAGCCATTCTGCATCTCACCTCTTTTGTACATCTTCCGTCTGAGGTTAACAAAGTTCCCAACTATTTAAATTCATTTACCTGTTTTAATATTGTTCCACTTGTCTTTATTTTGCACTGAGGTGATGTCTTTTTCTTTGTTGTTACCATTACCTGTTTTTTTGCTATTAAGGTTGAGTCCTTTATTTTTGCTTTCTTTCACTATAATGTCCAACATTTCTTGTAACTCATTTTCACTCTTAGCGATTAAGACTGTATATTAGCTTACCTTAGATTATTTATATTATGACCTCTAATTGTTATTCCAGGCATGCCCATTCTTCCTCTTCTTCTTCTACCTTTTTAGCTCACAGTGGCGCATAGGTCTTCAACAAACACTTTCAAAGTCGTTCTGTTTTTTTGCCATTCTTTTAAGATCATTTCATGTCTTCCCCATCATCTTCATCTCTGCTTCTATCTGTCTTCTCCAAAGGATTCCTTGGTCTTCCTCTTTGTCTTTTCCCCTGGGGATTCCAAAAAAGGGCCTGTTGTGTAATACTCTCAGTTGGCTTCCGTAGTGTGTGTCCTATCCAGCGCCATCGTCTTCGCTGTATCTCTTTATCCACTGGTGTTTGACTGGTACATTTCCATAATTCTATGTTAGTGATTTTGTCCTACCATTTCCATCCTTTTATTCTGCGTAAGCATCCATAAATGAAAGTCTGTATCTTCGTGATTGTCAATTTTGTTGTTCTCCATGTTTTACAGCCATATAATAGGACCGCCTTAACATTTGAGTTGAAAATTTCTATTTTTGTATTTAACCTAATTTCTTTGGATTTCCATATGTTTCCCAGTGCAATGAAAGCTCCTCTTGCTTTTGATATCCTTATTTTGGTATCATTTTCTGTTCCTCCCTCTTTATCTATATTACTGCCCAGGTATATGTAAGATTGTACATCTAATAGAGGTATTTCTCCTAGTTTTATAGGTATGTCCCTTATGGATCTTAAAATAATCTCACAATAAATATTAAACAAATCTGGTGACAGCACACAACCTTGTCTAACACCCTGTTTTATTTGTTGAAACATTCCCAATTGGTTTCCAGTTCTTATAGCCGCTGTTTGTTGCCAGTACATGTTCTTTATTATTCTTAGATCTTTGCTGTCTACGTTTATGCTTTCTAAAATTTTGATTATTTCTTGGTGCTTTACTTTGTCAAATGCCTTGGTGTAATCTATGAAACATAGGTATAGATCTGTTTTCACCTCTATGGATCTTTCTATTAAAGATCTTATGATATAAATGGCATTGTTTGTTCCTTTATCTCTAACAAAACCACACTGTTCATCGCTAATTTCTTGACTCATTTTGTTTCGCACTCTTCGCATGATGATTCTTAGTAATATCTTAGTCATATGACTCATAAGGCTTATTGTACGATGATCATCGCATTCAATTGCACCCGATTTCTTTGGTAGGGCTATGAATATTGATTTGAGCATGTCGTCTGGTATATATCCGCTGTTGTAGATATCATTCAATATTTTTGTTATTATTTCTATTCCAAAATCACCCATGGCTTCAATCTCTTCTTTAGTTATATTATCTGGTCCAGGAGCTTTGCCTGCTTTCATATTGCGCAAGGCATCTTTCACTTCTTCTCTGAGTATTTCTGGTCCTTCTCCATTATCCTTAATATTTACTTCCGTTCGTTCATCATTATAAAGATCTTTAATGTATTCTGTCCATCGTTCCCTTATGTTTTCTTGATGAATCAACAGTTCTCCTTCCTTTCATCTTAGACATCCATTTTTTGATTGCGTTTTTCTTCCTGTTAATTCCTCAATTTGTTTGTATATAGCTTTAGCATCTCCTTTTTGTTGCATTTCAATCTCTTTGCATCTCTCTTTTAGCCAAGCTTCTTTCGCTTCATTGCATTTTACTGCAATTTCTTTATTTATTCTCTTATACTCATCTGTATTTTCTTTATTTCTTCTTCTTGTATTAGCTGCAAAATGTCGTCTGTCATCAATTTCTTTCTTGAATTTGTCCTCACTGGTGGTATGAACTCTTTTGATGTTTGTTGCATTGATTCTTTTAGCATTTCCCACTGCTCATCAATGCTTTGTATCTTCTCTATTGCATTGTACCGGTTCTGAATTGTGATTTTATATTTGTCTTGCAGCTTCTTGTCTGATTTTAGTAAATCTAAATTTAACTTGATGTTAACTGAGGTTCGCTTTGTTGTTTTTAATTTGACTCTAAGCTTTCCCACAACTGGTACATGATCACTATTGCAATCTGCCTCTGGTCTAGTTTTCACACACACCAGACTGTTTCTAAATCTATTGCTTATCATTATATAATCAATTTGATTACGTGCGTTGTCCCCTGGGCTTTTCCATGTCCACAGACGTCTTGGATGTTGCTTAAACCAGGTGTTTCCTATCATCATGTTGCGTGTTCTTGCCCATTCAATAACTTTCTCACCTCTTTCATTCCTCTTGCCTAAGCCATAATGACCAACTACTTCCTCAACTCTTTCCTTTCCTACTTTTGCGTTAAAATCCCCTAGAACTATAGTGTTTTCATGTGGTTTGCATTTATGAAGTGCCTCATTTAACTCGTTGTAAAATGTATCAATTGTTTCCTCTAGACTGTCTGCTTTTGGTGCATAAACTATACTTGCCATCTGGATAACAAACCACAATACTTGCCTTAGAGATAACAAACCACAATACTTGCCTTAGGGATAAAAAAACCACAATACTTGCCTTAGGGATAACAAACCACAATACTTGCCTTAGGGATAACAAACCGCAATACTTGCCTTTGGAATAACAAACCACAATACTTGCCTTAGGGATAACAAACCACAATACTTGCCTTAGGGATAACAAACCACAATACTTGCCTTAGGGATAACAAACCACAATACTTGCCTTAGGGATAACAAACCACAATACTTGCCTTAGGGATAACAAACCACAATACTTGCCTTAGGGATAACAAACCACAATACTTGCCTTGCTGCAAACACTAAAAACTACGTACTAAAATATCACACATAGACAGTTGTGGTTTAGAAGAAAAAAAAAAGGGGGGGGGGAGGGAGAGGAGTGATGGGGGACTTAGCGGAAAAATAGATTAATATTTCTATATATTTCTTCAGGAATTCTCGAATAATTTCAAGAAAAGTTAGATAGTTTACATTAATATTTCTATATATTTCTTCAGGAATTCGCGAATAATTTCAAGAAAAGTTAGATAGTTTACATTAATATTTCTATATATTTCTTCAGGAATTCGCGAATAATTTCAAGAAAAGTTAGATAGTTTACATTAATTTCAGTAAAAAAAAAAAAGAAAACAATTTATTTCGAAAAAAAAACGCACACAATGAAATGGTTTGGCCAAGTACTTCGATCGTCTGGTCTAGCAAAAACCTGCAAGGAGTTGTGAAAGATGAAAGTAAGAGAAGAGTCGTGCAGAAAAAAGAGATGGGAAGATAACATCAAAGATTAGACAGGCCTTGACTTTGTAAAGTCCCAATGAATGACAGAAGATAGAAAGAAATGGAGAAGGTTGACGAAGTCTGTCAGTGATGTCACGGCGACAGCTGGGGTTTTGGAATACAAAATAATAAAGTAATTTAAAAGTAATTTTTAAAAAGTTATAATAAGGTAATAATAAAATAATAATAAAGTAATAATAAAGAAATAATATATATTATTGCAATATATAAGTATAGTTACATAAAAAATATGAAAGTGATTTCGTGAACTGTATTAACATGCAATTTTTCTACAGTTCCGTTTCCTATATATTATAGCACCTTAGAATACATCAGATGATAGATACACCACCACAATAATAAGCAGGATAGCTCGAGCCAAAGTAGAATTTCAGAAAATAAAAAATGTCTTGTGCAGCAAGAATAAGTCAATAGAAATAAGAAAGACAGTTTATCAGTTCTATATAGAACCAATTCTGATCTATGGAAGCGAATCGGTGAAGTAGATAAACAAATGAAAAGACGATTAGAGGTCACAGAGTTGGGATTTCTCAGAAGAATGTTAAAAATTTAATGGGCAGCTAAAAAACCAAAGAGGAAATTCTCAAAGAGACCAACACAAAAACGGAGCTTCTGAAAAAAAAACATCAGAAAGAAGCAATCAACATTTTTCGGGCACGTAATAAGTGGAGGAAACTTAGTTAAAACTGGCAAAATACAGTGAAAGAGATATTGCGGAAGACAAAGAGAGAAGATATTGCAGATAGTTTGGTGTCACGACATGAGAAGACCGTCAACAACAGAATTGAACCGATGCACGGTGGATAGAAGGCTGTGGAAGTACATGCTCGTCTAGTCCAGCCAATTAAAAGTGAAATTATTTCTTCAATTTTGTAGATAAAGAAATACAAAATCGCAAACGTAGAAAAGACACAAAAACTGTCTGCTGGATAACAACTATACCGCCTGTTAGATAACAAATATACCGCCTGTTAGATAACAAATATACCGCCTGTTAGATAACAAATATACCACCTGTTAGATAACAAATATACCGCCTGTTAGATAACAAACATACCGCCTGTTAGATAACAAATATACCGCCTGTTAGATAACAAATATACCGCCTGTTAGATAACAAATATACCGCCTGTTAGATAACAAATATACCGCCTGTTAGATAACAAATATACCGCCTGTTAGATAACAAATATACCGCCTGTTATATAACAACTATACCGCCTGTTATATAACAACTATACCGCCTGTTAGATAACAACTATACCGCCTGTTATATAACAACTATACCGCCTGTTAGATAACAACTATACCGCCTGTTATATAACAACTATACCGCCTGTTATATAACAACTATACCGCCTGTTAGATAACAAATATACCGCCTGTTAGATAACAAATATACCGCCTGTTATATAACAACTATACCGCCTGTTATATAACAACTATACCGCCTGTTATATAACAACTTTACCGCCTGTTAGATAACAACTATACCGCCTGTTATATAACAAATATACCGCCTGTTAGATAACAACTATACCGCCTGTTATATAACAACTATACCGCCTGTTATATAACAACTATACCGCCTGTTATATAACAACTATACCGCCTGTTAGATAACAACTATACCGCCTGTTATATAACAACTATACCGCCTGTTAGATAACAACTATACCGCCTGTTATATAACAACTATACCGCCTGTTAGATAACAACTATACCGCCTGTTAGATAACAACTATACCGCCTGTTATATAACAACTATACCGCCTGTTAGATAACAACTATACCGCCTGTTAGATAACTATACCGCCTGTTATATAACAACTATACCGCCTGTTATATAACAACTATACCGCCTGTTATATAACAACTATATTGCCTGTTAGAAAACTATATTGCCTGCTAGATAACAACTATATTGCCTGCTGGATAACAACTATACCGCCTGTTATATAACAACTATATTGCCTGTTAGATAACAACTATATTGCCTGTTAGATAACAAATATATTGCCTGTTAGATAACAACTATATTGCCTGCTAGATAACTATATTGCCTGCTAGAAAACAACTATATTGCCTGCTAGATAACAACTATATTGCCTGCTAGATAACAACTATACCGCCTGTTAGATAACAACTATATTGCTTGCTAGATAACAACTATATTGCCTGCTAGATAACAACTATATTGCTTGTTAGATAACAACTATATTGCCTGTTAGATAACAACTATACCGCCTGTTATATAACAACTATACCGCCTGTTATATAACAACTATACCGCCTGTTATATAACAACTATATTGCCTGTTAGAAAACTATATTGCCTGCTAGATAACAACTATATTGCCTGCTGGATAACAACTATACCGCCTGTTATATAACAACTATATTGCCTGTTAGATAACAACTATATTGCCTGTTAGATAACAAATATATTGCCTGTTAGATAACAACTATATTGCCTGCTAGATAACTATATTGCCTGCTAGAAAACAACTATATTGCCTGCTAGATAACAACTATATTGCCTGCTAGATAACAACTATACCGCCTGTTAGATAACAACTATATTGCTTGCTAGATAACAACTATATTGCCTGCTAGATAACAACTATATTGCCTTTTAGATAACAACTATATTGCCTGTTAGATAACAACTATATTGCCTGCTAGATAACAACTATCTTGTCTGCTAGATAACAACTATATTGCCTGCTAGGTAACTACTATATTACCTGTTAGATAACAACTATATTGCCTGTTAGATAACAACTATACCGCCTGCTAGATAACAACTATATTGCCTGCTAGATAACAACTATATTGCCTGCTAGATAACAACTATATTGCCTGCTAGATAACAACTGTATTGCCTGCTAGATAACAACTATATTGCCTGCTAGATAACAAATATTTAAAAGGTCGAATTCTTCAGTAACTTTCATCTTTTATTTATATTTTCTATGTCTATATGATCACTTAAAGCAAACCGTTTAATACACGGCTGTTTATCAATGATACTTTTGTTGATTTTCTCATTTGTCCTTTCCGGAAATGTAGAATAAATAGCCTTCTTTTATGATAAACTCATGATACACTCATGATACACTCACGATACACTCATACACTATGATACAGAGTAATTAGAAGAAGCTCTATCTTAACATTTAAAAAACTTGTATGTTTAAAAAATGAATATTGCATCACGAAAACACTCAGATTTGTCAATAAAAAGCAAAGAGCCCCGTCACGCCAAGTGGCGTATAGGGAATATGGTGTTATTGACCATAATTTTTACAGGCCTTCAGCACATGATTTTTTGGGTAATGTGGTCGGTATTACGCCCGTGCCGCTTTACTTTCCCAGAAAAAAATACGGTTCCCATTTAAGGCTGAATCCGGAAGCCGTCGATCAGGATCGAACCCACCTCTTGTTCTTAGTAGTCCAGTTCCCTAACCACTGAGCTGTCGCAGATTTGCCAATGCTAGCTCGATCATTGTTTAGTTACGATCATTGTTTAGTTACGATCATTGTTTAGTTACGATCATTGTTTAGTTACGATCATTGTTTAGTTACGATCATTGTTCTCCTACAACATCATTCATAAATAGATACTTCAGCTAAACTATTTGATATTTTCTTTGTGTGCCGTCACAAAATGAAACCACTTCCATCAAATAACAATTTTAAGAATGAGGGGTATGTACCGAGCTTCGGATATCGTTATCCATAAATGCTGTAAAATTTTCAAGATGTGAAATAGTTACATTTTAGGTTGTTTAGTTGGCAGCGTGTTCTAGAATGTGTTTCTCGTGGCAAGGCGCTGTGTCCAGGAGTACGGGTTCGATCCTGCTTCTCATAAAACGTTTTTTTTTTTATTTTAAGTGAGTGAGTGGAGTGAGTGAGTGAGTGAGTGAACTAGATTCAGCTCAGCTCCAAAGATAAAAAAATGAGTGGGGACATTAATTAAACTTTCATAAAAGGGAAAAAATAGAATATAGAAGAATGCTCGTGATTGTGAAGAGGTAAGAATAAATAATATTTATCAACTAAGATCTGAGAAGAGTGATTGTAAAGAGATAAGAATAAATAATATTTATCAACTAAGATCTGAGAAGAGTGATTGTGAAGAGATAAGAATAAATAATATTTATCAACTAAGATCTGAGAAGAGTGATTGTAAAGAGATAAGAATAAATAATATTTATCAACTAAGATCTGAGAAGAGTGATTGTGAAGAGGTAAGAATAAATAATATTTATATCGTTCTTTGTTTTTTTCCTGTTGTTGATTATTTGTGAATTGTTTTTATCGAGTGTTGTAAGACATAGATCTTCCCCTGACATGATTCGAAGATTTCTACGAAAATGAGGAAAACAAACAGCTGTTAATCATCATTATCATGTGCCATACCGGTTGGCGTAGGCGATCATGTCCTTCCACAGTCGTATATCTACCGTGTATAGTATCAATTCTGTTGTTGACTATTTCCACGCCACAACACCAAGCTATCGATTATTTTCTGTCTTTGTCGTCCGCGATCTCCCTTTCCCTGTATTTTGCCAATTGTAACCAAGTATTCAAGCTTTCCTCTTCTCATGATGTAAAAAAAAAAATAGGGAATATGGTGTTAGTGACCATAAATTTTACAGACCTTCGGCACATGATTTTTGGGGTAATGTGGTCGGTATTACGCCCGTGCCGCTTTACTTTTCCAGAAAAAATCTGGTACCCATTAAAGGCTGGGTGAACCGGAAGCCATCGGTTGGGATCGAACCCTACCTCTTGTCCTTTGTAGTCTAGTTCACTAACCACTGAGCAATCGCGGCTCCATCTTCTCTTGATGTGGCCGAAAATTTGTGATTGTTTCTTTCTGATGTTTCTTATGAGCCCCCTTTTTGTGTTGGCCTCTTTGTGAATAATAACGTGGTCATAAATTGTTGTGTCCATTATATACTTATACAAATAATATTGAACTAAAATAGATTGTTGTGTCCATTATATACTTATACAAGTAATATTGACCTAAAATAGATTGTTGTGTCCATTATATACTTATACAAGTAATATTGAACTAAAATAGATTGTTGTGTCCATTATATACTTATACAAATAATATTGAACTAAAATAGATTGTTGTGTCCATTATATACTTATACAAGTAATATTGAACTAAAATAGATTGTTGTGTCCATTATATACTTATACAAGTAATATTGAACTAAAATAGATTGTTGTGTCCATTATATACTTATACAAGTAATATTGAACTAAAATAGATTGTTGTGTCCATTATATACTTATACAAGTAATATTGAACTAAAATAGATTGTTGTGTCCATTATATACTTATACAAGTAATATTGAACTAAAATAGATTGTTGTGTCCATTATATACTTATACAAGTAATATTGAACTAAAATAGATTGTTGTGTCCATTATATACTTATACAATTAATATTGAACTAAAATAGATTGTTGTGTCCATTATATACTTATACAATTAATATTGAACTAAAATAGATTGCAATATTTTCTTCTGGTGATCAAATTACATTTTGCTAAGTCGCTCTATAGAAGGTTTCCTGTCATCGAGTTGTACCATGGGCACTGGATTTATGAGCTTTACCATGGGCACTGGATTTATGAGCTTTACCATGGGCACTGGATTTATGAGCTTTACCATGGGCACTGGATTTATGAGCTTTACCATGGGCACTGGATTTATGAGCTTTACCATGGGCACTGGATTTATGAGCTTTACCATGGGCACTGGATTTATGAGCTTTACCATGGGCACTGGATTTATGAGCAGTAGAAGTGAAGAAAGAAATAGAAATGACTGTGACGTCAGATAAAGAAACATAGTAAAAGTTAAAAGTAACATTTTCTTCTCTTTTTTCTCTTTCTGTCGTCCACCCGATGACTGATAAAGGAATTGATTGACTTCTTAGTCATCCGCTCGTTAAAAGGACGTTAAGTGGCCTATGTTCTGGTTTGCCGTAGAATTGTAATATTTGCTATTTTTGGTCCAACATATCCGACTTCAGAACGACATTTTTGAATAACGGGATGCCTTCCATCTTATATCCCTACACGTTGGGCCAGACTAGACTGCTTAGTCTGTTTCTGAAGAGGTGGAGTCGAGTCTGGATGGTTCTGGTTCACCGATCCTGGCGCAAGCCGTCAGTTATGAGTCGCTGACATCTTCCAGCCCTGCTGCTGTCAGATGCTGATATAGAAGACCTAGTACTGAGTCTGTCAAAACAGACTAGCAGACACAAGCTAGGATCGCCCTGCTCCCTGTAATGGTAGCTCTTACTGATATAGAAGACCTAGTATTGAGTCTGTCAAAACGGGCGGCTTACACAAGGTAGGTGTTTCTGTAGTGGTGGCTGTTACTGATATCATACTCATCATGTACAATGCCTGCTGGCATAGGTGATCATGTCTCTCCACAACTTTCGATCACGACAGTTATTTATCATTTCTGTTGTTGACCTTCTGCCAAGCCATTCTCTTAAGCTGTCTAATATCTTTTCTCTTTGCTTCCCTCTATCTCTTCGTCCCTCAATTTTCCCAGTTGTTACAATATATTCCAGCTGTTCTCTTCTCATTACATGGCCAAAAAATGATGATTGTTTCTTCCTAATATTTGAAATTAGCTACCTTTTTGCTTTGGCCTCTTTCAGAACGTTTACATTACTCTTCTTAGCTGTCCATGGTATTCTCAACATTCTTTTGTAAAACCACATTTCTACAGACTCCAGTGATTTTCTTGTTACTGATATAGAAGACCTATTAATCACGCACATCTGGGCTGCACACCAACAACTGACGGTAGCAACAACAACAACAACAAGAACAACAAACAACGATACTTACTGCATTATCCCATTATTGTCGTCTGTCGGGGAGATGGGGCATATTGAACCAGCGAAAAAAGTCCTCCTGTCCTGAGCTGTCGTAACGGGGTGTTCGGGTTTGAGTTTTTTTTTATTTCACCCCTGATAAAAAAAAAAAAGTTTAACCCTACGCGGATTCGAACTCGTTGTCTACTGGTTTTTAGCCCGGAAAGTTATCGATTCACCCACTCGCTCTGTCATAATTATTTACTATTTTGGTTATTCAGGGCCTTTTTTTACAACCGAACCGAACCAGAACGCGTTCCGGTAAACTATTAAGACTTAACAATCTCCTATAGCTCGTTTCAAATCACGTGCCCAACTTCAAAACGCTATTACTCAGTAACCGTTTGTTGAAAACTGTTGAAATTTTCCAAATGTTGTTAGAATGCAAAAGACCCTTTAAATGTATATTTAACAAATATCTTGCAGCTGCAGTTTTCTTAAAGCGGCGAATTTCTTTGATGTTTGTCAAAATTGTAAATTGTGAACCCCTAAATAATAGAAATTACCGTAGTTGCTGGTCTATGATTAATTTTCACTAGGTAAAGGCGTGGCCGTAATGGGGAAATAACTAAATAACACAAAACACCAGGAGAATTATTGTCTTCTCAGTTCGAGGACGGACGATAATATCAAGGTATACCTGTATGTCCAATTTTCATAGTTGTGTGGTCCTGATAAGGACCGTTTGTTGAACTAATTTAAGGTAATATAGGGGCCAACATTGTGGGGGCTATATACTTTCATTCTGAATCAGACGAGTCTAAAAGATTAATAACTGTTTGGGGTTGAACATTCCACAAACCATCATTTTTCGAATATTCCTCTTCCTGTTTTAAGACGTGGTCTTCACATTTAGCCCAATAATCTTTGTCTATATTTAATAAAGCGAGATTAGCAAGAGTCTTTACATCGCATATTTTGAATGTTGTATTTTCATCTGCCACTTGTCCTTTTAATTTTGCCCAGATTAGTTCTATTGGATTTAAATGAGCATGGTAAGGTGGCAGCCTCAAACTTATATGACCGTGCTCTTAGATAATCTTATCTATTTGAAAAATTTTTGTCCTTTGTTTTTGCTTTACTAGAGATAGTAATTCAGGTTTTAAGTACATGTTCTTAAATTGTATGTGCTCCTTTGTGAGCCATATCTTAATAGCATCTTTTGTACTGGATGACGTCGGGACTTTATCTTCAAGTGCAACAATGTTGTGGTACGCTACATTGTCCATTATTAGGCAAGATGGTCGATCTAGTGATGGGAGAACAGAATTTTCAATCCAATGTCTAAATATGTGACCATTCATCTCAGAGTGATAATCCCGATTGTCTATGGATTTTGAAAGAAAAATTAGCTCTGCATTATGTATTAGTCCATGTTGTCGACTACCTGCATGAGCAATTATCAAGCGCTGTCCTTTGCTGCTAGGTATTAATCTCTTAATCTTTCCATCTGATGACTGCCATTCCCTTTGGTTAGCGTGGTGAGCATTGATCCATGTTTCATCCAAGTACACAATATCATAACCTTGCTTGCGCACCTCTTTTACTTCACGTAAGTACTTGCTTCTCATGACTACTATATGTGGCTTCTCACAGATGATGTTTCGTCCATTGGAATACTTTCTGAATGTAAAGCCTGCAGCTCTCACATTCCTCCATAATGTAGACTTTGATATTTCAATACTGTTGTTCTTTTTCAGCGATACTTTTAATTTTCTTATTGTAACAGTTTCATTCATACCCAACATTTTGCGAATTTCACTTCTAATAAGTTCACTGTCGAAATTATCCAACATGTTTGTTCTTTCTTGTGATTTTGTATATTTTGAACATTGACGATCACGTGCTTGAATCCAGCGATTAAATGACCGTTTAGATAAATCCAAAATGTGTCTTGTCCTATTCTCATGGTTTTCTAAAGAATGAAATAATCTTCCTCGTTTAGCCTCTTTGCAAAAATAGTCATACATTTTTATTCCGATGTTTTGTAAACTGCAAAATTTCATTTTAAGACTCATGATAAATGTTATTGTTCCACGTCTACACCTATGAATGAACGGAAATGGAACACACAATTTCTCGTGTTTTTTACAAGTGTCTAATTGTGTCAAAAAACTACGGTAAAAGCGTGCAAACACGTCAATTTTACCGTGTATGGATTTTTACTCGCTATTTTTAACTTAAAATACTGTAAACATTAAGTTTTGACTACATCAATGGGTCGTTATAAATTTATATAAATCAAATAATCAACAATAATAACCAAATGTTTTTTTAAATGAAATTAATTCCCTGTTGGGTTCTAATCATTATAACTTTACATGCAAATTTTGAACAACTTACAACAAGCGGTTAAAAAGCTATCGATTTTAAAAGTTGGGCACGAGTTATGAAACAAGCTATAGTATATATATTTATATATATTTTAATAACAGAAAAATAGAATTGTCACAAAGTTGTGTTCTTGACTTATGGTCGTTGATAGGGTTTATATCAATAAAGGTACATCAGAGCTACATCCACCTGATATATTATATTTTCGTTCTATGGGATGGGATGATGCTGTGGTTCGGTAACGATTTTAAAAATAACAGTGAGTTTATTGATGTAAGTTACTGACAAGCAGATAACATGAACACAGAGTGGGTAATTATCAAATGCTACGTGGCAATTTTACATTCTTTTGTGAACTGTATTTGTTTTATCGAGTTGAACAACTGTATATGTTTTGTCGAGTTGAACAACTGTATTTGTTTAATCAAGTTGAACAACTGTATTTGTTTTATCAAGTTGAACAACTGTATTTGTTTTATCAAGTTGAACAACTGTATTTGTTTTATCAAGTTGAACAACTGTATTTGTTTTATCAAGTTGAACAACTGTATTTGTTTTATCGAGTTGAACAACTGTATTTGTTTTATCGAGTTGAACAACTGTATTTGTTTTATCAAGTTGAACAACTGTATTTGTTTTATCAAGTTGAACAACTGTATTTGTTTTATCAAGTTGAACAACTGTATTTGTATTATCAAGTTGAACATCTGTATTTGTTTTATCGAGTTAAACAACTGTATTTGTTTTATCAAGTTGAACAACTGTATTTGTTTCATCAAGTTGAACAACTGTATTTGTTTTATGAAGTTGAATAACTGTATTATTTGTTTTATCAAGTTGAACAACTGTATTTGTTTTATCAAGTTGAACAACTGTATTTGTTTTATCAAGTTGAACAACTGTATTTGTTTTATCAAGTTGAACAACTGTATTTGTTTTATCAAGTTGAACAACTGTATTTACTTTATCAAGTTGAACAACTGTATTTGCTTTATCAAGTTGAACAACTGTATTTGTTTTATCAAGTTGAACAACTGTATTTACTTTATCAAGTTGAACAACTGTATTTGTTTCATCAAGTTGAACAACTGTATTTGTTTTATGAAGTTGAATAACTGTATTATTTGTTTTATCAAGTTGAACAACTGTATTTGTTTTATCAAGTTGAACAACTGTATTTGTTTTATCAAGTTGAACAACTGTATTTGTTTTATCAAGTTGAACAACTGTATTTGTTTTATCAAGTTGAACAACTGTATTTGTTTTATCAAGTTGAACAACTGTATTTACTTTATCAAGTTGAACAACTGTATTTGCTTTATCAAGTTGAACAACTGTATTTGTTTTATCGAGTTGAACAACTGTATTTGTTTTATCGATTTGAACAACTGTATTTACTTTATCAAGTTGAACAACTGTATTTGTTTTATCGATTTGAACAACTGTATTTACTTTATCGAGTTGAACAACTGTATTTATTTTATCAAGTTGAACAACTGTATTTGTTTTATCGAGTTGAACAACTGTATTTGTTTTATCAAGTTGAACAACTGTATTTACTTTATCCAGTTGAACAACTGTATTTACTTTATCAAGTTGAACAACTGTATTTACTTTATCAAGTTGAACAACTGTATTTACTTTATCAAGTTGAACAACTGTATTTACTTTATCAAGTTGAACAACTGTATTTACTTTATCAAGTTGAACAACTGTATTTACTTTATCAAGTTGAACAACTGTATTTACTTTATCAAGTTAAGCAACTGTATTTGCTTTGTGAAGTTGAAGAACTCTCTAGAATGTTCGAAAATATACAATTTTCAGTTTCTCATTTGGTAGCTACTTTTAAATTCAATATTACCAGTTCGTGTGTTTTTGTTTATATTTTTTTGCTGTCGCAAAACGTTGCGCTCTGGACACCCGCCCTTCTGAAAGCTCGACGGCACGCCACTGAGATGAGTCAAAGGGCAATACATTTCCCGCAACAATCTTCCCTGTAATTAAAAAACACACTGTCAATGATAAGGAAACAGGCAATATATAAATTCTCCAACACACTGATGGCCCAAATGGAGGAAAACATGTAAATAATAATCATCATTCTTTGTGCAGATTCTGTCATGTGTTTTATAAAAAATAAACTCAAACAAGTAAATAAAACAAAATTGCGGCAGATATTAAATAAATCAACCAATGAGAACTCTCGGACGCCGGATTTTCAACACACCCTTTCCGGAAGCAACTGTAAGAGAAGTATTCATGTTATTGCAACTTACACAGGAAGCTCTGGCCATTTATTTATTTTTTCAACCAATTGCCTGTTTGAAATTTAAGAAGCCAAATCTGTTGTGATAGGGCTTCGTGGTATACATTTGAGACAAAAATTGTATTCCAAAACCTAAGCACGGAGATGTGAGGGTATTCTGGGTCATACACACTTCCGGTAATGCCTAATGAGGTCTTTGTTTGAATGCTTCTGTGAGTCTATTGGACCGGAGAGAAATAGAAGATGGGAAATGAAACGTTGAGATTCATGGGAAAGGGGATAGGAACTATGGGAAATGAGAGCTGTGGTTGTGTGCATTTGTTGATAATGAACGTTATTGACATCCGTCATCCTAGGCAGCCCCTATGGTCACAGACTAGAAATGACTTCAAGTAAGAGAAATATGATTTAATTTGTAAACGTTTTTGGAAAGGAAATAACTACAGAGGGAAAACGGGCACTCTACAAAACAAACTTTATTCCAACGTTGTGCTACTACCAATGCTACCTGGATCCTAGATGCAAGAACAATAAGAAAATAACCACTACCTAGAGGGAATGTGTTAGACGAATGACAAGAAACAGCCTGAGAGATAAGATTAGAAATGAAGAACTGAGGAAAAAGCAAGGAATAATTCCTGCCATTGAATACATAAAGAAACAACAGATAAAATGGTTTGGTCACGCAATAAGGCAGAAATATATTTTTTTTTAAAACACAACGAGCCTTCAGTAAATACCAACACCAAGGGCCGACCACTAAATAGATGGATTGATAATATTAGAAACACAATTAACAGCAAGGGGTGCCAATAGAAGAGCAAGACACCCTAAAGTATATCACACCTCGACGCACATAGTGAATGGAGAAAGAAAGAAAATGAAGAAGAGGAAGAAGAGGAAGAAGGAGAAGAAGAGGAAGAAAAAGAAGAAGATGGAAAAGAAGGAGAAAGAGAAGATGGAGAAGACGAACGATAAGAAGAGGAGGGCGAAGAAGACGAAGAAGAAGAAGGAGAAGAGGAAGATGGAGAAGAGAAAGAAATAAAAGGCGAAAAGAGGAAGAAGAGAAATAAGGAGAAGAAGAAGAAAGAGAAGTAGAAGAGGAGGAGGGCGAAGAAGAGGAAGAAGAAGAAGAAGAAGAGGAAGAAGGAGAAAAGAAAGAAATAAAAGGCGAAAAGAGGAAGAAGAGAAATAAGGAGAAGAAGAAGAAGATGATGATGAAGAAGAAGAAGGAGTCTGTCTCTGATGGGTTGACTAACAGAGGAGATCTACGAGCTTTCATTTGCAGACGATCAGGCACTAATACATAGAAAAATAGAAGACCTACAAGAACACTTAAATAAATTCAACAGCACAGGCACAAAATACAACATGAAAATCAGTGGCGTATACTTGTTTTGAGGTCTGGGCTACCGCTGACATAATAAATAAAATCATACATTATATTCAGTAGGCTAACATAAAGTAATATTTTCTAATGACATCACTCCATTTTAAATTACTTACTTATTTATGTTAATTATATCCGTCTTGTTTGGGACGAAACTGTCTCGATGACTTTGTCATTGAAAGTACTTTTGGGTTGGTTTCTAAGTTTCTGAGGGTATGATTTTTCAGTGGACATTAATGCCAAACCAGATAAGCGTTTTTGTGTCTGAGTTGAGCGACAATAAGATTTGATTCTCTTGAGAGCAGATACAGTTCTTTCTACAGATGCTGTTGCACATAACGTAGTTATAAATAGCTAAGGAAGTTCCGGTAATCAGACAGTTTCACTTTCGCTTTGTGGCGATTCTGATTGGCTAGAGCTAAAAATAATCAATGAAACCGCATTCATCTAGCGGTAGCTTTGCCGTTTTATTTTGACTCCCACTTTTGAATGTCAAGGTCGTTAATACTAGGTCTGGATAGAGGAAAAATGTACCGCTGGCTCCTAGAGGTTTCAATGTAGTTTCGGTTTCATTCACAAACGTTATAGTGGCCAGAGGAAAACCTTCCTTTAATAAATGCAAAGCAAAGCAAATAAATCATATTGGCCTACGAAATGTGTAATAGAATATTAGAAAATGTGTAATATAATTATTTTAAAAATATAATAAATTATCATTTCCTTTTGTATTTCGTTAATATGTTCAGGCCACCGGCGGTAGTTGCAGTATCATAGAGAATACGCCACTGATGAAACTCAACATCAACAAAACATAACTATAGAAGGCAGGAAATTAAAACAAGTACAGGAAATTCACAAATGCACAATGTCCCTCACTTAAGTGATATATCATCATCATATGTGTCAAACCGGTTGGGGTAGGCGATCATGTCCTTCTACAAATCCACATTGTTCCTTCCTTAAATGATATATCATCATCATCATCATGTGTCATACCGGTTAGCGTAGACGATCATGTCCTTCAAGTTATCCGCATTATTCCTTCCTTAAGGGATATATAAGTAATTCTATAAGGACTTCAGTAGGCATCAGTTCTTTCGCATTTTCATTTTTTCCCCCGATCTGTCCCATCTTGTATGAGCCCAACCCTGCTCTAGCATCAACCCTGGTGGGTTGGAGAACATGGTTGTGCTTGCATCGCACCATAGACACATGAGAACTTTAAAAACAGTCAAAATTGTTGCGACTTTACCTCCCAAAACTACAAAATAATCGCTAGAATTGAACAACAGCCAAAATAACTGTAATCTTTCGTACACCATGTGTATGAATGTGACGTGTTATCAACCATTACCTACACATGTGAAAGCTGGAAAACATCAAAAGAGACTAAGAGAAAACAAAACAATTTTGTAGACAAATGTCTTGGAATAATACTCCGTGTTTAGTGGAATGAATCCAAGACTAATATTGAAATAGCATTTTTTTGTATTCGCCGGGTTTCACCTCTGGCGAAGTCCCTAGAGTCTAAAAACTGAATTTTGCTTGTTAATCGGTTTTTTCCCTGGCAGCCGTGTGCACAGGGGTCCCTCGCTGGACAGGCAGATAACTCCTACTTTGGTGGTGCTCATGTTTTTTTTCCCCGTTGATGAGTAATTAACTTTTCAAAACGGGCTTCGCTCCTGCCACCAGGGGTGGTTGTCGCAGAGAAACATTATAAATAACATTCCTAGCCAGGTTCTGTCTCCATACCGACATCTTGTTTTCAGGCTAACCAGTCTCCATGGATACCATGTGTACAATGGAATGAATTCAAGACTAATATAGAGATACGAGAAATGGCCATGCAACCAACGATCTCATCTACAATGGAATGAATTCAAGACTAATATAGAGATACGAGAAATGGCCATGCAACCAACGATCTCATCTACAATGGAATGAATTCAAGACTAATATAGAGATACGAGAAATGGCCATGCAACCAACGATCTCATCTACAATGGAATGAATTCAAGACTAATATAGCGATACGAGAAATGGCCATGCAACCAACGATCTCATCTACAATGGAATGAATTCAAGACTGATATATAGATAAGAGAAATGGCCATGCAACCAACGATCTCATCTACAATGGAATGAATTCAAGACTAATATAGAGATAAGAGAAATGGCCATGCAACCAGCGATCTCATCTACAATGGAATGAATTCAAGACTAATATAGAGATACGATAAATGACCATGCAACCAACGATCTCATCTACAATGGAATGAATTCAAGACTAATATAGAGATAAGAGAAATGGTCATGCAACCAACGATCTAATCTACAATGGAATGAATTCAAGACTAATATAGAGATAAGAGAAATGGCCATGCAACCAACGATCTCATCTACAATGGAATGAATTCAAGACTAATATAGAGATACGAGAAATGGCCATGCAACCAACGATCTCATCTACAATGGAATGAATTCAAGACTAATATAGAGATACGAGAAATGGCCATGCAACCAACGATCTCATCTACAATGGAATGAATTCAAGACTAATATAGAGATACGATAAATGGCCATGCACCCAACGATCTCATCTACAATGGAATGAATTCAAGACTAATATAGAGATACGAGAAATGGCCATGCAACCAACGATCTCATCTACAATGGAATGAATTCAAGACTAATATAGAGATACGATAAATGACCATGCAACCAACGATCTCATCTACAATGGAATGAATTCAAGACTAATATAGAGATAAGAGAAATGGTCATGCAACCAACGATCTAATCTACAATGGAATGAATTCAAGACTAATATAGAGATAAGAGAAATGGCCATGCAACCAACGATCTCATCTACAATGGAATGAATTCAAGACTAATATAGAGATACGAGAAATGGCCATGCAACCAACGATCTCATCTACAATGGAATGAATTCAAGACTAATATAGAGATACGAGAAATGGCCATGCAACCAACGATCTCATCTACAATGGAATGAATTCAAGACTAATATAGAGATACGAGAAATGGCCATGCAACCAACGATCTCATCTACAATGGAATGAATTCAAGACTAATATAGAGATACGAGAAATAGCCATGCAACCAACGATCTCATCTACAATGGAATGAATTCAAGACTAATATAGAGATACGAGAAATGGCCATGCAACCAACGATCTCATCTACAATGGAATGAATTCAAGACTAATATAGCGATACGAGAAATGGCCATGCAACCAACGATCTCATCTACAATGGAATGAATTCAAGACTGATATATAGATAAGAGAAATGGCCATGCAACCAACGATCTCATCTACAATGGAATGAATTCAAGACTAATATATAGATAAGAGAAATGGCCATGCAACCAACGATCTCATCTACAATGGAATGAATTCAAGACTAATATAGAGATAAGAGAAATGGCCATGCAACCAGCGATCTCATCTACAATGGAATGAATTCAAGACTAATATAGAGATACGATAAATGGCCATGCAACCAACGATCTAATCTACAATGGAATGAATTCAAGACTAATATAGAGATACGATAAATGGCCATGCACCCAACGATCTCATCTACAATGGAATGAATTCAAGACTAATATAGAGATACGAGAAATGGCCATGCAACCAACGATCTCATCTACAATGGAATGAATTCAAGACTAATATAGAGATAAGAGAAATGGTCATGCAACCAACGATCTCATCTACAATGGAATGAATTCAAGACTAATATAGAGATACGATAAATTGCCATGCAACCAACGATCTAATCTACAATGGAATGAATTCAAGACTAATATATAGATAAGAGAAATGGCCATGCAACCAACGATCTCATCTACAATGGAATGAATTCAAGACTAATATAGAGATAAGAGAAATGGCCATGCAACCAACGATTTTATCTCACAAATAGAAAGAGAAGAAATATCTTGAGAAGAGACAACAAGAGGATACCAACACAAGCTCTTTTATAGAAAGCATCAGGATACATGCAATCAGAAAGACTTAGAGAGACACTGAAAAGAATACTTATAAGAGAAGCAAAGTTGGCAGGCATAGACTTGTTAGATAAGTTGAACATATCGCCAAGAATAGAGGTCGGTGGCGAAAAATACGAGCTCTATGTGACGTCACGTGGCGCTAGAAGGTTCAAGATCAGGAAGTGAAGGTAAAGTAGGTGTAGTAATGTTTGTGAAGGTAAAGTAGATGTAGTAACGTTTGGAAAGGTAAAGTAGATGTAGTAATGTTTGTGAAGGTAAAGTAGATGTAGTAACGTTTGTGAAGGTAGAGTAGATGTAGTAATGTTTGTGAAGGTAAAGTAGATGTAGTAACGTTTGTGAAGGTAAAGTAGGTGTAGTAATGTTTGTGAAGGTAGAGTAGATGTAACGTTTGTGAAGGTAGAGTAGATGTAACGTTTGTGAAGGTAAAGTAGATGTAGTAATGTTTGTGAAGGTAGAGTAGATGTAACGTTTGTGAAGGTAAAGTAGATAATTACATTCGTGAAGCGAAATAGATAATTCGGTAGTCCATTCATATAACGGTGAACCATATTTCTAAAAACGTTTAGTTTTATTCGGAAACATATATGTGAAATTGTTTGTAAGGTAAAGGTATGCGATAATTACAGCCAGCAGACACCACGTAACGTAAAGGTCTCCGAGACATATAAGGCTCCTCAGCCTAGCCGGCCACCCAATTCGCTCACCCAGTTAAACCCGACCCTGTTCAGATCAGACGATCATTCCTAATTATCCGTGAATCAGTGGAGTGCCTGGTACATCTACGTACGCAAGACAAGTGTGAGAGAGCTAGCAGTTTAAAAAAGACAAACCCGCACACTTAAAGTCAGCAGAATTTCCGAGATCATCAACATTATCAAACGCTGCGATTTCCGGTTCATGGTAGGCGTTTTGCTGTAAGTAATACCCGCCATTGCTGGAGCTAGTTTGTGCCTTCTCTGAGCCGTTTCGACACGACGACCGCAAGCTCAGACTTCTCCCGCCATCTTGAAGCCTGCTGTGAAGCACAATTATCGGCTTAGAAGACTTAAGGCTGCAATTAGATGTAAACCTCCCGCCCAAACCCCAACCCAAACGCCAACTCAAATCCCAACCATTCTACAAGTAAACCCCTGAATTTGTGTTTGAGAAAAAGAAGAAAAAAAACAACTCGGTAGTTTTAGCGGTTATACAATTTGGACAAACATTTTGTTTCGTGTAAAACTGCAGTGGTTTTAGAAATTGTGTATTTTCGCATCAGAACAATAGGGGATCTTTTCACGTCTTGAGTTGTAGCGTCGTATAGGGTTTGAGGGGGGGGGGGGATATTAATGCCCATATTTAGTCAATGCATTATCATGTGCCATACCAATTGGCGTGAACGATCATATCCTTGCACAATCTTCTTTCCACAGTGTAGAGTATCAATTTTGCTGTTGACTGTTTTCAATGCCATAACACCAAGCTATCTATAATATAGCATCTTCTCTCTTTGTCGTCCACGATCTCTCTTTCCCAGTATTTTGCCAGTTTTAAACAAGTATTCCAATTTTCTTCTTCTCATGATGTGCTCGAAAAATGTTGATTGTTTCTTTCTGATGTTTCTTAGGAACTCCCATTTTGTGTTGGCCTCTTTGAGAATTTCCTCGTTGGTCTTTTTAGCTCCCTTTTCATTTCTTTTTTTATTGTCCATGATTCGCTTCCATAGGTCAGAAATGGCTCTATATAACACCGGTGAACACTCTTTCTCACTTCTATTCACATAGACTCGTTGCATAAGATGTTTTTCATTTTCTGAAATGCTATTTTGGACTGAGATATTCTGCTTTTTATTTATGTGGTGCGTCTCCCATCTGATGTTATTATTGCGCCCAAGTATTTGACACGTTGCACTTGTTTCACATTTCTTCTGTTTATTTTTGGGCTGTAAGATGGTGATGATTGTTTCTTCGATAGGACCATTACTTATGGCAAGACCCTTTCTTGTTGCTTTTTGTCAATTCTTCTTTCTTCTTCTACCTTTCAGCTCCCAGTGGAGCATAGGTCTCCAACAAACACTTTCCAAGTTGTTCTGTTTCTTGCAATTCTTTTAAGATCATTCCATGTCTTCTCCATCATCTTCATCTACGCTTCCATCTGTCTTCTCCAAGAATTATTTGATCTTCCCCTTTATCTTTTCCACTGGGGATTAAAAAAAGGGGCTGTTGTGTAATACTCTCAGTTGGCTTCCGTCGTGTGTGTCCTATCCAGCGCCATCGTCTTCTCTGTATCTCTTTACCCACTGGTATTTGACTGGTACATTTCCATAATTCTATGTTAGTGATTTTGTCCTGCCATTTCCATCCTTTTATTCTGCGTAAGCATCCATTAATGAAAGTCTGTATCTTCATGATTGTCAATTTTGTTATTCTCCATGTTTCACAGCCATATAAATAGGACTGACTAAACATTGGAGTTGAACATTTTATTTTTGTATTTTACCTAATTTCTTTGGACTTCCATATATTTCCCAGTGCAACAAAAGATCCTCTTGCTTTTGATATCCTTATTTTCGTATCATTTTCTGTTCCTCCCTCCTAATCTATATTACTACCCAGATATATGTAAGATTGTACGTCTAGTAGAGGTATTTCTCTATAGGTGTTACTACACTGTTATTGCTTCCTTTATTTCTTCTTGCAGTACTACTCCGCTATATCACTTTTTCAAATCTATTATAATAGTACACCATATTACCTTTCTTACAACTTAATACATCGGTTCCTTCAATTCCTACGTGACTACATCGGTTCCTTCACTTTCTACTTGACTACATCGGTTCCTTCACTGTCTACGTGACTACATCGGTTCCTTCACAGTCTACGTGACTACATCGGTTCCTTCACTTTCTACGTGACTACATCGGTTCATTCACTTTCTACGGGACTACATCGGTTCCTTCACAGTCTACGGGACTACATCGGTTCCTTCACAGTCTACGTGGCTACATCGGTTCCTTCACAGTCTACGTGACTACATCGGTTCCTTCACAGTCTACGGGACTACATCGGTTCCTTCACAGTCTACGTGACTACATCGGTTCCTTCACAGTCTACGTGACTACATCGGTTCCTTCACAGTCTACGTGACTACATCGGTTCCTTCACAGTCTACGTGACTACATCGGTTCCTTCACTTTGTATGGGACAACAGTGCTATCTTCACTTTCTACGGGACTACAGTGCTATCTTCACTTTGTATGGGACAACAGTGCTATCTTCACTTTCTACGGGACTACAGTGCTATCTTCACTTTCTATGGGACAACAGTGCTATCTTCACTTTCTACGGGACTACAGTGCTACCTTCACTTTATTCTAGACAACAATTGTTCCTTCACTTTCTATGTGACTACTGCTGTGATTTTGTTTTCAACTTTACATACAGCTCACCGTCCTCTATTTCTCCAATATTCTTCATCGCCTCATCTATTTTTCTTCTCTTCTACATAACATCATCTATTTCAGCAGCTACGATGGGAACTACAGTTACCTTTCTTTGTTTGGGAGATTTGTTAGTCATTCGGATGATTCCACTGGCACGGGCGGTTGAGTAATTATGGATTTTAATTCGTTTGCAGTGATACCGGGGCCTTCCGTAACCAACCAATAAACCAATCATCTATTTCTCTACAGCTCATTACTGCCTCAGCTATTTCTCCACTATTATTCTACATAACACCATCTATTTCTCTACAGCTCATTACTGCCTCAGCTATTTCTCCACTATTATTCTACATAACATCATCTATTTCTCTACAGCTCATTACTGCCTCAGCTATTTCTCCACTATTATTCTACATAACATCATCTATTTCTCTACAGCTCATTGCTGCCTCAGCTATTTCTCCACTATTATTCTACATAACATCATCTATTTCTCTACAGCTCATTACTGCCTCAGCTATTTCTCCACTATTATTCTACATAACATCCTCTATTTCTCTACAGCTCATTATTGCCTCAGCTATTTCTCCACTATTATTCTATATAACATCATCTATTTCTCTACAGCTCATTGCTGCCTCAGCTATTTCTCCACTATTATTCTACATAACATCATCTATTTCTCTACAGCTCATTACTGCCTCAGCTATTTCTCCACTATTATTCTACATAACATCCTCTATTTCTCTACAGCTCATTATTGCCTCAGCTATTTCTCCACTATTATTCTACATAACATCATCTATTTCTCTACAGCTCATTATTGCCTCAGCTATTTCTCCACTATTATTCGCCACAAAATGGAGGACGTTTCCCCATAGTTTGTTTTTGGATAGATGAATAAACGTACATGTTGTCATGGAAAACATAGAGACTAGAAAAGTAAAACAGGGCTGGTACGCGTTGATGGGCGTAGCTTAGGCTCCGCCCAAATGTGTTCAAGACCTCCCACTTATACTTCACATCCACTTTTAAAAACCAATAGCTTTACCGACCAATTAGAGTCTTGGGTGTTTCCAATGAAACCGGGGAGTGGGGGTGGGGGGGGGGGGATTTCTTTCTGAACAACCAATCGTGTTTGCCTTGTCAGAATGAGTGTGTGTGTGTGTGTGGTTGCGGTGGGGGGGGTGGATAGCGCTTTACAATTCGACCCCCCGCTAGAGACCAGTGGTTCTCAAACCTGTAATTGCAGTCTAATTTTTCTAGAACGTTGAACCTACATTTACGCTAATCTAGCAGATGAAATAAGTCTCCAGTGGCTTGCGTGTATCGGAGGGTTCCAAACACGTCTTCCGTGTGATTCCGCTGACAGAAATGGGTACGTGACCTTATGTTTGATATGAAAGACATCCGGTTAGATAGCACTGGCCGTTTCCTCGACTTCATTAAGTGAAAGTCCTATATTCTACACTTCATTGGTTGCATTTTTATGAATACTTTAACCTTTACTTTGACCTTTACTTTACCGCTTGTAATTACCACGAGGGTAAGATGACTTTGAACGAAGTAGAGGCGGATGTAAGGTACATGGCTAACAAGGCTGTAGACGAAGATGATATAACATCCGAGATGATAAAAGCAATGGGTAGCCATAACTTAAAACACCCGTAGAAAATGTGTCACGCAATATGGGAAGAAGAAAAGGTACCTACATAGTAGAAGAGAGGTATAAATGTTACTAAACTTTAATGTTTGTTCTTTAATGTCTGCATTGCTCTTGTTCATGATCTAAGACATCTTACAGATTTCTCTGTAACATTTTGCTTCGAACTAATCTCTTTTCTTCATTGCTGTTTTCGAAATTCTCCATGATTCACAACCGTATGTCGCTATCGGGAAGATACATGTCCTCAGTAATTTTAATTTTACTGCCTTGTTGGTATTGTACCGCAATTTCTTCGTGGTGACTAATTTGTGTGTTTCTTTTCTTTTTTTTAATCTTCTTTTGACCGCTTCCTGACAGTCTCCATTGTTAGTTAGATCCCAGATATTCCTAGTTTGTTACAATTTCAAGTTCTTCACTGTTTGATGAGGATTCTGAGTTGGCTTGTTGTTTTGTTAATGGGCATTATCTTAGATTTCTCTATGTTCCCATAGAGGTTTTGCTCTTCACTGTTTGATGATGATTCTGAGTTGGCTTGTTGTTTTGTTAATGGGCATTATCTTAGATTTCTCTATGTTCCCATAGAGGTTTTGCTCTTCACTGTGGGGGGTGGAGGTCCAGTAACATAGCAACGGAGATAAATGACCTCCTAATGAGACAGGGTATGTTTCAGACGAGAGATTTAAATCATGTAATGTCTCTAATTATTAAAGAAGACATATTTCAGAATATTGACAATTAGCACGTCATTACTTATTAACGCGAACGAAAGTTCTACAAATTGATGTTTAACTCGGACATTAATCATCATCATCATCATGCGCCATGCCGGCTGGCGTAGGCGATCATGTCCATCCACAACTTTCTATCTACAGCACATCGTAGCAATTCTATTGTTCACTACATTCCGTGCCACGACACAAAAACTATCTAGTATCTTCTGACTTTGACGTCCGCGATTTTTCTTTCCCAATATTTTGCCAGTTTTAGACATTTAATACCTTCCCACTAACGATTTTGTTGTTAAACATCTAATTATTCGTTATTAAATAATCGTGTTTTCTTAATGCGCTTTATTTATATTTAAGTTAACATTTTCCGTTAAACGTCAGGATTGTTTTAAAATTAACGTGGACGTCAGTGGCGATGTGGTTTGGTTGGGGGGGGGGGGGCGTGGTATCAAAGTGATTGTGGTTCATTTTAAGTGTGACACACTTCGATCGAACAAGCCCATAAATGGGTACATGGCGTTTTGAATTGCGGAAAGTATTAACAGCGTTGAATATGGCTGACCATACTCATTTACAATAAATAAAAAATAGGCTGGCATTACCTAGTGAATTAGTCACAGTCCTGCCATAGTATACATGAATACAATATATGTTTAGTATTATGTTATAAATAATATATATGTTTAATATTATGTTATAAATGATATATATGTTTAATATTATGTTATAAATAATATATATGTTTAATATTATGTTATAAATAATATATATGTTTAATATTATGTTATAAATAATATATATGTTTAATATTATGTTATAAATAATATATATGTTTAATATTATGTTATAAATAATATATATGTTTAAAACGAGCTATAGGAATATCATCAAAATCATAAGGTAGAGACAATCTACATTTATTGGGAATGCCCAAAAATGCGAAAGGAAGGCATTGAGAATACTATAACAACGGCCAGAATGAATGGAAACAAGAGCAGAGGAAAATCAAGAGAAAGAAATATTGAACAGCTAATACAAATGGAAAAATGAAAGATTACCGACTGAAATGATGACATGTATGGATGAGTGAGTAATGTGGAGAGAGATGATCGCCTATACCAACAGGTTTGGCACCTAATAATGATGATGATGAGCTTGTATATGCTCCAAGGAATTATGTCGAAAGTATTTATTGATGTAAATATTGTTCTAAATAGTTTGAATATAAACAGGAAATAGAAGAAGATAAAGTAGCAGCAACAGTAGCGTAGACAGTAACAGCAGAAGATAAAGTAGCAGCAACAGTAGCGTAGACAGTAACAGCAGAAGATAAAGTAGCAGCAACAGTAGCGTAGACAGTAACAGCAGAAGATAAAGTAGCAGCAACAGTAGCGTAGACAGTAACAGCAGAAGATAAAGTAGCAGCAACAGTAGCGTAGACAGTAACAGCAGAAGATAAAGTAGCAGCAACAGTAGCGTAGACAGTAACAGAAGAAGATAAAGTAGCAGCAGCAGTAGCGTAGACAGTAACAGCAGAAGATAAAGTAGCATCAACAGTAGCGTAGACAGTAACAGCAGAAGATAAAGTAGCAGCAGCAGTAGCGTAGACAGCAACAGCAGAAGATAAAGTAGCAGCAGCAGTAGCGTAGACAGCAACAGCAGAAGATAAAGTAGCAGCAGCAGTAGCATAGACAGCAACAGCAGAAGATAAAGTAGCAGCAGCAGTAGCATAGGCAGCAACAGCAGAAGATAAAGTAGCAGCAGCAGTAGCATAGGCAGCAACAGCAGAAGATAAAGTAGCAGCAGCAGTAGCATAGGCAGCAACAGCAGAAGATAAAGTAGCAGTACAAGTAGCATAGGCAGCAACAGCAGAAGATAAAGTAGCAGTAGTAGCATGAGCAGCAACAGTAGAAGATAAAGTAGCAGTAGTAGCATGAGCAGCAACAGTAGAAGATAATGTAGCAGTAGTAGCATGAGCAGCAACAGTAGAAGATAAAGTAGCAGTAGTAGCATGAGCAGCAACAGTAAAAGATAAAGTAGCAGTAGTAGCATGAGCAACAACAGCAGAAGATAAAGTAGCAGTAGTAGCATGAGCAGCAACAGTAGAAGATAAAGTAGCAGTAGTAGCATGAGCAACAACAGCAGAAGATAAAGTAGCAGTAGTAGCATGAGCAGCAACAGTAGAAGATAAAGTAGCAGTAGTAGCATGAGCAGCAACAGTAGAAGATAAAGTAGCAGTAGTAGCATGAGCAGCAACAGCAGAAGATAAAGTAGCAGTAGTAACATGAGCAGCAACAGTAGAAGATAATGTAGCAGTAGTAGCATGAGCAGCAACAGTAGAAGATAAAGTAGCAGTAGTAGCATGAGCAGCAACAGTAGAAGATAAAGTAGCAGTAGTAGCATGAGCAGCAACAGCAGAAGATAAAGTAGCAGTAGTAGCATGAGCAGCAACAGCAGAAGATATTGAGTTATTTGCGGGTCATCATCATTGCACTCCGAACATGTCCATATATGCTCAGATCCCCTCCTCATCAAGTCCTGCAGTGTCCAGCGACTGACGACTCCAGTTCTATGTTGGTTGATTAGTCTTCTACACGCCTACTAAGTTTCTCGTTTCTGGCTGTGCCCATCTTAACTCCCATCTCTTTCATCCGAAAGAGTGACGTGGACTCATGGTTATCAAAGTCCTGTGTCCTTCCCACTTCCCTGAGGGCATTGATGACGTCCACCCGATCCATTGGATGACCGTCCTCAACAATAGCGCAGCTAGCCAACCTGTCCGACGCTTCATTTCCCCGCACTCCGGCATGTTCTGGGACGTAGACAAAGATGACCTTACGTATTTTTGACTTCTGCAATGACTCTACCGATTGCCTACGTACAGATCCTGCCTCCACTTTTTTTATCATGATCATCGAATCACTCAGTATACATGCGTGGGTGTAGTCTTGTGACTCTAACCAGATGAATGCCTTCGTCACTGCCATCACCTCCATTGTCATGCTACTCGTGGTCATAACGTATGCGCTACTGTCTTCCTTGACTATTCTGCCAGCAGAGCGTGCTGTGAATGCCCATCCACCTCTTTGGTGTCGTATTACAGATCCGTTTGTATAGATGACTGCATCTTTCTCATCGGTGTTATCGCAGATGAGACCGTTGACCCCCGCATTGACCACGACTGAGTTCTGTTCCCTACTTTTCCTGTTGAGTGTGACAATACACGAGAAAGTCCCTTGAATGATGCAGGCACCGGTATCCACTCCTCCCAACGCTGATATTGGTAAGCCCACATACCTGTTTGATGACATCTTCTGCTCGGCCCACCCATGATTTGCCTCTTTTTAGCCTAGCACCTTTCCCTGTGTTGAGCACGTGGTGCAATGGATGCTCTTTATCTGTACTAATCTTCAGGTATACTCGTGCCCTCCAGATCTTGATCCTGTCATCCATTGTTGGAAAGTCAAGAAGATACCTCATTGCTACACAGTGAGTGTCCCTCGTATACCCCAACGTAATGCGCATAGGTTCATTCTGCAGTTTCTCCAGCTTGTAAATTTGCGTCTTACTGACTGTAAGAACTGCCAGGGCATACTCGATTGGTGCAAGGACTTGTCCCTGGAACAGAAGAGTAAGTAGCCTCTGCTCGATTTTGGCAGCTGCCATGACCTTCAAGGCGGCTAACATTTGCGGGATTTTGTTATCACATGGTCGACGTGTTCCCGGAAAACACAGGCTGCGATCAAACTTAACTCCGAGGTATGTCATCACCCTGTCCCTGGTCATCTCATCAGCTCCCATTCGTACTACCGGTGTTTCCGTGTTAACGATATGATTGTTAAGTGAGAACCATGCAACTGATATTTTATTAGGATTAACCAAGGCACCTGATACTCCACACCACATAGAGATGCGATCGAGTTCGTCTTGCATTGTGGAGGCGATCTGTCACTTCCTTGTCGATATACCAGAATATCATCAGCAAAAGTGATAGTTCTTCCCCTGGCACCCAGCTGTTGTTCCGTGATCGTTATTGTGTACATGTTAAATATAACTGGTGGCAATGTTGAGCCTTTTGGCAGCCCTGGAAAAATAGATATTGGTTCGGATGACCAACTTCCACATTTGAGTATCACCTTCCTTTGAAACAGTGCCGCGGCGATCCATCTAATGAGGAAAGGGTGCACCGCCAGTTTGAGGAGCATATGCATAAGGTATTCAAATGATACCCTGTTGTATGCATCCTCCAAATCTATAGCAGCAGCACATGTCTTCTCTCGTCTGTGGAAGCCTTCGAAGACGTCATAGGCAAAGACTGCCGCATTGAGCCATGTCTCTTTGTTATATCTATAACCTCTGAGTGTGGGTGGGAATGCGCGTTTCTGTTCAAGGTGACAGGTGAGGACACGGGCAACTATTTTCTCCAGCAGCTTGCCCGCAGTGTTCTGCATCGTGATGATTCTGTAGGCACTGATCTGAGAATGGTCTTTGTTTGGCTTCGGTAGCGGTAGTAAGTAGCTGTGTAGCCACTCCTCCTTAATCTGGCCACTCCGACTGCTGGCATTAAACTCATTGGCCAGTTTTGTCAAGTCGTCGTCAGCTAAATCGCCTATGTCATCGTACCGAACATCATCTGGACCAGGAGCAGTGTTGTGTGACCTTTTAAGTGTTGTGCGAATGGTATCGGTTGTGATTGTGAGATCGTCTCCCAGCACAACATCCTCACATAATTCTGAAAGGGACCTCCGTATCCTCATTCTTACAGCCCCATTTCTTTGGTCAGTTTGCTCAATGTAGCGGGCAAGCAGGGCCTTCCCTTTGCTCTCATCAGATTTGTGCCATATCTGGCATGTGCTCTGGAAGTCTGGTATGTCTGTGTCGTGTTGTGCCATTCATACTCTGATGAAGGCGCAAGAATGTGGCTAGAGATTTTTCTGAGCACACATTTTTTTACAGAAATCATCCCACTTGGCATCCTTAGCCTGCATAGCACATAGTTTAAAGTGCATCATTTTGTGGTCGACCTCTACTTTCAGACGCTTCAAGAGCTCAGGTTGTGTTCTACCATACCTTCTGGCTTTCTGCCATGTCTTGGCTGTTTGTCTCTTGCTCCGCCAAGCTACCTCGACATCTACGTTCCACCAGGGTGGCTGCGTCCATCTCTCCTGCCTCCTGCGAGGGGCGCTCTGTTTCCTATGTCTCATTTTGCTAATGACGTCCTGGTCTGTTTTCTCGTAGTGGAATGTGTGAAGTTTCATTTTCTGGCTTCTATTTCTGCCTTTCTTAATTAGGAGGACACATGGATAGTGATCACTTCTGTGGAATCCCAATACACTCCACCTGCAAACCGGTGCGAAGGTGGAAGACACCAGTGCCAGGTCTATGACACTATCAGAGTCCCCTGTTCAAGTGGTCATTCTGGTTGCCCTTCCATCATTCAAGCACACTAAATCGGCAGCTGTGGCATAGGCAGCAGCAGCAGAAGATAAAGTAGCAGCAGTAGCATGCGCAGCAATAGCAGAAGATAAAGTAGCAACAGTAGCATAGTCAGCAGAAGATAAAGTAGCAGTAGTAGCATAGGCTGCAGCAGAAGATAAAGTAGCAGCAGTAGCATAGGCAGCAACAGCAGAAGATAAAGTAGCAGCAGTAGCATAGGCAGCAGCAGCAGAAGATAAAGTAGCAGCAGTAACATAGGCAGCAGCAGCAGCAGATAAAGTAGCAGCAGTAACATAGGCAGCAGCAGCAGAAGATAAAGTAGCAGCATAGGCAGCAGAAGATAAAGTAGCAGCAGTAGCATAGGCAGCAGCAGCAGAAGATAAAGTAGCAGCAGTAGCATAAGCAGCAGCAGCAGAAGATAAAGTAGCAGCAGTAGCATAGGCAGCAGCAGCAAAAGATAAAGTAGCAGCAGTAACATAAGCAGCAGCAGCAGAAGATACAGTAGCAGCAGTAGCATAGGCAGCAGCAACAGAAGATAAAGTAGCAGCAATAGCATAGGCAGCAGCAACAGCCGAAGATAAAGTAGCAGCTGTAGCATAGGCCGTAGCAGCAGAAGATAAAGTAGCAGCAATAGCATAGGCAGCATCAGCAGAAGATAAAGTAGCAGCAATAGCATAGGCAGCAACAGCAGAAAATAAAGTAGCAGCAATAGCATAGGCAGCAACAGCAGAAGATAAAGTAACAACAGTAGCAGGAGCAACAACAACAATAGAAGAAGATGAAGTAGCAGCAGCAGCATGAGCAACAACAGCAACAGCAGAAGATGAATAGCAGCAATAACATAGGCAGAAACAGCAGAAGATGAAGTAGCAGCAGCAGCATGAGCAACAACAACAATAGAAGAAGATGAAGTAACAGCAGTAGCATGAGCAACAACAGCAATAGAAGAAGATGAAGTAGCAGCAGTAGCATGAGCAGCAACAGCAATATAATAAGATAAAGTAGCAGCAGTAGCATGAGCAACAACAACAATTGAAGAAGATGAAGTAGCAGCAGCAGCAGCAGCATGAGCAACAACAACAATAGAATAAGATGAAGTAGCAGCAGTAGCATGAGCAACAACAACAATAGTAGAAGATGAAGTAGCAGCAGTAGCATGAGCAACAGCAGCAATAGTAGAAGATGAAGTAGCAGCAGTAGCATGAGCAACAACAACAATAGTAGAAGATGAAGTAGCAGCAGTAGCATGTGCAACAACAGCAATAGTAGAAGATGAAGTAGCAGCAGCAGCATGAGCAACAACAACAATTGAAGAAGATGAAGTAGCAGCAGTAGCATTAGCAACAACAACAATAGAATAAGATGAAGTAGCAGCAGCAGCATGAGCAACAACAACAATAGAAGAAGATGAAGTAGCAGCAGTAGCATTAGCAACAACAACAATAGAAGAAGATGAAGTAGCAGCAGTATCATTAGCAACAACAACAATAGAATAAGATGAAGTAGCAGCAGCAGCATGAGCAACAACAACAATAGAATAAGATGAAGTAGCAGCAGTAGCATGAGCAACAACAACAATAGAATAAGATGAAGTAGCTGCAGTAGCATGAGCAACAACAGCAATAGTAGAAGATGAAGTAGCAGCATGAACGTCAACAGATGAAGGACAATAATACAAATATGTCCACTCATCACAGCTTGATATGAACTACCTAGAAAATAGAGATTTATTGTAATTCGTTATCTTGAATATTTCGTCTTTGTTTTAAATACATATCAGGATATGTATTTGTTGGATGGCGCGGCTCAAAATGGCGGTGTCTTTTCGCCGGTTCGTTGGCAAGGAAGTGTAATTTCGTTGATGTGTGTTTCTGAATGAAGAAAATGGCATTTGTTGACTGTAATGGAATACGCTGTTGTGACGGCTCTTGTTTATTAACAAGGTGGGCTATTGATGGCAGGGTTGACTGTCATGTATGTGGAAGCATCACTGGAAGCAAATTCAACGATGGAAAACAAGCCAAATCGGGACCATCGCATGATAGCGCTGCCAAAATGATCTCAAGCAATTAGTCACGAGCTTCGTCGTGTTTTCATTTGAAAACATCGTGTTTGTTACATTTTATGTCCTAGACGTTTTGCAAATTTGATGTTGACTTGGAGTAAATGCCATGAGTCTTAGGATGGAATTGTGCACTCAATAAAACAATGCGATGAAGATTTATCATTGTTTCTGTAGAGAGAAAAAACGGGAGCTTCGTTACTGTTCTTTATCAGACTACCTAGAGAATTCACATATAACGCTAGGCAGGGGAAGGTCGCATTCACAAACATTTGACTTGACAATGAAGAACAATGAGGTGAGTACAACCTGTCACCATCGGCGAACTCTGTTAACTGGATCAGTTGATTAGCTCAGACGCAGAAAATTACACCGTAGAGCCGATGCTAATCAGTTCCCTAATGTAACTTCTGCAGCGGTCCAACGAACGTGACCTCATTCCACCATGTTTGGAAACGAAAGTCCAACTAATAACTACATCAAACTTGGGCAGTTGGTGCTCGTAAGCCTGGGAGGGCCGACCATCTAAGGGCAGAATCCCCCTACAGAGAAGACAATCTGCTGCCTTGCAGGAAGATTGTGGACAATCAAAGGCTAAGGGGGAAAAAACCTGAATAAAACGCTGGCTCAAATCGGATGCACTCTAATTATGATGTTCTGTCTGTGGAGTCCACAACCCCCCCCCCCCCCAGGCCGGTGGAATGCTGGGCCACGTGCCACGAAGGGGTCCACCCCAAGTTACTGGTGGTCACCCTGACCCATTTTGGAGAGCTAGGAAATGGGGCCAGAGAGAAACTACCGCTGACCGGAAAGGCTTCAAGAAACAGCTGAATATAATACACTGGAATGCGGAGGGTATATACCACAAAAAACAAGCCCTAACAATCAGACTAGCAGAGGAGGAGATAGACGTTGCCTGCATCCAGGAAACTCACCTTAATCCTCAGCACAGATTTATGATCAGGGGCTACCAAACATTTAGACAAGACAGGGAAGGTCACAAGGGTGGAATTCTTATACTTATTACAAATTCCATCCCAGCAAAACTGATAGAGATAGTCACAAACGGAGAGGCAGAGATCATTGGTACAGACCTACACATTAACTCCGCTAGTATAAGGATATTTAACATGTACTGTCCAGATGACAAATTACTGAAGCTGGAGTCAATGGAAATAACACCATCAAAGTGTCTGATAGTAGGAGACTTTAACAGCCACTCTGAAAGATGGGAATATAAGGAGTCCAATGTTCGAGGTGAAGAAGTGGAAGAATGGGAAATAGACAACAACCTATTCCTCATAAACTCTAGGGAGGAACCCCCCCCCCCCCCGCCTCAACCTTCTACTCAAGAAGATGGAAAACAACTTCCACTCTCGACCTAGCATTTGCAACTGCAGACATATCTATCAAAATAAACAGAAAAGTGCTGAACCAACTTGGAAATAGTGACCATAGACCAGTCAAACTTTCAGTGGCCCTTGCTCACAAACAGGAGTTGCAAATACCTCTTCCCCGCTGGAGCTATAAGAGAGCAGATTGGGCAAAGTTTGCAAGGACCACTGATGCATATACTGCGCCTATCACCACCCACGAAAAGAAGGTCAATAATATGATAGAGCGGTTAACAAATGGAATCCTCGGAGCTGCTAAATAATCCATTCCTAGAGGAGCAAGAAGAAACTACAAGCCATACTGGAGCAAGGAAATACAAAGACTAGAAGAGGAAGTGGACTCTGCCAGAGAACTAGCTGAAACATCACACAGCACAGAGAGCAACATTGCCTACAAAGCAGCCTCGGCCAAATACAGACGTGAGGTCATGATATCAGCAAGACAGAGCTGGATAGACAAAACAGAGAGCCTTAATCTAGACAAAAATGGTCATAAACTATGGAAACTTGCGAAAGCTCTGAGTGACGAAAACACTTGCCGACCTTCAATATCATTAGCACACAATCAGAACATCCTCACAGGCAAAAGGGCAGCAAATCTACTGATAGAGACTTACAAAAACATTAGTAGAATAATCATTCCGGTAGACAAACAGAAAGCTGCAAGTGGGAAAACCAAGATGCAAAACACATGCCTTTAGCACCAGAAGAGCATAAGACGACCATCTTTACCCCAACTGAATTAGATTTTGCCCTCAAAGGATTGAAGCTCACAAGTTCCCCTGGTAAAGATGGAATCTCCAACGAAATGCTGATAAATCTGGGACAGAAAGCCAAGGGCCAGCTTCTAAGGATAATAAATGCTAGCTGGAAGAGAGGTCATGTGCCGGCAATCTGGAAAGAAGCTATAATGGTGCCCATCCTCAAGCGTGGAAAAGACCCACTAGACCCAAGTAGCTATAGACCAATTAGCCTACTGAGCTGCCTGAGTAAACTCATGGAAAGGCTGGTTAACAGAAGACTTATGTGGCATTTGGAGACAAAACAACAAATCGTACCACAACAAAGTGGCTTACGTCAGCACAGATCAACTGAAGACCTGGTCACCTACATCGCACACGAAATAGAGGATGCTCTACAAGAAAAGAAATACACACTGGCAGTGTGGGTCGACATAGAGAAGGCTTTTGATAGGGTATGGTGAGAGGGTTTCAAGAACAAGTTTTTTAGATTTGGCATCCAGGGTCGTTTATTCAATTGGGTCTCTCAATACCTTCAGGATAGAACGGCCAGAGTACAAGTTCAAGGTCAACTAAGTAAGAAGGTCTCTATCGAACAAGGTGTCCGACAAGGCGGAGTCTTGTCCCCAACACTCTTTTTAATTTTCATAAATGACATCGTAATGGACATTCCACCCAGAATACACTCAGCAATATACGCAGATGATCTGGCGTTATGGGCTCGCGAGGAAAGTATGACGGTGGCTGGACCCAGGATGCAAGATGCCCTAGGTGAACTTGAAAAATGGACGAACACCTGGTTCTTACCAATCAACGAAAAAAAACCTACATGTACAATTTTCAGCCTATCAAGAAACATACTCTATGCAAACTTGAAGATAAAAGACCATACACTCTCTATTGACCAAAACCCAACGTATCTTGGCGTCACCATGAATCGCAGAATGACTTGTAAAAATCAGATAGACAGAGCAAGAAAAAAAGTCAGAAAACGAACAAATATTATGAAGAAATTGGCAGGAACGGACTGGGGAGCAGACAGCAATATCTTGAAACGACTATACGTAGGAAGAGTCAGACCAATCTTAGAGTATGGAGTCACAGCCTGGGCTATGGCTTCCAAATCACACCTTAGCAAAATTAACAGAACACAGAACCAAGCTGCCCATATCATCACTGGCGCTATTAAATCTACACCTATCAAGACTCTAGAAACAGTAACAGGTTTACAACCCTTAGATGACAGACGGGTCACTAAAGTATTGCAACAAGCGGAGAAATATAGAAGGCTCCTTAGCCACCCCATGCACCAAAGAATAACTGGTTCCGGAATTGTACGACTAAAGAGGAGCAACTTCGCTGTGATTGCCAATGAACTAACTACTGGAGACCCAGTACTTTCCCAAACAATACCGAAACCCTTGGGCCCATCTGATATGTCTTCTCATGGGAAATATAAAATACCAGAACTTAAAGAGAATAAAACAGGAATCATGAAAAAAGGCACCCAATCAGACACAGAAAGAAACACGTAGCAGAAAAACACATACACGATACATACCCACAGGACTCTTGGTCCCACATATACACAGATGGCTCTGCTACAAATGCCACCAGAAATGGAGGGGGTTGTGTGTTCTTGACGCTGAATAACCAGGACGAGATCACCAAGTCAAGAGTTACTGGGAAATTCTCAAAAAACTTAAAAGCAGAAACTAAGGCCATCAGAGATGCTGCAACACTGGCTACTCAACACAAAAATAACATGCACAATAAATTGGTGATTCTGACTGATGCTCTGTCAGTACTATCAGCTATAAAAAGCCCCAAGAACAATTAACTAGATGACTTGAGAACAACTCTCACCTGGATCAACTATGCAATAACTTCCAGAGAGTAGTCACCCAGTGGATACCATCACACTGTAATATACACGGGAACGAACGAGCAGACAAATTAGCTAAAGAGGGAGGGAGATTACCACAAGAGAACCATCCGCTCAGTTATGATGAAGCCAAATCCATCCTCAAGGGTCAGTTTAATGAAAAATGGAAACGAGAACACCCAAAGCATAACGAGAGTGACGGATACCACCAACTATCAAGGAGGGATCAAGTCATCATACTTCGCCTACGCACTGGCCACAAAAGAATGAGGAATCACATGTTCACCAAATTCAAAATAGGTACAACCAGCCTATGCCACTGTACACTGGACAATATGACAACAAAACATGTTCTACAGGATTGCCCCCAGTACACAGACCTGAAGGGAGCCGCGTTAGCTCAGTGGTTAGTGAACTGGACTACCACGGACAAGGGGTAGGGTTCGAACCCAACCGACGGCTTCCGGGTTCACCCAGCCTTAAATGGGAACCGGATTTTTTTCTGGGAAAGTAAAGCAGCACGGGCGTAATACTGACCACATTACCCCAAAAAGCATGTGCTGAAGGTCTGTAAAATATAGGGTCACTAACACCATATTTCCCTATACGCCACTTAGCGTGATGGGGGTACTTTACTTACTTTTACACAGACCTGAGAAGAGCAATGTGGTCCACACCCATCTCCCTGGAAGAGAAACTATATGGGGCAATCGAATCGCTTAAACAGACAGCTGACTTCATGAGAGAGTCTGGAATCCTACTCTGATATAGTCTTGATCGCAGAGAGAGAGAGAGAGAGAGAGAGAGAGAGAGAGAGAGAGAGAGAGAGAGAAATACATATCTTTTCCCTTGTGTAACCAATATTACTAAATGCTGTGTGTGTTTTCTTATAACAGGAAACCGTATGCTCATTAAGACGGTGTTTACGACCTATATCTAGTCAAGACGACGGACTCTCCCAGGCAATCATTGGCGTGTCGCAAAGAATTATGTAGGAAAGGTGTTCTTATATGAGCAAAGGAATCTTTCATACATAATTTTATCTGGCACGCTGCTACGCAGCAACTTCGTCGCTACAGCAGGAACAACGACTTGATGGGAAAGTGAGACAAGGAAGGTGAGTGGAGAGAACTAAAATATCATTTTTTACTTTTGAGGTATCAACCGATTGTTCTATCTGTCATTTAGTGTCTTGTTTGTTGTCAGTGAATGTTGAAAAGTGTGTGTTTGCTGTCATTTAGTGTCTTGTTTGTTGTCAGTGAATGTTGAAAAGTGTGTGTTTGCTGTCATTTAGTATTTTGTCTGTTGTCAGTGAATGTTGAAAAGTGTATGTTTGCTGTCATTTAGTATTTTGTCTGTTGTCAGTGAATGTTGAAAAGTGCGTGTTTGCTGTAATTTAGTATTTTGTCTGTTGTCAGTGAATGTTGAAAAGTGCGTGTTTGCTGTAATTTAGTATTTTGTCTGTTGTCAGTGAATGTTGAAAAGTGCGTGTTTGCTGTAATTTAGTATTTTGTCTGTTGTCAGTGAATGTTGAAAAGTGTGTGTTTGCTGTCATTTGCTGTCTTGTCTGTTGTCAGTGAATGTTGAAAAGTGTGTGTTTGCTGTCATTTGCTGTCTTGTCTGTTGTCAGTGAATGTTGAAAAGTGTGTGTTTGCTGTCATTTGCTGTCTTGTCTGTTGTCAGTGAATGTTGAAAAGTGTGTGTTTGCTGTCCTTTAGTGTCTTGTCTGTTGTCAGTGAATGTTGAAAAGTGTGTGTTTGCTGTCATTTGCTGTCTTGTCTGTTGTCAGTGAATGTTGAAAAGTGTGTGTTTGCTGTCATTTAGTGTCTTGTCTGTTGTCAGTGAATGTTGAAAAGTGTGTGTTTGCTGTAATTTAGTGTCTTGTCTGTTGTCAGCGAATCTGTATTTGTGTTTACATATATGCCTTCCTTCTGTATCAGTTGCAGTGTTTGTCTGTGTGTTGTCAGTATTTTCTACTTTGTCTACAAACTCTCTCCTACATATCAATATACTTGATGTCAAAGAAAAGTTCTGTCTGTTGTCAGTATTTTCTTGTTTGTCTACAAGCTCTCTCCTACATATCAATATACATGCTGTAAAAGCAAAGCGTCTGTCCGCCTCTGTGTATGCGCTCCCAATGTATTAACCTCTCCAGATTCTCATACCTCTGAGAATGTCCAGATCACAGGGATCCTCTCTCGCTCCTCCAATACCCACAGTCAGTTTGCTTTGGAGAAGCGACTCAGACCTTGTTTTAATACTCTTCATCCGAGAGGGTTAAGCTCTTTTCATTCTTTCCTTTAATCACTGTCCTCCTGTTCCACTCTCATATCTCATCTCCTCTTCCACTTTGCTACCCCTTTGCTTCTCTTTTTCCTCTTCTCATGAGACCCCTCCTTTAATCACTGTCCTCCTGTTTCCACTCTCATATCTCACCTCCTCTACCACTTTGCTACCCCTTTGCTTCTCTTTTTCCTCTTCTCATGAGACCCCTCCTTGTATCCATCCTCATCGAATCCTTTCTCACAACTTTGGCTTCATTTACGGCCCTTGAGATCCTACCAGCCACATTGACTATATATCTCATGAGCAACTGGTGCATAGGTGCTGGACACACTTCCTCTTCCGGACCGCACGTGTCTATCGTCATTTTGAGAAAAGTACTTGACTTTCGTGTTTGTGTTTGTATTTGTTGTTTTGTACCTGATGAAAGTTTTTGCTGAAACGTTGTAGTTTGTCTTTTCTCTAATATAGGTTTAGCTTTTTAGTACCATTTTCTTTCTTTTTGTCTGTCTAATTATCACTTTGTCTATATATCTTTCCACTTGATTATCTAGCTATTTTGCTAGTTATCTATAGACGCCTCAGTCAGTGTTTGTGTTTGTCTGCTCTTTCTTTATCTAAGTCTCTGTCAATGTATTTGCTTGACTGCATGTCTCTATATCTCATTCCGTGTGTTGTTAATGTACTTAACAAGTTCAAGATTTCATGATGTCTCTGTTTCTTCTGTCACTGTGTTTGTGTTTGTCTTCCGTCCATGTCTATAACTTGTCCACCAACTGCCCACAAACCCACAACTAATAAAATCCCCACTTTACTTCTTTCAGCTCTTTATTACCAGTTTACGGGCTCTCTATTACCAGTTTACGGGCTCTTTATCCACAGTTTACGGGCTCTCTATTACCAGTTTACGGGCTCTCTATTACAAGTTTACGGGCTCTCTATCCACGATTTACGGAACTCTCTGCCCACAGTTTACGGGCTCTCTATCCACAGTTTACGGGCTCTCTATCCACAGTTTACAGGCTCTCTATCCACACTTTACAGAGCTCTCTGTCCACAGTTTACGGGCTCTCTATCAACAGTTTACGGGCTCTCTATCCACAGTTTTACGGGGTCTCTATCCACAATTTACGGAACTCTCTGTCCACAATTTAAGGGGCTCTCTATCCACAGTTTATATGAATCTTCTTTAACAATATGCAGACGTTACTGTAGTAACGTGTGCAATGGTGGTAGCTGCTGATATAGAAGAGCTAGTATTGCAATTTTTTCCCCCCTTACAGTGAACATATTATAAGATCAATAGTGGACAAAAGAAGGAATTGAAGTCAACGGTCACAACATAAATAATTTGCGATATGCGGATGACATAGTCTTAATAGCAGAGACAGAGAATAAACTACAAGAAATGATAGACATAATAGTAGAAGAAAGCAACAAGAAAGGTCTCAGTTTGAATAGTAAGAAAACATAAGTAATGGTCATATCGAAGAAACAATCATCACCATCATGCAGCATTTTAAAAGAAACAAGACAAATCTGAAACAAGTGCAACGCGTCAAATACTTGGGCACAATAATAACATCAGATGGAAGATGCACCACAGAAATAAAGAGCAGAATAGCTCAGGCCAAAATAGCATTTCAGAAAATAAATGAAAAACGTCTTATGCAACAAATCTATGTCAATAGAAGTGAGAAAAAGAGTTCATCGGCACTATATGTAGCGCAATCGATAGGCGGTTGGCTTACCACGGCAACAGCCGGGGTTCGTAATCCTGGCGAGGACACCTGGGTTTTACTAATTCCCTAAAAATTAGTAGGAGCCGCGATAGCTCAGTGGTTAGTGAACTGGACTACTACGGACAAGGGGTAGGGTTCGATCCCAACCGACGGCTCCGGGTTCACCCAGCCTTAAATGGGTACCGGATTTTTTCTGGGAAAGTAAAAGCAGCACGGGCGTAATACCGACCACATTACCCCAAAAATCATGTGCTGAAGGTCTGTAAAATATAGGGTCACTAACACCATATTTCCCTATACGCCACTTGGCGTGACGGGGGGTACTTTTTTTACTATATAGAACCAATTCTGACCTATGGAAGTGAATCATGGACAGTAGACAAACAAATGAAAAGACGATTAGAGGCCACAGATATGTGATTTCTCAGAAGAATGTTGAAAGTTCCCTGGACAGCAAAATAGACCAATGTGGAAATTCTCAATGAGGCCAACACAAAAAAAAAGGCAGCTCCTAAAAAAATATCAGAAAGAAACAATCATGATTTTTCGGGCACATCATAAGAAGAGGAAAGTTGGAATACTTGGTTACAACAGGCAAAATAAAAGGAAAGAGAGATCGTGGTCGACAAAGAGAGAAAATACTGGATAGCTTGGGGTCATGGCATGGAAAACAGTCAACAACAGATCTGATACGATGCACTGTAGATAGAAGATTGTGGAGGGACATGATCGCCCACTCCAACCGGTATAGCACATGATGATGAGTGCATCGTATCAGTTTTGTTGCTGACTGTTTCCCATACCATGACACCAACCTATCTAGTGTATTCTCTCTTTGTCGTCCGCAATCTCTCTTTCGACATTTTGATGATCACGGCACCAATACAGCGACATTTTGATGATCATGGCACCAATACAGCGACATTTTGATGATCATGGCACCAATACAGCGACATTTTGATGATCATGGCACCAATACAGCGACATTTTGATGATCATGGCACCAATACAGCGACATTTTGATGATCATGGCACCAATACAGCGACATTTTGATGATCATGGCACCAATACAGCGACATTTTGATGATCACGGCACCAATACAGCGACATTTTGATGATCACGGCACCAATACAGCGACATTTTGATGATCATGGCACCAATACAGCGACATTTTGATGATCACGGCACCAATACAGCGATATTTTGATGATCACGGCACCAATACAGCGACAGCGCGGTCGCGAAAGTGTTCATTCTTGAAGGAACTATGATGGGCGCTAACTATAAACTTTAAAAACCTTCAGAAGTTTGTGGACTGTGTGAAGCTCTTCTTTCGGTAGAAACAAACAGAAAATATTGCCCTGGTTATAGCAGAATTCATGTTTTCTGTCTTTGATTTGAAGACATGGGAGAAACAAACAGAAAATATTGCCCTGGTTATAGCAGAATTCATGTTTTCTGTCTTTGATTTGAAGACATGGGAGAAACAAACAGAAAATATTGCCCTGGTTATAGCAGAATTCATGTTTTCTGTCTTTGATTTGAAGACATGGGAGAAACAAACAGAAAATATTGCCCTGGTTATAGCAGAATTCATGTTTTCTGTCTTTGATTTGAAGACATGGGAGAAACTCTAGACTCTTTGTGTCCCACAATCTTTGATATCAAGCATCACACCTTGCACAGGACCCGCATTGTAACTCGTCACGCTACTCTGTTCTGTGCCAGTTTTTTTTCAATTACGACAAGGGACCTGATGCCTGCTGTTGTTGCCTCTTACCTCAGCGTTCTTTTTATTATTTTCTTTCCATCTGGTTCCCATTTCATGGCCTGATTTAAGATTCTCATGATGTCTTTTTTCATCACTTAGCAAACATATATGACGCCACCTTCTTCTTATGATTATAGGTAAGGTTTTTAGTATGTTTTTCATTTCTGCGCGAAGGCGCGCCTCCCAGCACCAGAGCTGGAAGTTGTCAGCGACCCACAGCTGATGGCCTGCGCCAGGATCGGTGAACCAGAACTAGGCAGACCCTGCTACACCTCTCCGTGGTGCCTCCAGTAACAGACTAACCTGTCTAGTCTGGCCAAGAGTGCAGGGATCGAACAGGGAAGACAACCCGGTACTCAAAAATGTCGTGCTGAAGTCGGATGTGTTGGGCCGAAAGGCGCAAATATAACAGTTATACTGCAAACCACAACACAACGCAAACACGTCCACTACTTCCTTGTAAGGGCGGATGATGAAGAGGAATATTCTAGTCTACTACGACACTCTAGAATACTTTAGTCATCGGGCGAACGCAACCAATCAACCAACCCCATTCCTGCGCTAGTATTGAACTCATTCCATGGTACACTTGTATTGTTACTGTGATATTTGTTTTCAAATGCATCCAGTGTATTTTCTATTCATCTAGGTTTTTTTTCCAGCTCTTGGTTGCATAAATAAAGGTGACTAATGCATTGTTCACAAGATTGCTAGATCATAATTACAATTTGTCGTTTAAAAAATTAATGTTTTACAAAATGCTAAAAGTATGTTTATATTATAAATACATAATCATTGAATCAAATGACACTCCAACTAGCAAATATAGTTATCGAATGGGACAGAAAATAGAGTTAAGGCCATATTTATGGGAATTAATGCAGTTGGCAATAACCAAATAGCAATAAGAGAAATACCTCTACTAGATGCACAATCTTACATATATCTGGGCAGTAATATAGACAAATGAGTGGGAACAGAGAATGATACCAAAATCATCATCATCGAGTGCCGTCTCCGCAACGAAGGTTGGCTACCATGGAGCGCCATTCTGCACTGCCTCTTGATTTGATGGTGCAGGTTGTCATAGGCTGATTTGTCCATCTTTTGATGTTACTCGTCCATGTTAGTCTTGGTCTGCCTCTGCCTCTTTTACCTTGTATTTTCCCCTCCAGGATTACTTTTAGTAGGCTGTTGTGTCTTGTAACATGGTTCAAAAATCGCATTTGTCTTGTTTGAATTGTGTTTAGTATTTACATTTTTAGTTGTTTTAAGACTTCGTCATTTGTTTTCTTTTCCTTCCATACAATTCTACCTATTCTTCTATATATCCACATTTCAAAGGCTTCAATTCTCTGTTCTGTTCTCTTGTCTAATGTCCATGTTTCTGAACCATATAGGAATATTGAGAAGATGTAACATTTTGCTATTCTTAGTTTTAGTAAAAAAAAAGTGAAGTACCCCCGTCACGTCACGTGGCGTATAGGGAATGTGGTGTTAGTGACCCGTCACGCCACGTGGTGTATAGGGAATGTGGTGTTAGTGACCCGTCACGCCACGTGGTGTATAGGGAATGTGGTGTTAGTGACCCGTCACGTCACGTGGCGTATAGGGAATGTGGTGTTAGTGACCCGTCACGCCACGTGGCGTATAGGGAATGTGGTGTTAGTGACCCGTCACGCCACGTGGTGTATAGGGAATGTGGTGTTAGTGACCCGTCACGTCACGTGGCGTATAGGGAATGTGGTGTTAGTGACCCGTCACGCCACGTGGCGTATAGGGAATGTGGTGTTAGTGACCCGTCACGCCAAGTGGCGTATAGGGAATGTGGTGTTAGTGACCCGTCACGCCAAGTGGCGTATAGGGAATGTGGTGTTAGTGACCCGTCACGCCAAGTGGCGTATAGGGAATGTGGTGTTAGTGACCCGTCACGCCAAGTGGCGTATAGGGAATGTGGTGTTAGTGACCCGTCACGCCAAGTGGCGTATAGGGAGTGTGGTGTTAGTGACCCGTCACGCCAAGTGGCGTATAGGGAGTGTGGTGTTAGTGACCCGTTTCGCCAAGTGGCGTATAGGGAATGTGGTGTTAGTGACCCGTCACGCCAAGTGGCGTATAGGGAATGTGGTGTTAGTGACCCGTCACGCCAAGTGGCGTATAGGGAATGTGGTGTTAGTGACACGTCACGCCAAGTGGCGTATAGGGAATGTGGTGTTAGTGACACGTCACGCCAAGTGGCGTATAGGGAATGTGGTGTTAGTGACCATATATTTTACAGACCTTCGGTACATGATTTTTGGGGTAATGTGGTCGGTATTACGCCCGTGCTGCTTCACTTTCCCTGAAAAAAATTAGGTACCCATTAAAGGCTGGGTGAACCCGGAAGCCATCGATTGGGATCGAATCCTACCTCTTGTCCTTTCTAGTCCAGTTCACTAACCACTGAGCTATCGCGCCTCCCTATTCTTAGTTTTAGCCCTGGTGTTATTTGTTTTGATGTTAGTATGTTCTTCATGACATTAAAATTACTTTTTGCCATTCCTATTCTTTTGTTTATTTCAGTTGTGCATTTTCCATCACTGGTTATAGTATGTCCAAGGTAGTTGTAGTTCTGAACTGTCTCCAGGTCTATTCATTCAATTTTTATATCCACTTGTGGGTTTGATACCAAAATGATGATATCAAAAGTAAGATGAACCTTCGCTGCACTAGAAAACAAACGGAAATCCAAAGGAATTAGGTTAAATATAAAAATAACAATTTTCAACTCCAATATTAAGTCAATCCTATTATTTGGCTGTGAAACATGGAGAAGAACAAAAATGCAATCATGACGATACAGACCTTCATTAATGGATGTAAGAATAATAGGATGGAATTGGCAGGACAAAATCACTAACGTAGAATTATGGAAAAGTACTAGTCAAATAAAAGCGGATTAAAAAATACAACGAAGACAATGGCGCTGGATTGGATTAACACAATTGCTGAAGCCAATTGAGAGTAATAACACGACATGACCATTTTTGGAATTCACAGGGGAAGAGACAAAGAAGAAGACCAAAAAAATTTTATTTGAGAAGACAGGTAGAAGCAGAAATGAAGATGATGGGGAAGACGTGGGAAGATAATCAAATAATAGCAAGAAACAGAATGGCTTGGAAAGTGTTTGTCGAAAACCTATGCTCCACAGGGAGCTGAAAGTGTTTGTTGAAGACGTATGCTCCACAGGGAGCTGAAAGTGTTTGTTGAAGACGTATGCTCCATAGGGAGCTGAAAGTGTTTGTTGAAGACGTATGCTCCATAGGGAGCTGAAAGTGTTTGTTGAAGACGTATGCTCCACAGGGAGCTGAAAGTGTTTGTTGAAGACGTATGTTCCATAGGGAGCTGAAAGTGTTTGTTGAAGACGTATGCTCCACAGGGAGCTGAAAGGAAGAAAAGGATAGAAATTTGTGGAACGTGTCTTCCCCGGCGAGAAGTTTGTCCACAAACAGTTTGTGCTAACAAAATACAAAAGTCTTGCTTGTTGTTTAGTTGTTTGATAATTGGCGAGATTTCTGCATTGAGGATATACTAATATAGAAGACCTAGTATTGTACTAGCACTAAGATAAAGCATTTCTATCTACAGATATAGAAGACCTAGTATTGTACTGGGAGGAAAAATTAAACAATACAAAAAATGGTATGTTAGAAGCTTTACGTGATAAGTGGACGACACAGCTTCACATTTTTATGCATTCATTTGCATTTCTTTGCCTTAACCCCTTATTGTACTGGGAGCCGTGATAGCTCAGTGGTTAGTGAACTGGACTACAAAGGTCAAGAGGTAGGGTTCGATCCCAACCGACGGCTTCGGTTCACCCAGCCTTAAATGGGTACCTGATATTTTCTGGGAAAGTAAAGTGACACAGGCGTAATACCGACCACATTACCCCAAAAATCATGTGCCGAAGGTCTGTAAAATGTATGGTCACTAACACCATATTCCCTATACGCACTTGGCATGACGGGGTTACTTTGCTAGTATTCTACTACCACTAAGATAAAGAAGTTCTATCTACAGATATAGAAGACCTAGTATTGTACTACCACTAAGATAAAGAAGTTCTATCTACAGATATAGAAGACCTAGTATTGTACTACCACTAAAATAAAGAAGTTCTATCTACAGATATAGAAGACCTAGTATTGTACTACCACTAAGATAAAGAAGTTCTATCTACAGATATAGAAGACCTAGTATTGTACTACCACTAAGATAAAGAAGTTCTATCTACAGATATAGAAGACCTACTATTGTACTACCACTAAGATAAAGAAGTTCTATCTACAGATATTGAAGACCTAGTATTGTACTACCACTAAGATAAAGAAGTTCTATCTACAGAAATAGAAGACCTAGTATTGTACTACCACTAAGATAAAGAAGTTCTATCTACAGATATAGAAGACCTACTATTGTACTACCACTAAGATAAAGAAGTTCTATCTACAGATATAGAAGACCTACTATTGTACTACCACTAAGATAAAGAAGTTCTATCTACAGATATTGAAGACCTAGTATTGTACTACCACTAAGATAAAGAAGTTCTATCTACAGATATAGAAGACCTAGTATTGTACTACCACTAAGATAATGAAGTTCTATCTACAGATATAGAAGACCTAGTATTGTACTACCACTAAGATAAAGAAGTTATATCTACAGATATTGAAGACAAAGTTTTGTACTCTCCGCGAATAATTCAATGGGAAGTGGTATGTCTATAACACTCGGAAAAATCAACAAATAATCAACAAATGATCAACAAATAATCAACAAATAATAAAAAAATAATCAACAAATAATCAACAAATAATCAACAAATAATCAACAAGTAATCAACAAATAATCAACAAATAATTAAGAAATAATCAAGAAATAATCAACAAATAATCAACAAATAATCAATAAGTAATCAACAAGTAATCAACAAATAATCAACAAATAATCAACATAAAACAAAGAGCAGTGGACAGCCCGAAGCGGGACCGAACCTGTACTCGACATAATGTATTGCCACTAAAGATTACGCACTTTGGTTCACTGGCAACTAAGCAACCTAAATATTCAGTTATTATTATTTGCCTATTGTACAACAATTCTAACCTCAGATGATAGATGTACAACAGAGGTGAGATGCAGAATAGTTCAGGAAAATGCAGCTCTGCAAAAAATGAGGAAGATACTGTGCAATCCATTCTTGACAACGGAAACAAGAAAAAGAGTTCTTAAATGTTATGTAAAGCCAGTCTTAAAATATGGATGTGAATCATGGACAATATAGGACAACAGATAAGAAAATCGCTGGAGGTTGTTGAAAGTTGAAATGTGGTTTTACAAAAGAATGTTGAGAATACCATGGACAGCTAAGAAGAGTAATGAAAACGTTCTGAAAGATGCCAAAGTAAAAAGAGAGCTAATTTCCAATATTAGGAAGAAACAATCATATTTTTTTGTCCATGTAATGAGAAGGGAATAGTTAGAATATATTGTGACAACTGGGAAAATTGAGGGACGAAGAGATAGAGGGAGGCAAAGAGAAAAGATACCAGACAGTTTAAGAGAATGGTTTGGCAGAAGGTCAACAATATACATGATAAATAACTGCCGAGATAGAAAGTTGTGGAGAGACATGATCACCTACGCCATCAGGCGTGGTATTTGATGATGATAATTATACTTATCGCTAACAAAGAAGCTACGTCTACAAATACAGAAGACCTAGTATTATCGTTAGAAAGTACATACCCCTATTTCACTTTCATATATCCGACGGCTCTTTGACTGAGATTGTCAGTCTCTAGCACGTTTTTTGTTCTTTGCCTTACCAAACTAACAAAGGCCTATAGCCGAACCATTTGTTATCTATTTTCTGTTTAGTGAAGTTTCTTTATATCCTTACGTGTGCATGCGAGAACTGGGAAACAACAAAAGGCATCGAAACAAAGTTGAACACATTTGAAAATAAATATCTAAGGAAAATACTTGGTATAGCGTGGAACGAATTCAAAACAAACGAGGAAATTAGAGAAATCGCCAATCAACCACTAATATCTTCAGTAATAAAGAAATGACGATGGTCATATGTTGGACATGTGATGAGAAGAGATAACAACTGAATAGCAAAGCAAGCCCTCATGTGGGAAACAACAGCTGGGAGGAAAAGAGGCCGATCCAGAGAGACACTGAGAAGAACATTGATCAGAGAGGCAAAGGCAGCAGGAATCGGCTCCCTCAATGAGATCGAGATTCTTGCACAGAACAGAGACAAATGACCAGATTTGATAAAAGATCTTTACAAGGATTGAGACTGCTAGAAACAAATTTTAGAAACAGAGAAAGAGTATCTGGGTCTATGCCCTATGGGCCGGCTATGGCTCGAAAAGTCGATAGATGGAGAGTTCCCTCAGGCAGTTTTATTTTTGTCCACGTTTGATCCAGTTTTACAGTAAAAGTAAAGTAAAGTACCCTCGTTACGCCAAGTGCGTATAGGGAATATGGTGTTAGTGACCATACATTTTACAGACCTTCAGCACGTGATATTTGGGGTAATGTGGTCGGTATTACGCCCGTGCCGCTTCACTTTTCCAGAAAAAAATCCGGTACCCATTTAAGGCTGGGTGACCGGAAGCCGTCGGTTGGGATCGAACCCTACCCCTTGTCCTTTGTAGTCCAGTTCACTAACCACTGAGCTATCGCGGCTCCCAGTTTTACAGCGGCCTCCAACAATATTACATGTGTGTGTCTTATCTTATATTTGACAGTAACTAAAGCAAAGGCATCAAACTTTCTTCCCTTGCTGTGCTAGGCGTATGAGGAATATGATTTTAGTGACCATATTTGTCCATGACCACACCACATTTTTGTCTGATGTGGTCAGTATCACGCTAGGCCGCCTTTACTTGCCCAAAAATATCTGGTACCAATTTCTAGAGACTGTGTGAGCCCGGGAACCTTGTCGATCCGAAGAAAAAAAATTAATGGGAACTGAACCAGGACATATAAAATAAACATCAAATGTATTGGATCAGTTAAACTAAAAAATGACAAGACAAAAACCGCAAAAGCATTCATCAGATGTAACAAGTAATTGTTTCAAAATAAATACATAAATCCAAGCCAGAAAACACAGCACAGAACTAAAAAAAAATGACGGGGAAAAACGGTGCACAATCGAACCATGACACTTCTGATCCGGAAGCGAGCATACTGGCCACTCAGCCATATTTTACTAGTCATCATCATCAAGTGCCGAGCCTGCTGGCGTAGGTGATCATGTCTCTCCACAACTTTCGATCTCGACAGTTATTTATCATTTCTGTTGTTGACCTTCTGCCAAGCCATTTTCTTAAGCTGTCTGGTATTTTTCTCTTTGCTTCCCTCTACCTCTTCGTCCCTCAATTTTCCCAGTTATCACTATATATATATATTCCAGCTGTTCCCTTCTCATTGTGTGGTCAAAAAATGATGATTGCTTATTTAACATTTTACTAGTAGGTTCATGTAAATCACTAAAGTAGCTAGAAGTCACAATAAAGCGATGAACCATATGATGCCCCCCCCCCCCCCCCAATTTGTTTCACCTCAAATACATCTCAGACCCCATTCTCAAACACGAAATTCATTGCAAGCCTTTGTAATGTGCGGTAAGCCCTTCATTGTAGCACTTGAAATAGATGATTTCATGCTGACGTCATCCCCAACTCACAGCCGGGACCTGGCGCAGCTCTCACAATGCCTGGACTTAGACGCAATCAATCACCCTCGCGTTACGGCTTTCCCCCCAACTTCCCGTTCCCACAATTCTTCTCGCGCTTTGGGAAGTCTGACAACCGGAAGCTGGAAAACTGATAACTGTACACAAACAAGACCACGTTAAAAAAGATGGATGCGGACTTTGAGATAGAAAACAGATTTGTGGTGTTCTAGTTTACTCAGATGTTGTGCCAGATTTAGCTATGAGCCTTCGGATGATTTTCAACGAACGGCGTTGATTTCTTTCAGAATCATAATTGCATCAATAGCGTCCTCTTTTTACTGATAAAAAACGATTAAGTCTTAAGTTTATCTCTTTAATCAAATTCTATGTATGTCCTTATTTAAGCTCCACACATATGCTTCTTTAAACTCCACACATACGCTTCTTTAAGTTCCATACATATGTTTCTTTAAGTTCCATACACATGTTTCTTTAAGTTCCATACATATGTTTCTTTAAGTTCCATACATATGTTTCTTTAAGCTCCATACATATGTTTCTTTAAGCTCCACACATATGCTTCTTTAAGCTCCATACATATGTTTCTTTAAGCTCCATACATATGATTCTTTAAGCTCCATACATATGTTTCTTTAAGCTCCATACATATGTTTCTTTAAGCTCCATACATATGTTTCTTTAAGCTCCATACATATGTTTCTTTAAGTTCCATACATATGTTTCTTTAAGCTCCATACATATACTTCTTTAAGCTCCATACATATGTTTCTTTAAGCTCCATACATATACTTCTTTAAGCTCCATACATATACTTCTTTAAGCTCCATATATATGTTTCTTTAAGCTCCACAAATGCTTCTTTAAGCTCCATTCATATGTTTCTTTAAGCTCCATTTATATGTTTCTTTAAGTTCCATACATATGTTTCTTTAAGTTCCATACATATGTTTCTTTAAGCTCCATACATATACTTCTTTAAGCTCCATACATATGTTTCTTTAAGTTCCATACATATGTTTCTTTAAGTTCCATACATATGTTTCTTTAAGCTCCATACATATACTTCTTTAAGCTCCATACACGTGCTTCATAAGGTTCCATACATGCACTTTTTTAAAGCTGCATACTTGTGCTCTATTAAGCTATGTACATGTACTTCTTTAAGCTCCATCCATGTACTTTGTTAAGCTCCATACATGCATTTCATTAAATCTCCCTACATATAATTTATTGAGCTAAAAACACGTACCTCATTAAGCTCCATACATTTTGTTCATCAAAGTCTACACCTGTGATTCACCACGTTTCACACCTTCGCTTAATTCACAGCAGTCATTATGGTACATCCACATCTGTTCCTGTGGGTAACCACGATAGCTCAGTGGCTAGTGAACTGGACTACAAAGGACAAGAGGTCGGATTCGATCCCAATCGACGGCTTCTGGGTTTATCCAGCTTTAAATGGGTACTGAATTTTTTTCTGTGAAAGTAAAGCGGTACGGGCGTAATACTGACCACATTACCCCAAAAATCATCTGCCGAAAATGTCTATAAAAATGATGGTTACAAACACCATATTCCCTATAAGCTACTTGGTGTGACGGGGTTCTTTACTTTTTTTTAACACCTATTGCTGTTGAATGTTCACATTTTCATTACAATTTAAATATACCTGTTATAGGTGTATCTGTCATTGTGACATACCTATACCTGTTATAGATGTATCTGTCATTGTGACATACCTATACCTGTTATAGATGTATCTGTCATTGTGACATACCTATACCTGTTATAGATGTATCTGTCATTGTGACATACCTATACCTGTTATAGATGTATCTGTCATTGTGACATACCTATACCTGTTATAGGTGTATCTGTCATTGTGACACACCTATACCTGTTATAGATGTATCTGTCATTGTGACATACCTATACCTGTTATAGGTGTATCTGTCATTGTGACATACCTATACCTGTTATAGATGTATCTGTCATTGTGACATACCTATACCTGTTATAGGTGTATCTGTCATTGTGACACACCTATACCTGTTATAGATGTATCTGTCATTGTGACATACCTATACCTGTTATAGGTGTATCTGTCATTGTGACATACCTATACCTGTTATAGATGTATCTGTCATTGTGACATACCTATACCTGTTATAGATGTATCTGTCATTGTGACATACCTATACCTGTTATAGGTGTATCTGTCATTGTGACACACCTATACCTGTTATAAGTGTATCTGTCATTGTGACATACCTATACCTGTTATAGGTGTATCTGTCATTGTGACACACCTATACCTGTTATAGATGTATCTGTCACTGTGTGACATACCCATACCTGTTATGGAAATCCACACCTGTCATGAACTGTTTTTTTCTTTCAAACTTCTCAATGTTATTGATTATCACTTGTCATGATTGATTATTCGAACTCTCATGGTTTGTTTACACCTGTCGTTGTTATTAACTAGTACTAGATATTATGGTTGATCTACATCAGCCATTATGGTGTTAATTGACATGTGTCATTATGATCGGGTATTTAATTCACATATGTCATTATCTTTTGGTGTTAATTCACATATGTCATTATATCTATCTATCTATCTATCTATCTATCTATCTATCTATCTATCTATCTATCTATCTATCTATCTATCTATCTATCTATCTATCTATCTATCTATCTATCTATCTATCTATCTATCTATCTATCTATCTATCTATCTATCTATCTATCTATCTATCTATCTATCTATCTATCTATCTATCTATCTATCTATCTATCTATCTATCTATCTATCTATCTATCTATCTATCTATCTATCTATCTATCTATCTATCTATCTATCTATCTATCTATCTATCTATCTATCTATCTATCTATCTATCTATCTATCTATCTATCTATCTATCTATCTATCTAATCTATCTATCTATCTATCTATCTATCTATCTATCTATCTATCTATCTATCTATCTATCTATCTATCTATCTATCTATCTATCTATCTATCTCGACATTGCACATGATCCGCATTGTAACTCGCCATACGTCTCTGTTCTTGGCGAGTTGGCCGATCTTAGAGAATCGGTTATTGGAAATATAATAGATTATCGATTTTATGTTACAGTTCTACTGATATCAGACACGAGTTATAACAAAAGTTCGATTCATTAAGCCTTCATCAGTAGAAAGACACTATGACACAAACACATATCTATATCATACTTTTTTTCCCAAAAAAATGGGATGCCTGGGCAAATTTGACTTAAAACAAAAGTATAGATATATATATCCTCTGAAACAGTACAGAAATATTCAAAGAGACAACTGAGTGTGTTAAAAACACGGTGAAGAGCAAAACCTCTATCTAAACATGCAGACAATTAAGACAGTGTCCGTTGACAAAAGAATAAGCCAACTCAGAATCATCATCAAACAGTGAAGAACTTGAAATTGTAACAAACTATGAATATCTGGGATCTAACTAACAATGGAGACTGTCAGGAAGCGGTGAAAGGAAGATTAGCAATAGCAACATAAGAATTAAACGCCACGAAGAACATGTGGCACAATACTAGCAAGACAGTACAGATAAAATTACTAACGACGTTGTTGTTGCTTGTGCCTTCGCCAGCTTTCAACTCTGACGAAGTCCCTAGAGACTAGGAACTGAATTTTCCGTGTTAATCAATTTTTCCCTGGCAGCCGTGTGCACATGGGTCCCTCGCCGCACAGGCAGATAACTCCGACTTCGAAGGTACTCATGTTTTTTTTCCATCGATGAGTAACTGACGTTTCAAGCCGGGCCTCGCTGCTGAGACCAGGGGTGGTTGCCGCAGAGAGAAATCATAAATAAAAATCCCAACCGGTGTAGCCGGGATTTGAACCCACAACCTCTCTGTTCCGAGGTCGGCGTCTTGCCTCGAGACCAACCAGTCCCCCATGGACTTGGAATATGAGGAAACTGCAACAAGGAACATTTTTCATGCATAGCCTGCAATGGTTCCTGCCACCTTTCTACCATATACCCCGAAGCTCACGTCCTCCCGAAAATGATGATCGTCATTTTTTAAAAAAATGTATGGCACTTGATGATGCTAGGCCATCATTGTTGACTTCAATTCAGAACATATAAACACACAGTTAGTCGTCAGATTATCCCCGTCGCACATCAAACAACAGACCGTAAGAGTAGCGTATGGCCAGTCTAGGGATATACGATGAGCCATTCACTAACGACATGTATCTTCCCGATAATAGCATATGGTTGTGAATCATGAACCATCTCGCAAACAGCAAGAAAGAAAGTTGATTCATTCGAAACAAAATGCTACAGATAAGTTCTTAAGATACTTTGGATAATGAAAAAGAGCAAATGAAGAAATTTAAAAAGAGATTTTAAAATGTAAACATTAAAAAGAACTGGCTTATAAACACCATTCTACAGCAGACATTAAAATACTATGACCACGTCAAAGGACACAGCGGGCTGGAAAGAACAATAAAGGAAGACATGGTCCTTATACGACGCATCAGGGGCGGACCAAGAAAAAGGTATTCACGGCATCACGGAGTTCTTTAACATGACAACAGTAGTGAGAGATCTGGCTAGAGACAAGGATTCTTTCTGACTGGTTGTGGTAAATGTAACGTTCTGTGAGAGATCTGGCTAGAGACAAGATTTCTTTCTGACTGGTTGTGGTAAATGTAACGTTCTGTGGGAGATCTGGCTAGAGACAAGATTTCTTTCTGACTGGTTGTGGTAAATGTAACGTTCTGTGGGAGATCTGGCTAGAGACAAGATTTCTTTCTGACTGGTTGTGGTAAATGTAACGTTCTGTGGGAGATCTGGCTAGAGACAAGATTTCTTTCTGACTGGTTGTGGTAAATGTAACGTTCTGTGAGAGATCTGGCTAGAGACAAGATTTCTTTCTGACTGGTTGTGGTAAATGTAACGTTCTGTGGGAGATCTGGCTAGAGACAAGATTTCTTTCTGACTGGTTGTGGTAAATGTAACGTTCTGTGGGAGATCTGGCTAGAGACAAGATTTCTTTCTGACTGGTTGTGGTAAATGCAACGTTCTGTGGGAGATCTGGCTAGAGACAAGATTTCTTTCTGACTGGTTGTGGTAAATGTAACGTTCTGTGGGAGATCTGGCTAGAGACAAGATTTCTTTCTGACTGGTTGTGGTAAATGCAACGTTCTGTGGGAGATCTGGCTAGAGACAAGATTTCTTTCTGACTGGTTGTGGTAAATGTAACGTTCTGTGGGAGATCTGGCTAGAGACAAGATTTCTTTCTGACTGGTTGTGGTAAATGTAACGTTCTGTGGGAGATCTGGCTTGAGACAAGATTTCTTTCTGACTGGTTGTGGTAAATGTAACGTTCTGTGAGAGATCTGGCTAGAGACAATATTTCTTTCTGACTGGTTGTGGTAAATGTAACGTTCTGTGGGAGATCTGGCTAGAGACAAGATTTCTTTCTGACTGGTTGTGGTAAATGCAACGTCCTGTGAGAGATCTGGCTAGAGACAAGATTTCTTTCCTACTGGTTGTGGTAAATGTAACGTTCTGTGGGAGATCTGGCTAGAGACAAGATTTCTTTCTGACTGGTTGTGGTAAATGTAACGTTTTGTGAGAGATCTGGCTAGAGACCAGATTTCTTTCTGACTGGTTATGGTAAATGCAACGTTCTGTGGGAGATCTGGCTAGAGACAAGATTTCTTTCTGACTGGTTGTGGTAAATGTAACGTTCTGTGGGAGATCTGGCTAGAGACAAGATTTCTTTCTGACTGGTTGTGGTAAATGCAACGTTCTGTGAGAGATCTGGTTAGAGACAAGATTTCTTTCTGACTGGTTGTGGTAAATGTAACGTTCTGTGGGAGATCTGGCTAGAGACAAGATTTCTTTCTGACTGGTTGTGGTAAATGTAACGTTCTAGGAGAGATCAGGCTAGAGACAAGATTTCTTTCTGACTGGTTGTGGTAAATGTAACGTTCTGTGGGAGATCTGGCTAGAGACAAGATTTCTTTCTGACTGGTTGTGGTAAATGTAACGTTCTGTGAGAGATCTGGCTAGAGACAATATTTCTTTCTGACTGGTTGTGGTAAATGTAACGTTCTGTGGGAGATCTGGCTAGAGACAAGATTTCTTTCTGACTGGTTATGGTAAATGCAACGTTCTGTGGGAGATCTGGCCTACAGACAGACATTCTTTCAGACGGGCTGTGGTGAATGTAACGTTCTGTGGGAGATCTGGCTAGAGACATAGATTCTTTCAGACGGGCTGTGGTGAATGTAACGTTCTGTGGGAAATCTGGCTAGAGACAAAGATTCTTTCAGACGGGCTGTGGTGAATGTAACGTTCTGTGGGAGATCTGGCTAGAAACAGAGATTCTTTCAGACGGGCTGTGGTGAATATAACGTTCTGTATGAGATCTGGTTAGAGACAGAGATTCTTTCAGACGAGCCGTGGTGAATGTAACATTCTGTGGGAGATCTGACTAGAGACAAGGATTCTTTCTTACAGGGCTATGGTGAATGCAATGTTCTGCAAAGGTCATGCGACCTAATGAAGATAGAAAAGAAAAGCTTGATATCTATATTCACAATCAAAGTGATAGAATTGATGTGAAAACGTGATTATTTTTATCACCATATTTTTTATTCATTATTTGAACTATACATATAAACTATACATGTAAACTATACGTCGCTGAATCGTAGTAACGACTCTAATAAGAGAGTATGGAGAAAGTTGGTTAAAAATGGCTCAGTTAACGTCCTCTTTGACGATGCTTGTTTACTCGTGTGCATATTTTCATAAATTAAGTACCCTTGAGTTCGATCCCAACCGACGGCTTCCGGGTTCACCCAGCCTTAAATGGGTACCGGATTATTTTCTGGGAAAGTAAAGCGGTACGGACGTAATACCGACAACATTACCCCTAAAATCATGTGCTGACGATGTGTTAAATGTATGGTCACTAACACCATATTCCCTATACGCCACTTGGCGTGACGGGTCACTAACACCATATTCCCTATACGCCACTTGGCGTGACGGGTCACTAACACCATATTCCCTATACGACACTTGGCGTGACGGGTCACTAACACCATATTCCCTATACGCCACTTGGCGTGACGGGTCACTAACACCATATTCCCTATACGTCACTTGGCGTGACGGGCCACTAACACCATATTCCCTATACGCCACTTGGCGTGACGGGTCACTAACACCATATTCCCTATACGCCACTTGGCGTGACGGGTCACTAACACCATATTCCCTATACGACACTTGGCGTGACGGATCACTAACACCATATTCCCTATACGACACTTGGCGTGACGGGTCACTAACACCGTATTCCCTATGCGACACTTGGCGTGACGGGTCACTAACACCATATTCCCTATGCGACACTTGGCGTGACGGGTCACTAACACCATATTCCCTATACGTCACTTGGCGTGACGGGCCACTAACACCATATTCCCTATACGACACTTGGCGTGACGGGTCACTAACACCATATTCCCTATGCGACACTTGGCGTGACGGGTCACTAACACCATATTCCCTATACGACAATTGGCGTGACGGATCACTAACACCATATTCCCTATACGACACTTGGCGTGACGGGTCACTAACACCGTATTCCCTATGCGACACTTGGCGTGACGGGTCACTAACACCATATTCCCTATGCGACACTTGGCGTGACGGGTCACTAACACCATATTCCCTATGCGACACTTGGCGTGACGGGTCACTAACACCATATTCCCTATACGACACTTGGCGTGACGGGTCACTAACACCATATTCCCTATGCGACACTTGGCGTGACGGGTCACTAACACCATATTCCCTATGCGACACTTGGCGTGACGGGTCACTAACACCATATTCCCTATGCGACACTTGGCGTGACGGGTCACTAACACCATATTCCCTATACGACACTTGGCGTGACGGGTCACTAACACCATATTCCCTATACGACACTTGGCGGGACGGGTCACTAACACCATATTCCCTATACGTCACTTGGCGTGACGGGTCATTAACACCATATTCCCTATACGACACTTGGCGTGACGGGTCACTAACGCCATATTCCCTATGCGACACTTGGCGTGACAGGTCACTAACACCATATTCCATATACGCCACTTGGCGGGACGGGTCACTAACACCATATTCCATATACGCCACTTGGCGGGACGGGGCTCTTTACTTTACTAAGTCCCCTTGAACAAACGAGCAAAACAAAGTTGTCTTGTCTGGATTTGTTGCTGACTGTGTCACAATGACCTGTTTCATCCTATAAAAGACATGGTGAATATAATAAAATATTTATATTTATATACAGACACATAAGCACACCGCAAAAGGATTATCCAGGATAACTTCCACGCTAAATAATCACAGAAACACAGTTTGGGCACAGTAGCAGATTATAAAACTAACATAACAATTTAATCTGCAACAACAAAAAAAGACGATGTCTTGCAAGTTACGGCCCTTTTGTTATTAAAACACCGTGTCTTTGTACTGGACCCTTGGGGAGAGGGGGCGGGGTCACTTTTATTGCATTTCACACAGAGTAAAGTATTATTGTGAGTGGAAAAAATTCTAATTACTGAGAACTAAGAACCTTAAGTACATTCCATTTTTAGATGTTCACCCCCGCCCCCCGGGGGTTTATGTGGGAAAAAAATAATGAAAGCAGCTTACCCAGTGCAATCGCCATAAGATATATTTGTACGTGTCTCTGTTCACTTTCATTAGTGAGGAAAGTAATGCTAGTTGAAGAAAAGGGAGAATGTTAATTATATACATAAATACATACATACATACATACATACATACATACATACATACATACATACATACATACATACATACATACATACATACATACATACATACATACATACATACATACATACATACATACATACATACATACATACATACATACATACATACATACATACATACATACATACATACATACATACATACATACATACATACATACATACATACGTACGTACGTACGTAAGTACGTACATACATACATACATACATACATACATACATACATACATACATACATACATACATACATACATACATACATACATACATACATACATACATACATACATACATACATACATACATACATACATACATACATACATCACAAACATTAACATAATTGCCACATCCAACTTCATACAAACCTTCTTGGATAAGAAATCAACATGTGACGTGATCTCATGACAACAGACAACTTATTGCAGTGCTGCGGTAAAGCTGGTAGGAAGCAGCCAGTAGTGGAGTGTGGTATACAGCCAAGGTATGCTGACAGCTTTACAGAAAAAAGAACACAACAAAATACTGACGTTTCGGCTTGCGGCCTTCTTCAGAATACAGGGACAACGACAACAAACGGTGAGGCACGAATATCTATAGCTACATGTCAGATGATGAAGTTAGGGAGATGTGGACAGAGAGATGAGATGAGAGATAGGATGGTGAGATGAAAAAGAGATGTGTCACATGTGGGAGGATAGGTGAAGTGTAGAGATATATAATCGTTAGTGTAGAGAAATGATGAAGAGCTGAAAACTGAAGAATAAAAAGTATATTATATATCTATAAAAATTATATAGAAAATGAATTTAGTCACCCCAACTAAGTGAGCTTTAGTGTGTGCTTACAAAGATGTGTCTCCTTTTCTGGAGATTTAAAAAAAGTGTAATATTCTGAGTTGGCTTCCGGAGTGTGTGTCAAATCCAGCGCCATCTTCGTTGTATCTCTTTGTCCACTGGAACTTTCTTATAATTCTACGTCAGTAATTTTCTACTGCTATCTCCGTCCGTCTGTAGCTATATCGTCCCAGGCTTCAGGGTTTATGTTGGTGAGATCCATTACACCACAGACTAACCTTATAGGTTACATTAAACCACCATTCTTCTTCTACCTTTCAGCGTTCTGTGGAACATAGGTCTGTAACAAACACGTTCATAGTCCATTTTGTTTCTTTACATTCTTTTAACTCTTTCAGTACAGACGATTTTTACCAATTTAGCGGTAGAGACTTCAGAGACAACATGTTTCATGTTTTTTAACATTATTCTACATGTTTATATTTATCTAACACATAATATATTATATATGAATTTTTAGATAATTGAAAAAAAGAATTATATTTCACCAATACCAAGATGATACAAGACATATACAAAGAATATGATTTGATGACAGTTTACACTAATCAAATTGAGAGTGACGCACTGTGCGGCTCAACGTACATGACTGAAATCGGCATGGTGCATCGAAACGTGAGGAAAGAGTTAAGATCATTCCATGTCTTCCCCATCATCTTCATCTCTGCTTCCACCTGTTTTCTCCAAGAATATCTTGGTCCTCATTGTCTCCTCTCCTGGAGATTAAAAAAAAGTGTAATATTCTTAGTTGATTTCCGGGGTGTGTGTCAAATCCAGCGCCATCTTCGTTGTATTTCTTTGTCCACTGGCACTTTCTTATAATTCTACGTCAGTAATTTGGTCCTGCTATCTCCATCCTTTTATTTTGCACAAGCATCCATTAATAAATGTCTGTATCTTTGTGATTGCAATGTTTTCCAATTCGTTCTCCATGTTTCACAGCCATAAAATAGCACAGATTTAACAATGAAGTTAAAATAAACCACATTTAACAATAAAGAAATTGTGGATATAACTACATTAATATGGATTGTAATGGCGTGTTTAAACATACGTTATGACTTCTACACTTTTTTAAACAGCTGTTCACGAGACCACAACAAGGAAGCATGACGGAAACTCAAAAGTTTGCCACATCCGGTTAATGCAAGGAATTTTGGGAGCTGTTGTGATCGAGGCGAGCCTCAACGTATGTTGTGTTGAGTTGTGGTTGCATGTTGTGAAAGTGCCAATCAATACAACAGACAGACAACAGCTTTTGTTTGAAATTAATTGAGGAGAAGGATGATAGAAAAGGATGCCCCCTTCAGACTTTAACAGCCACAGACTCTTCGTAAAATCTAAACTTTTGACATTTTTTCATCTAAACTGTTGATCTAGTCCAATATTTCAATATAGATTAATTTCTTTAGTAAGACTCACGTTGTTATTTGAGACCAAATTTTAGATGCAAACAGTTAATCTATCCCAAACTTTACAGTTACTCTAGTCCAAACTTTACAGTTACTCTGGTCCAAACTTTACAGTTTCTCTAGTCCAAACTTTACAGTTACTCTAGTCCAAACTTTACAGTTTCTCTAGTCCAAACTTTACAGTTACTCTAGTCCACACTTTACAGTTACTCTAGTCCAAACTTTACAGTTACTCTAGTCCAAACTTTACAGTTACTCTAGTCCAAACTTTACAGTTTCTCTAGTCCACACTTTACAGTTACTCTAGTCCAAACTTTACAGTTACTCTAGTCCAAACTTTACAGTTACTCTAGTCCAAACTTTACAGTTACTCTAGTCCAAACTTTACAGTTTCTCTAGTCCAAACTTTACAGTTACTCTAGTCCAAACTTTACAGTTACTCTAGTCCAAACTTTACAGTTACTCTGGTCCAAACTTTACAGTTTCTCTAGTCCAAACTTTACAGTTTCTCTAGTCCAAACTTTACAGTTACTCTAGTCCAAACTTTACAGTTACTCTAGTCCAAACTTTACAGTTACTCTAGTCCAAACTATATACCGTTCTTATTTTAGTCCAATATTTAAACAAAGACTGCAGCTTTAAACAAAAATTAAGACACTTGTCTTTTTTTTTAGACCAAACTTTAGACTTTCTTTCTTCACTTCCTCTTGTTCGGGTGCCGAGGGAGATACGAAGTTCTGGTTCTCGACCTTTTGTCGGCTGAACTCACTGTCAATTGTTGATGTTGCATCGTTTCTTTGATGTTGTCTGTCAATTGTTGATGTTGCATCGTTTCTTTGATGTTGTCTGTCAATCTTACTCTGGGTCTGAAGCTTTATAAATAAGAATATAAATATAATTCACAAATTAAACTTGAGACACAAGACTACGATTATATTTCTAAGATTAGACTTTAGGCACAAGACTGTAATTATAGTTCAAATATTAGACCTTAGCGACAAGACTGTAATTATTGTTCAAATATTAGACTTTAGGAAAAACAGTGGGACAAAACAAGCCATATTCTGCATGAGGACATTAATAGGATAGAAAAGTACATAGAAGTAAACAAACCAATATATGGCTGCTTCATTGACTACACCAAAGCTTTTGACAGAATACATCATAAACAGCTTTTAGACTGTCTAAAAGATATAGGGAAGTGACCTTTTTTTTATTTCCTTTCTTTAGTATCTTGCACATTATCGCCATATAGTTAGATCTGTGTATATATCATTATATATTTTTTGTGTTGTGTGTTGTTCCAGCTGAAGGCCTACTTGGCCGAAACGTCGACTTTTGTTTTGTTACTTACCTACGTAAAGCTGTTCCGTTTTTATTTTCTTCTTTTTTAAAATTGTCATTATCATCAGCTTTACAACAGCTTCGCATCTCTGTGCATCTTGATGCCTTCACTCCTTAAAAGAGATACCAATAGATGACACAGGCATGCGACTAATATGTAATTTATCCTGGGAGCAAGCAGCAATAATAAAATATAAGAAAGAGAGCTCAACATCTATTGGTATAAAAAGAGGAGTAAGACAGGGATGCATCCTATCACCAAGCTTGTTCAATCTATACACTGAGCAAATCTTTAAAAACATCATAGAGATGTCAGGCCTACAAATTAATGGAAAGATAATCAATAACCTAAGATATGCTGATGATACTGTACTACTAGCAGAAAATCCAAAAGATCTACAACAATTACTTAATAAAATAAACATGACAAGCAAAAAATATGGACTAGATATGAATATCAAAAAGACTAAAACTATAATCATAAACAAAGAAAATACTCAAAACCCACAAGTGGATATAAAAATGGAAGGAATAGACCTGGAGACAGTTCAGAACTATAACTACCTTGGACATACTATAACCAGTGATGGACAAAAACACAACTGAAATAAACAAAAGAATAGGAATGGAAAAAAATTAATTGTAATGCTATGAAAAATATACTAACATTTAAAAAAAAATAACACCATGGTAGCTAAAACTAAGAAAAGCAAAATATTATATCTTCTCAATATTCCTGTATAGTGCAGAAACATGGACATTAGACAAGCGAACAGATCAAGAAAGTAAAGCTTTTGAAATGTGGATTTATAGAAGAATAGGAAGAAATGGGTGGAAGGAAAAGAAAACAAATGATAAAGTCTTAAAACAAACTAATAAATGAAAAGAGAACTACTAAACACAATTCAAACAAGACAAATGAGATTTTTGGGCCATGTCAAAAGACACAGCAACCTATTAAAAGTAATCTTGACAGCTTAAGAGAATGCCTTGGCAGAAGGTCAACAACAGAAATGATAAATAACTGTCGAGATCAAAAGTTTGGGAGACTTAAACACCTTCGCCAGCAGACGTGGTACTTGATGATGATGATGACTTTGTTAAACGTCTGTAACGTAACAGCTGAGAATTAATTTCATTATTTATTTCTTTCTTTTGCAATGCTCGACATTTTCTAGCTGTTTAACATTATGGTGTTCATGACATGAAGTAAATAAGACGAAGTTATCAATAGAAATAAAATGATTTGGTATTAACTTGTTTCGTGTTGCATTTCTTTATGTAATTTGTCTTTTTCTGTTTTATATTTTATGAGCATGAATAATTTGTTAATATTTCCACGTTGGGCAACCGCTAACATCGTTGCCATTGGCTTGTGAGTTTCTTGGTTTGGTGAGTGATATGAAGCGTAAATAACCTGGGCTGTAAGACATAAATATCTAGAGAAACAAGCAGGAAGAACGAGCAAGTATTTGTGAGAAAAGCATTCATTATTAAATTTAATGGAACAAATATATATATATATGTAAGTAATAATTATTAGCTGAGATCCTCAAGGCAATTGATAGCCATAATTTAATACATCTCCAAAAAATGTTCAACATCATTTGGAAAACAGAGAAGACGCCTCATAAATGGAAAAAAGGAATCATTGTTAAGATCCCAAAAAAGGGCAATCTTAGAGATTGTAACAACTGGAGAGGCGTGACACTTTTGTCAGTTGCCTCAAAGTTATTCTGTAAAATCATCCTAAATAGAATAAAGGATTCAATAGATACAGTAATGCGTGAAGAACAGGCTGGGTTTAGAAAAGGGAGAAGCTGTCTTGACCACATTTTCACTCTACGACTTATATTGGAGGAACATATTGAAAAGCAAAAACCTTTTGTACTTAACTTCATCGACTTCAAAAAAGCATTTGATAGTATTCATAGAGATTCTTTGTGGAAAATTCTGAAGCAATATGGTTTACCATCAAAAATCATAAATATTATCAAAGACATGTATGATGGTTACACATGTGCAGTTCGAACAGAGGAAGGACTGAGCGAATGTTTCCCAATAGAAACTGGGGTTAAACAAGGATGTATTTTATCGCCCTTGTTATTTGGAATTGTTATGGACTTCATAATGAAGAAATGCTGCACTGGTAATAAAGGCATCGAATGGATACAAGGAGACCATTTGGAGGACCTCGACTTTGCTGATGACATAGTTCTCATCAGCAGTCAGATAAAAACGATGCAGGAAAACACAAATGAACTATCATCAATAGCCAGCAAAATTGGGCTTGAGGTCAATCATGAAAAGACTAAAGTCATGAAAAGTTTAATTCCAACAAGTGACAAAATATACATGGAAAACAAACCAGTAGAAGAGATCGATCACTTTATCTATCTTGGAAGTCACATTGATCGAGAAGGGGATACGAGCAAAGAAATTAGAATCAGACTGGCTAAAGCAGCAATGTCTTTCAGAAGCCTTGAAAAGTTGTGGAAATCAAAACTCATTAGCACAAACACAAAACTTAGGCTATTCAAATCAAATGTACTATCAACCCTTACGTATGCGTGTGAAAGCTGGAAAACAACAAGAGATATAGAAACAAAGTTGAACGCATTCGAAAATAAATGTCTAAGGAAAATACTTGGTATAGAATGGAACGAATTCAAAACAAACGAGGAAATTAGAGAAATCGCCAATCAACCACTAATATCTTCAGTAATAAAGAAAAGACGATGGTCATACGTTGGACATGTGATGAGAAGAGATAATAATCGAATAGCAAAGCAAGCCCTCATATGGGAAACAACAGGTAAAAGAAAAAGAGGAAGACCCAGGGAGACACTGAGAAGAACATTGATGAGAGAGGCAAGAGCAGCAGGAATCGGCTCCCTCAATGAGATAGAACTGCTTGCACAGAACAGAGACAGATGGCGAGATTTAATAAAATATCTTTAAAAGAAAACTGCTAGAACAAAAATTCATATAGGAGAAGGTGTATCTTGGTCTACGCCCTATGGGCCGGTTACGGCTCGAAAGGTCAATAGATAGGTGCCTTGCTCTTATCAGCATCACCAAGTACCATGTCTGCTGGCGTAGGTGATCATGTTTCTCCACAACTTTCGAGCTCGACAGTTATTTATCATTTCTGTTGTTGACCTTCTGCCAAGCCATTCTCTTGGCTGTCTAGTATGTTTTCTTTTTACTTCTCTATATCTCTTTGTCCCTCAATTTTTCCAGTTGCCACAACATATTCCAGTTGTTCCCTTCTCATTATACGGCCAACAAAATGGTGATTGTTTCTTCCTAATAGTATATATTAGCTCTCTTTTTGCTTTGGCCTCTTTCAAAACGTTTTCGTTACTCTTCTTAACTGTCCATGGTATCCTCAACATTCTTCTGTAAAACACATTTCTACAGCCTCCAGTGATTTTCTTTTCATTTTATTGTCCATGATTCACATCCATATGTTAAGACTGGCTCTACATGACGTTTAAGTGCACTTTTTCTTGTTTATATTTCACTACTAGTAAATAATACAAAGAAAAGATTATGCGACGCTTGGTAAAGAATGAGAACTATATTTAACTAAGATAGCACGTCGGGAGCCGCGGTAGCTCACTGGTTAGTCAACTGGACTACAAAGGATAAGAGGTCGGGTTCGATCCCAACCGACCGCTTCGGTTTCACCCAGCCTTAAATGGGTACCGGATTTTTTCTGGGAAAGTAAAGCGGCACGGGCGTAATACCGACCACGTTACCCCAAAAATCATGTGCTGAAGGCCTGTAAATTTTATGGTCACTAACACCATATTATTTCCTATACGCCACTTGGTGTGACTGGGGCTTTTCGAGTACTTCCATCTTTTTAGATGAACGGCAAGTATTTGTTCTATTGGTTACCGGCTCTACAGTAGAGCAATGATTGTGAAACTTAAATAAACATCAGCAAAGTAACAATTCTATTCTATTCATGGTATCAGTTTCGTTGTAGTTGAAGTATTCCCATATCCGCTCCACTGCCGTCCCAGAATTTCTCAAGCGTATGCAGACTGATTGTTACTGTAAAGTGTTGATTGTAGATACATCTACTTTTCCTACTAAGCATTCAGGATCGATTAGATCCCTTCTCCACCTTTAGACTCATCAGTCTCGCAATGTTTACATTGTTACCCCACACTACCTCCTCTTCTTCTCTTAAGGAATGCAGAAGAAACTTGGCGATGCCCTCCCTCTTTGTCCAGAATAAGGTCACAATCAGTGCCAGATCTGCAAACGAGCATTTGTCTATTTTAACAAATGAACTACAACAAGCAAACAGTAAACATACAACAACAAACAGCAGCAAAAAAATACACAGCAACCATACAAACAGCAACTATATAAACAGCAAACATACAACAACAAACAGCAGCAAATACATACACAACAACCATATAAATATCAACAATACAACAACAAACAGCGGCAAATAAATACACAACCATACAAACATACAACAACAAAAAGCAGCAAATACATACACAACAACCATATAAATATCAACAATACAACAACAAACAGCAGCAAATAAATACACAACCATACAAACAGCAAACATACAACAACAAAAAGCAGCAAATACATACACAACAACCATATAAATATCAACAATACAACAACAAACAGCAGCAAATAAATACACAACCATACAAACAGCAAACATACAACAACAAACAGCAGCAAATAAATACACAACCATACAAACAGCAAACATAGAACAACAAAAAGCAGCAAATAAATACACAACAACCATACAAATAGCAAACATACAACAACAAACAGCAGCTAATAAATGCACAGCAATCATACAAATAGCAACCATATAAACAGCAAACATACAACAACAAACATCAGCAAATAAATACACATCAACTATACAAACAGCAAACATACAACAACAAACATCAGCAAATAAATACACATCAACTATACAAACAGCAAACATACAACAACAAACATCAGCAAATAAATACACATCAACTATACAAACAGCAAACATACAACAACAAACATCAGCAAATACATACACAGCAACTACACAACAAGCAAACATACAAACAGCAAATAGTTTTTAAAAAGCAAATAAACTAACAACACACACACACACACAAGGCAAACATTTTATGAAAACAAAAGGCGGGATGTAACAAACATTTCTACATCTGGTGACAGCTTTACAAACAAATTAAAATATAAAATATTGACGTTTCGCTATACATACGGTCTTTTTTCAGTAAATAAGGGCAACACACACGGACAAGAAAATGAGTTCTAGTACTACATGTCGTGGAGTGACTAAAAGCCATAAATGAAAGAAAGAAGAAATAAATTAAGAGGAAAACATTTACTGAACATGCTCCTGAAGAAGACGAGGTATGAACTTGAAAGGACAGCAGCAAACGTCGAGGACAAACGAAATTGAGGAATACATAACAGAAATAAGCTAATGGGCAAGAAGATGATACAATGAAGGTCGGATGTGTTTTCATGAGATACTGAGATAGAAGGTGTCGATTGTCATGGCCACAAGGTATGAATGATGATGTTGACGATGATGAGGATAATGATGTTGATGATGATGTTGTTGAGGACAATGATGTTGATGATGGTGAGGATAATAATGATGTTGATGATAATGTTGTTGAAGATAATGATGTTGATGATGATGTTGTTGAGGACAATGATGTTGATGATTATGTTGTTGAGAATAATGATGTTGATAGTGATGTTGATGATGATGAGGATAATGATGTTGATGATTATGTTGTTGTGGACAATGATGTTGATGATGATGTTGTTGAGGATAATGATGTTGATGATGATGTTGTTGAGGACAATGATGTTGATGATGATGTTGTTGAGGATAATGATGTTGAGGATAATGATGTTGATGATGATGTTGTTGAGGAGAATGATGTTGATGATGATGTTGTTGAGGATAATGATGTTGATGATGATGTTGTTGAGGACAATGATGTTGATGATGATGTTGTTGAGGATAATGATGTTGATGATGATGTTGTTGAGGATAATGATGTTGATGATGATGTTGTTGAGGACAATGATGTTGATGATGATGTTGTTGAGGATAATGATGTTGATGATGATGTTGATGATGATGTTGTTGAGGACAATGATGTTGATGATGATGTTGTTGAGGATAATGATGTTGATGATGATGTTGTTGAGGATAATGATGTTGATGATGATGTTGATGATGATGTTGATGAGGACAATGATGTTGATGATGATGTTGATGAGGACAATGATGTTGATGATGGTGGTGGTAGTGTTTATGATGATGATAACGATGATAATGTTGACGACCCAGGTGACGTTAATGATGATAACGAAGATGATGTATGCTAGCTTTTACCACACTGTTGATTCTTTTACGCTTTAAAAAAATGGCGTTAAATGGGCGCTACTTGCATCTTGTGTTGTTGTTTACAGCAAGCTGCGGTATTTGCTCTTTCAGCCCAACAAGCTCGTCATCAGCACGGACATTGTATGACCAAGTTTGTCCACCATTACTAATCCAGCTATGACTAACCATTCTCATCACCATCATCATCATGTGCCATACCGGTTGGCGTAGGCGATCATGTCCTTCCACAATCTTCTATCTACAGTGCATCGTATCAATTCTGTTGCTGACTGTTTTCATGCCATGACACCAAGCTATCTAGTATTTTCTCTCTTTGTCGTTCGCGATCTCTCCTTCCCTGTATTTTGCCAGTTGTAACCAAGTATTCCAACTTTCCTCTTCTCATGTTATGCCCAACAAATGTTGATTGTTTTTTGATGATGTTTTTTAAGGAGCTCAGTACGTCTCCTTTCCTCCGCCAGTCTTCGGGGCACCCTTGGGCAAACCGCGCAGAAAGTAAACACAGCCAACGGTTCCCTGTCATACGACGTCATCACTCATTGTAAACAATTGGAATATCGAAACATGATCAAACCGGATGAGACACACAGCTCACGGTGTGTACAGAGCACTTAACTCAGTAGCTCTGATACAAACAATGGCTGCGATCTCCGACTATAGCTCGTTTCAAATCATACCTAATCAATAACTGTTGTTCTTTTTCAGCAAAACGTTTAATTTTCTTATTGTAACAGTTTCATTCATACCCAACATTTTGCGAATTTCACGTCTACACCTCTGAATGAACGGAAATGGAACACACAATTTCTCAAGTGTCTAATTGTGTCAAAAAAACCACGGCGAAAGCGTGCAAACACGTCAATTTTACCGTGTATGGATTTTTACTCGCTATTTTTAACTTAAAATACTGTAAACATTAAGTTTTGATTACATCAATGGGTCGTTATAAATTTATATAAATCAAATAAGCAACAATAATAACCAAATGTTTTTTTAAATGAAATTAATTCCCTGTTGGGTTCTAATCATTATAACTTTACATGCAAATTTTGAACAACTTACAACAAGCGGTTAAAAAGCTATCGATTTTAAAAGTTGAGCACGAGTTATGAAACAAGCTATAGTACAGTCACTGCCAAGAAGGAAAGGAATAGCAAACTACCTTCTTATATTACAGATAATAATTATTATGGCAAAACCAGTCTGGTTAGGATGTTTATCATGGACCCATATAGGGAGGTTGCAGCGGAAGGCATTTGCCACCAATTATGGCTCACTGATTCCTGACGCGTAAGTTATGTCAGCTTTGAGTCGCAGGCAACTTTCAGCTCTTTCACTGTACACTCTCTAATCAAGATGATCGAGTGGTTGAAGAGATGCAGGCTAATGAATGTGTGTAATAAAGATATGTTTATGTAATAGTAACAATAATAAAAAATGATAATAATAGTAATTATAGTAGCAATAATAATAGTAATTATGATAATAACAACAGCAATTATAATAGTAATAGTAATAATAATAGTAATGATGATGCTAATAATAATATGGCGCTCCATGGTAGCCAAAATGTGGAGACGGCACCCAATGGTTGAAATTAATTAAAGTTAATAGTAATAAAATTACTACTAATAAAAGTTATAATGATAAGATAATAGTAATAATGAAAGCATTTGACAAAGTAAAGCATGTGGAAATAATCAATATGCTGGAGAAATTAAACATTGATGGCAAGGATCTGCGAATCATAAAAAAAACATGTACTGGCAACAAACAGCAGCTATACGAATTAACAACCAAACAGGACAATTCCAATATATAAAGCAAGGAGTCAGACAAAGCTGTGTTCTGTCACCGGATTCGTTTTCACTTTACAGCGAATATATTATGAGATCAATAGTAGACAAAAAAGGAATTGAAGTCAACGGTCACAACATAAATAATTTGCGATATGCGGATGACACGGTCTTAATAGCAGAGACAGAGAATGAACTACAAGAAATGATAGACATACTAGTAAAAGAAAGCAACAAGAAAGGTCTCAGTCTGAATAGTAAGAAAACAGAAGTAATGGTTATATCAAAGAAACAATCATCACCATCATGCAGCATAAAAATAAACGAGACAAATCTGAAACAAGTGCAACGTTTCAAATACTTGGGCACAATAATAACATCAGATGGGAGATGCACAAAAATAAATACAAAAAGCAGAATAGCACAGGCCAAAATAGCATATCAGAAAATGAAAAATATCTTGTGCAAAAAATCTATGTCAATAAAAATGAGAAAGAGAGTTCATCGGTGCTATATAGAACCAATTCTGACCTATGGAAGCGAATCATGGACAGTAGACAAACAAATGAAAAGACGATTAGAGGCTACAGAGATGGAATTTCTCAGAAGAATGTTGAAAGTTCCCTGGACAGCTAAAAAGACCAATGAGGAAGTTCTCAAAGAGGCCAACACAAAAAGGGAGCTCTTAAAAAACATCAGAAAGAAGCAAGCACCATTTTTGGGCACATCATGAGAAGAGGAAAGTTGGAATACTTGGTTACAACTGGCAAAATAAAAGGAAAGAGAGATCGCGGGCAACAAAGAGAGAAAATACTGGATAGCTTGGTGTCATGGCATGGAAAACAGTCAACAACAGAATTGATACGATGCACTGTAGATAGAAGATTGTGGAGGGACATGATCGCCTACGCCAACCGGTATGGCACATGATGATGATAATGAATAGTAATAATAATAAAAATTTTAATAATAATGGTAATGAAATTAGTAGTAATAATAATAATAAATGTAGTAATTATAATAATTGTAATAATAATAATAAATATATTAGTAATAAAAATAGTAATTTTAATAGTTATAATAATAGTAGTAATAGTAGTAGTAGTAATAGTAATAGAAGCAATAATAATATTAATAACAAATAGTAATAATAAAATAGTAATAATAGTAGTAATAACGATAATAATAACAACAACAATAATAACAATAATATTAAGAAGACGGAAAAGAAGAATAGTTTCTTCTTCTTCTACCTTTCAGCTCCCTGTGGAGCATAGGCCTTCAACAAAAACTTTCAGCTCCCTGTGGAGCATAGGTCTTCAACAAACACTTTCAGCTCCCTGTGGAGCATAGGTCTTCAACAAACACTTTACAAGCCGTTCTGTTTACTTGCCATTCTTTTAAGATAGATCCACGTCTTCACCATCATCTTCCTCTATGCTTCTATCTATCTTCTCCAAGAATTCCTTGGTCTTCATCTTTGCCTTTGTCCCTGGGGATTCCAAAAAAGGACCTGTTGTGTAATACTCTCATATATATAATAGAATAGTTTGACTGGTCATGTTTTCCTTGAAACAAAAGCGAAACATTGGGACGCTAAAACAGGACGGACTGTGTAATATTCTTTCTTTATGAAAAAGCAAGAAGATAAAATGAATGATATGTCCATACGTACATTTAGTGTTTAATTATTATATTGTGGGGAAAAACCACATACAGTTTTAATTTAATCGCGGTCGTTGCATAAATACTCCCCCATGATGCAATCTTACTCAACAAATGGTAATATATTGTTTGGTTCCTGTGGTATAATTAATTGTCTATTTATCTTTTAACCAGACTCTACAAAAATCCCGGCCATCGTCGTCTCCGCCATTTTTTTTTTTTTTTAGATCAGTGTAGTTGTTGTGTATTGTTACTCAGAATTGTGTGTTTAATGTTTATGGTTCGTTTACTTTAATTCATGAAGGCTTTTGGGGGAAACACTGTAGTCTGTCTTGTCTTTCTGTTAGTCTTGCTGCTCAATACCATCTGATGTTTATTTGCTTTGTTTCCTGCAGCTATACCCGCGGCCTCGCATAGTATTTCATATTTTATTATATTTGATATCTGTGCTGATATACTTTTAACATCTTCTCATTAAATATAAAAAAAGCACAGTTATTTAAAATAAACACTAAACGGTATAAAGCAACTAAACTAATAGAGAGAGAGAGAGAGAGAAACAAGACAAACTACGACGTATCGGCAAACGCCTTCATCGGTACAAAACAACGCAATACTATCTGAAGAGACAAATATAAACGAACAAGTTCAACACAGATCTTAAAATAAAAATGGTCAACACAGATCTTAAAAAAACAATGATCAACACAGATCTTAAAATAAAAACGATCAACACAGATCTTAAAATAAAAATAATCAACACAGATCTTAAAATAAAAACGATCAACACAAATCTTAAAATAAAAACGATCAACACAGATCTTAAAATAAAAATGATCAACACAGATCTTAAAATAAAAATGATCAACACAGATCTTAAAATTAAAAATGATCAACACAGATCTTAAAATAAAAATAATCAACACAGATCTTAAAATAAAAACGATCAACACAGATCTTAAAATAAAAACGATCAACACAGATCTTAAAACTTAAAAAAAAAACGATCAACACAGATCTTAAAATAAAAATGATCAACACAGATCTTAAAATAAAAACGATCAACACAGATCTTAAAATAAAAACGATCAACACAGATCTTAAAATAAAAACGATCAACACAGATCTTAAAATAAAAATTATCAACACAGATCTTAAAATAAAAACGATCAACACAGATCTTAAAATAAAAACGATCAACACAGATCTTAAAATAAAAACGATCAACACAGATCTTAAAACTTAAAAAAAAAACGATCAACACAGATCTTAAAATAAAAATGATCAACACAGATCTTAAAATAAAAATGATCAACACAGATCTTAAAATAAAAATTATCAACACAGATCTTAAAATAAAAATTATCAACACAGATCTTAAAATAAAAACGATCAACACAGATCTTAAAATAAAAACGATCAACACAGATCTTAAAATAAAAACGATCAACACAGATCTTAAAATAAAAACGATCAACACAGATCTTAAAATAAAAACGATCAACACAGATCTTAAAATAAAAATTATCAACACAGATCTTAAAACTTAAAATAAAAATTATAAACACAGATCTTAAAATAAAAACGATCAACACAGATCTTAAAATAAAAATTATCAACACAGATCTTAAAATAAAAATTATCAACACAGATCTTAAAACTTAAAATAAAAATGATCAACACAGATCTTAAAATAAAAATGATCAACACAGATCTTAAAACTTAAAATAAAAATGATCAACACAGATCTTAAAATAAAAATGATCAACACAGATCTTAAAACTTAAAATAAAAATGATCAACACAGATCTTAAAATAAAAATGATTAACACAGATCTCATAAAAATCCAAGATAAAGAAATAAAACAAGTAGAAGAATTCAAGTATTTGGGCACAATGTTCACAGAAGATGGAAAACTAGACAGAGAAATTGACATGAGAATACAAAAAGAAAATGCTGTCACATACCAGCTTTCACCATTGTTAAGACATCCAAACATTTCTATGCCAGCTAAACAACAAATGATAAATAGTTTTTTCATACCAACTTTGTGCTATGAAAGTCAAACATGGACCCTTTCTAAATCTCATTTAAGAAAGATCAATACATGTGAGATGCGATGCTTGAGAAAAGTAACAATCAACACAAGAAGAGATAGAATACCAAATGAAACCATAAGAAAAATGGTAGGAACAAAACCCTGCCAAGAATATATAGAACAACAACAACTTAAATGGTTTGGCCACCTGGTCAGAATGAATCCGCACCAATCACCATCAAGGGCGTTCTTCTCGAGAATGCATGGAAAAGACCAAGAGGAAGACCCAGAAGAAGATGGATAGATGCAGTGATAGAGACACGTAACAACAAAGGAAAATCACTAATTCAAACAGTTCGAGCAGCTCAAGAACGACAAATGATATAAACCACGACACCTTTTAGGTATCAGTGAAAAGAGAAAAGAAGAAGCAGTAGAAGAAGTCAGATTTTAAAATAAAAATTTCGGAAAAGGAACATTACCCAGGATTTGGGTATCACTCCTTTCATTCTTCTTCATGAGATCCGATCCAGTTTTTCACTCTTTGTCCATTTTTCGGCCAAAGTTATCATACCTGTACTATTGTAAAGAAAATAAAACCAATGGGCACCTAGATCCTGACAACTGTTCCTGTTTCGCCATTTCCATTTTAAGATCTGCATTGAGCTTTTGCGTTTATATTAGTCTCTTCAGATTAGTATCATGTTGTTTTGTACATGACGAAGGCTTTCGCCGAAACGTAGAAATTTGTCTTGACTTTCTTGTAGTTTAGATGCTTTACAGCATTTTATTTTTATTTTACATGATTTTTGTACAGTTCTACTCGCAGCTACGTATAGTATTTCTTATGTTATATACTTTCTAAATGTAAAATAATTGTATAGAAGAGTTCTTAAATGTTACGTTGAGCCAGTCTTAACATATTTGTATATATGGCCCTTTTCATCTTGTCAGATGGTCTAGTGGAGGCTATTGTATATTTTTTTTAGGTTGTGTTGTTGTCGAACATCTTCTCTCGTGGCTAATTCTACGAATGTTTGACAAACACACAAGGCCACAGAATGAACAAGTCTGCTGGCGTAGGTGATTATGTCTCTACACAACTCACGATCTCGACAGTTATTTATCATTTCTGTTGTTGACCTTCTGCCAAGCCATTCTCTTAAGCTGTCTGGTATCGTTTCTCTTTGCTTCCCTCTATCTCTTCGTCCCTCAAATTTCTCAGTTGTTACAATATATTCCAGCTGTTCCCTTCTCATTACATGGCCAAACATTGATGAATGTTTCTTCCTAATATTGGAAATGAGTTCTCTCGTTGCTTTGGCCTCTTTTAGAACGTTTTCATTACTCTTCTTGGCTGTCCATGGTATTCTCAACATTCTTCTGTAAAACCACATTTCTACAGCCTCCAGTGATTTTCTTGCCTGTTGTCCTATTGTCCATGACTCACATTAATATTGCTAAGACTGGATCTACATAACATTTAAGAACTTTTTTCATATTTCTATTGTCAAAAATGGTCACTAAAAATGTTTTTTTTTTAGTTAATAAAAACTATGGTTAAAATAAACATCTCTCCTTGTGTATATCTGTGACCATTTCAGTGTCAAAACTCTCTCATTTGTACCATCTCTGTTTTCTAGGCCTAGCTCTTCTTCAAATCACTGCATTGACAACTTGCTCCACTTCAGATTCTATAACCTGACATACATTCTACACACAAGGATGTGTGCTGCCGCCGAACTTGTTCTCACTTTACAGCGAAAATATTATGAGATCAATAGTAGATATGAAAGGAATTGAAGTCAACGGTCACAACATAACTAATTTGCGATATGCGGATGACACAGTCTTAATAGCAGAGACAGAGAATGAACTACAAGAAATGATAGATATAATAGTAATAGAAAGCAACATGAAAGGTCTCAGTCTGAATAGTAAGAAAACAAAAGTAATGGTTATAACATGCAGTATAAAAATAAAGAGGACAAATCTGAAAGAAGTGCAATGCTTCAAATACTTGGACACAATAATAACATCAGATGGAAGATGCACCACAGAAATAAAAAGCAGAATATCTCAGGCCAAAATAACATTTCAGAAAATGAAAAATATCTTATGCAACAAATCTATGTCAATAAAAGTGAGAAAGAGAGTTTATCAGTGCTATATAGAGCCAATTCTGACCTATAGAAGCGAATCATGGACAGTAGACAAACAAATGAAAAGACGATCAGAGGCCACAGAGATTGGATTTTTTCAGAAGAATGTTGAAAGTTCCCTGGACAATTAAGAAGACCAATGAAGACATTCTCAAAGAGGTCAACACAAAAAGGGAACCCCTAAAAACATTAGAAAGAAACAATCAACATTTTTCTGGTACATTATGAGAAGTGGAAAGTTGGAATACTTGGTTACAACTGGAAAAATACAGGGTAAGAGAGATTGCGGACGACAAAAACAGAAGATACTATACGATATACTGTGGATAGAGGATTGTAGAAATGACATGACCTCCTACGCCAACCAGTATGGCACATGATGATGATGATAGTACATTCTATAGTTGACTTATTTATTCTTTTATCATAGAAAACGTGTATTGCGTGTTCCTGCCAGTTGTTGCTGCTATATTTATTGTCTGTTTATATATTTACTATCTTTCTTTATCATTACAATACAATCATATGCTGTGATTATTGTGTACTTTATTGGTCATTCTCTTTTCTTTTGTATGTACTTATTTTAAACGTTTGTTTCTTTTCCGTGGCTTTTATTTCCAGGCATCTTTGAACAATCTTCTTTTGTCTGTCTACATTTTACGTCCATTTCAGCGTCTTCGCCGGTGCTACGGAGTTCGTTCCTCTGAGCTGGAACCATCTTCAGTGCTTTCGCTAGCGTATGGTGGCGGTACTGTGAGCTGTCGCAGAGTTGGCGATGTGATCTGTGCAGTATGGAGATGGTCAACGTCAAATAAAGATGATCTGTCAATGAAAACTCAATTCTGCGTATTTTGTTATCTGTTCTGTTATTATTTCTAATATCTTTTCTATTGTCTATTCTGTTGTCTAATCTCTTATCTATTCTGTTATTTTTACGTTATCTTTTCTGTTACATATTGTGTTATCCAATTTCTTATCGACTTTTGTTATTTATTCTGTTGTCTATTGTGTTAACTATTCTATTATCTGTTTTGTTATATATTGCGTTTTCTAGGCCAATCGGTATGGCACATGATGATTCTGTTGTCTATTTTGGTATCTATTCTGTTGTCTAATCTGGTATCTATTCTGTTGTCTGTCCCTTTTTCAAGATGCTTTCATTCATTTATTTCTGTTTTCTCTATTTCCCATTTTAGGTCAGACATCGTTGACTATTTGTCTGCTTTTCTTTGCACAATGGAACTATCATCATCATTGATCATCGAATGCCATCTCCGAAGGTCGACTACCATGGAGCGCCATTCTGCTCCGTCTCTTGTTTTGATGGCACAGGTTGTCATAGGCTAACTTGTCCATCCTTTGCTGTTACTTGCCCATGTTAGTCTTGGTCTGTTTCTGCCTTTTTTACCTTGTATTTTCCCCTCCAAGATTACTTTTAGTAGGATGTCGTGTCTTTTAACATGGCCCAAAAATCGCATTTGTCTTATTTGAAATGTGTTTAGTAGTTCTGTTTTCATTTTTAGTTGTTTTAAGACTTCATTGTTTGTTTTATTTTCTTTCCATCTATTTCTACCTATTCTTCTATATATCCACATTTCAAAGGCTTTAATTTTCTTTTCTGTTTATTTTTTTTTTTTTTTGTCTAATGTCCATGTTTCTGCGCCATATATGAATATTAATTATAGAGAAATTAGTTATCACCAACTAATTACTACATCAAGCTTGGGCAGATGGTGCTCGTAAACCTGGGAGGGCCGACCATCTAAGGGCAGAATCCCCCTACAGAATTATTGGTTATTGGTTATGGAAGGCCTCGGTATCACTGCAAACGAATTAAAATCCATAATTGCTCAACCGCCCGTGCCAGTGGAATCATCCGAATTACTAACTCATCGTCCAAACAAAGAAAGGTAACTGTAGTCCCCATCGTAGCAGTCTCAGCACACGTCAAAAGACAAAAGGCGAAACCGCGCAGAAAGTGAACACAGCCAACTGTTCCCTGTCATACGATATATCATCATTCATCGTAAACAATTGGAATATCGAAACATGATCAAAACGGATGAGACACACAGCTCACGGTGTGCACAGAGCACTTAACTCAGTAGCTCATGCAACAAGCCGGACTTGGAATATGAGGAAACTGCAACAAGGAACACTTTTCAGACACAGCTTTCAATGGTTCCTGCCACCTATCCACCATATACCGGAATTTCACGTCCTCCCGAAAATGATGATCGTCATATTGAGAACATAAATGTATAGCATTTGACGATGTTAGGATATTGTTCTTGCTGCAACTGAACATATAAACACCCTGTTAGTTATAAACACAAAATCATCAGTCGACTTGACGGAACAGTCCACAGTAAATGCGTTTCAGCTTGTAAATAACTTGCGTCCAAAAATGTGCACGTCGGACATTGAACAGCACTAAATGTGACGTAAAGCGCATGACAACACTAGATGGTGAAAGTCGCTTTTACAAACAATACTTGACTTGTAACTTGAAAAAGGAACATTGCTGGGCGTACTCGGCAGTGCAGATTTACTACGTAGAACATCATTTTGATTTCAACACAGAAACATACGCCAGAGAGCCTACATTAATAAAACCACAGATACATACGTCAGAGAGCCTACATTAATAAAACCACAGATACATACGTCAGAGAGCCTACATTAATAAAACCACAGAAACATACGCCAGAGAGCCTACATTAATAAAACCACAGAAACATACGCCAGAGAGCCTACATTAATAAAACCACAGATACATACGCCAGAGAGCCTACATTAATAAAACCACAGATACATACGTCAGAGAGCCTACATTAATAAAACCACAGATACATACGCCAGAGAGCCTACATTAATAAAACCACAGATACATACGTCAGAGAGCCTACATTAATCAAACCACAGATACATACGTCAGAGAGCCTACATTAATAAAACCACAGATACATACGTCAGAGAGCCTACATTAATCAAACCACAGATACATACGTCAGAGAGCCTACATTAATCAAACCACAGATACATACGTCAGAGAGCCTACATTAATCAAACCACAGATACATACGTCAGAGAGCCTACATTAATCAAACCACAGATACATACGTCAGAGAGCCTACATTAATCAAACCACAGATACATACGTCAGAGAGCCTACATTAATAAAACCACAGATACATACGTCAGAGAGCCTACATTAATCAAACCACAGATACATACGTCAGAGAGCCTACATTAATAAAACCACAGATACATTTTGCTGCAGCGATCTAGAGAACGTGAAACGTTCCACCATTTTGAAACGGAAGGGAAAACCCCTACAGAAAAGACAATCTGCTGCCTTGCAGGAAGATTGGGGACAATCAAAGGCTAAGGAAAGCAAACATGAATAAAATGCTGGCTGAAATTGGATGCACAGGGCCACTGGCGCAGAACACAGTTCAACGTTTTAACAAGTAATCAATCAGACTGGATACTTCGCCTACGCACTGGCCACAATAGAATGAGAAATCACATGTTCACCAAATTCAAAATAGGTACAACCAGCCTATGCCACTGTACACATATGATTACAAAACATGTTCTCTAGGACTGCCCCCAGTACACAGACCTGAGAAGTGGTCCACGCCCACCTCCCTGGAAGAAAAACTATATGGGGCAATCGATTCGCTTAAACAGACAGCTGACTTCATGAGAGAGTCTGGAATCCTACTCTGATTGAGTCTTGATCGCAGAGTGAGAGAGATATATGAATCTTGAGAAGGCATAACATTTTGCTATTCTTAGTTTTAGCCCTGGTGTTATTTGTTTTGATGTTAGTATATTTTTCACGACATTAAAATTACTTTTTGCCATTCCTATTCTTTTGTTTATTTCAGTTTTACATTTTCCATCACTGGTTATAGTTTGGCCAAGGTAGTTGTAGTAATGCAACTTTAGTTGTACATTTCTCGCCTGGATTTTCCCTTCTATGTTGTTTGTTCACTCATTATTTTTCCAACAGCTTTCTAGATGTGTTCTTTACTTGCACTGTATAAGTTTCTGTATTTACGGTCTTGTTGACTTCAAGCTCCTATAGCTAGTCTTGTTATTGCTGATAATACTGATAGCAATACTAATAATAGAATATTAATTAAAAAAATATAAGCAGAATTTAAATAATATTGAAACCGGTAATAACATAACATAAAGTAATGTAACATAACACAAAGTAATGTAACATAACATAAAGTAATGTAACATAACATAAAGTAATGTAACATAACATAAAGTAATGTAACATAACATAAAGTAATATAACATAACATAAAGTAATGTAACATAACATAAAGTAATGTAACATAACATAATCTAACGCAACGTAACGTAACGCAAGGTATTGTGCTTTAATCATCATCATCATGTGCCATGCCGGTTGGCATAGGCGATCATGTCCTTCCACAATCTTCTATCTACCGTGCATCGTGTCGATTCTGTTGTTGACTGTTTTCCATGACATGACACTAAAATATCTAGCATCTTCTCTCTGTGTTGTCCGCGATCTCTCTTTCCCTGTATTTTGCCTGTTATAACCAAGTAAAGTTGTTCCAACTTTCCTCTTCTCATGTGTGCGGGAAAAAAATGATTGTTTCTTTCTGATGTTTTTTTGGAGCTATCTTTTTGAATTGGCCTCCTTGAGAATTTCCTCATTCGTCTTTTTAATTGTCCAGGGAACTTTCAACAATGTTCTGAGAAATCTCATCTCTTTAATCTTTAGTTCGGATTGGCCTCATCACAGTCGTGGCATTCCCATATCCAGCCTGCTGCCCGTTCCAGCATCCCTATAAGTGTTCGTCTACTGATTGTCCATGCCTTGCATTAATTGAATTAACTTTCTTAGTCACTGAGGATGCTGTTCCTGCTTTCACCCCTCCTGGCGCCGTGTTTCACCATTCCTTTCACCTGTTGGTTATCCTGAGCTTCCTTGTCGCCATCTTGTGAGTAATATTCTTTCAAAGCCCCGACAATGTCATAACGTGTCCACAATTTTACGGTTTCTTGCGCAAAGACAGACCCCGCCAACCTGTCTAACATTGCACCTCATCGAACTACCAGGGCAATCTATCCAAGTTAGGCTGTCGACACGTCGAGTAGGTGCACCCTCTCCCTGCAGGGTGTCTTATCCTACAATCCGACGAAGCATGATTTATGAGTCAGTCAATATGACCGCATGTGTTGTTGGTCTCTCAACCAGCCACGTGATAGCTTCTGTCACAGCCTCAATCTCCATGCATGTGCTGAATGTAGTTGTCTTGTAGGCTCCTGCACCTTTATTTATCAATCTTCCATTAGAATACGCAACAAAACCCCAGCCACTCCCGGAGATGGAGCCATCAGTGCAGATGATCGGGTCTTGAGGCTGGGAATGAAGCTGCAGTACCTCCCACTAAATTCCATCTGTGTGGCCTCTAATCGTCTTTTCATTAGTTCGTTCACTATCCATGAGGTCAGATAAGATTCTATAATATAAAAGTATAAAATATAACTGCAATAACAACATAACTGTAGCAATAAAAAAAACATACTTCAAAAAGAATTAAGGAGAATGTAACCAAATAATTGTTATTCTTTGCAGACAAATGCAATTAAAAAAAAACGGGTTGTGCTGTTACGAAGCACACTTACGGGTGTTTGAAAAAAACACTTCACAAAGAAACACTCTGAAACACTTTACATGAATATCAATATTATACTTTAAGGCTATAGCCTTCAGTTGTCATTTAATGTACAACTTATACGGCAATGGCGCAACAACGATACAGTAGCAACCAACGTGACTGCAACGATCTATACAGCAGCAACCATTTATACGAAAGCAACCATCTATACAGCAGCAACCATTTACAAAACAGCAACCATTTACACGACAGCAACCATTTACACAACAGCAACAATTTACACGACAGCAACCATCTACACAACAGCAACCATTTACACGACAGCAACCATTTACACAACAGCAAACATTTACACGACAGCAACTATACAAACAGCAGCAAATATTTACACGACAGCAACCATATAAACAGCAGCAAACATTTACACGACAGCAACCATATAAACAATAGCAAACATTTACACGACAGCAACCATATAAACAACAGCAAACATTTACACGATAGCAACCATTTACACAACAGCAACCATTTACACGACAGCAACCATCTACATAACAGCAACCATTACACGACAGCAACCATATAAACAGCAGCAAACATTTACACGACAGCAACCATATAAACAACAGTAAACATTACACGACAGCAACCATATAAACAGCAGCAAACATTTACACGACAGCAACCATATAAACAGCAGCAAACATTTACACGACAGCAACCGTATAAACAACAGCAAACATTTACACGACAGCAACCGTATAAACAACAGCAAACATTGACACGACAGCAGCCATCTACACAAGAGCAACGATTTACACGACAGCAACCATTTACACGACAGCAACCATATAAACAACAGCAACCATTTACACGATGTAGCAACGATATAAACAACAGCAACCATTTACACGACAGCAACCATATAAACAACAGCAACCATTTACACGATGTAGCAACCATATAAACAACAGCAACCATTTACACGACGGCAACCATATAAAATACAGCAACCATTTACACGACAGCAACCATATAAACAGCAGCAACCATTTACACGACAGCAACCATATAAACAACAGCAACCATTTACACGACAACAACCATATAAACAACAGCAACCATTTACACGATAGCAACCATCTACACAACAGCAACCATTTACACGACAGCAACCATCTACATAACAGCAACCATTTACACGACAGCAACCATATAAACAGCAGCAAACATTTACACGACAGCAACCACATAAACAACAGCAAACATTACACGACAGCAACCATATAAACAGCAGCAAACATTTACACGACAGCAACCATATAAACAGCAGCAAACATTTACACGACAGCAACCGTATAAACAATAGCAAACATTTACACGACAGCAACCGTATAAAAAACAGCAAACATTGACACGACAGCAGCCATCTACACAAGAGCAACCATTTACACGACAGCAACCATATAAACAACAGCAACCATTTACACGATGTAGCAACCATATAAACAACAGCAACCATTTACACGACAGCAACCATCTACACAACAGCAACCATTTACACGATGTAGCAACCATATAAACAACAGCAACCATTTACACGACGGCAACCATATAAAATACAGCAACCATTTACACGACAGCAACCATATAAACAGCAGCAACCATTTACACGACAGCAACCATATAAACAACAGCAACCATTTACACGACAACAACCATATAAACAACAGCAACCATTTACACGACAGCAACCATATAAACAGCAGCAGACATTTACACGCCAGCAACCGTATAAACAACAGCAAACGATTTACACGACAGCAACCATTTACACGACAGCAACCATATAAACAACAGCAACCATTTACACGATGTAGCAACCATATAAACAACAGCAACCATTTACACGACAGCAACCATTTACACGACAGCAACCATATAAATAACAGCAACCATATAAACAACAGCAACCATTTACACGACAGCAACCATATAAACAACAGCAACCACTTACACGACAGCAACCATATAAACAACAGCAACCATTTACACGACAGCAACGATATAAACAACAGCAACCATTTACACGACAGCAATCATATAAACAACAGCAAGCATTTACACGACAGCAACAATATAAACAACAGCAAACATTTACACGACAGCAACCATCTACACAACAGCAAACATTTACACAACAGCAACCATCTACACAACAGCAACCATCTACACAACAGCAACCATATACACAACAGCAACCATCTACACAACAGCAACCAATTGTGACAATAAAAATATGTACAAGAGATCAACAATTCACAACATCAAAACCAAATGTGACATATCAAACATGTACAAAAATATCACCCATTTACAACACAACAACCCTCTAAGATATCACAGGCATCTACAATATTGCCACCATGGGTAAATGTGACATTGGACACATTTTAACAGAAAACAAATGAAGTCACTGAGTATCTTAAGCTAGGAGACATACATATTTATCTAGAATCTATGTGAAGACTTTTGGATTTAATTTAACTACGAGTTTAAATCATTTCACATGATTTATAAATCAGTCGGCATGTACACATGACAAGATGGCTACAACAACAGAAGAGTAAACAATGGTTATGTTTATGTTTAGTCGAAGACCCCGGTATCACTGCAAAATTAAAATCCATAATTGCTCAGCAGCCCGTGCCAGTGGAATCATCTGAATTAAAACTCATCTCATTGAAGGATTCAAACAAAGAAAGGCAGCTGTAGTCCCTATCATATCAGCCACAGCACAAGCCAAAAGACATAAGACCATGTGGCATCGAAAGTGAACGCAGCTGAACTGTCCATTGTCATACGATATCATCATTCATTGTTAGCAATCGGAATACCGAAACACGATCCGGATGAAAAAACACAGCTCACGGTGTGCACAGAGCACTAAACTCAGTAGCTCTGGCAGAAATCCGGACTTGGAATATGAGAAAACTGCAACAAGGAACACTTTTCAGATTGAGCCTCAATGGTTCCTGTCGCATATCCGCCATATTGACCGGAAGTCCAAATCCGGAAACAATGTGACAAGAAAACTAGGGTCAACAGAAAAGGTGGATGACAGCTTCATTTGATCAATTTGTCTCTTGCTCTAGACATGGTTCTTGATGTTAAGACTGGCTGGGAAGAGCTCGCTGGAGATATATCCAGGTATAGACTGATATCAAATGCTAGTCTGAAGTAGGTGAGATCAGTTTGAGATTCCAGACGTGCACAGAAATAACAAAGGGCAGAAGAAGACTGTTCTGTAGGGATGAAATCTATTTTCTATTGAGGCTGGGAGAATCATAAAAATGTTTGGTCTCCGGTCAGTTTTCTCTGCTTAACACATAATACAGAGGAATGAGTTGACAACAAGACAACAGTCGTTACCTGCAGGTCATCGTGAGTACTCACACTTATATTACATGTTAGCAGGTCATCGTGAGTACTCGCAATTATATTACATGTTAGCAGGTCATCGTGAGTACTCACACTTATATTACATATTAGCAGGTCATCGTGAGTACTCACACTTATATTACATATTAGCAGGTCATCGTGAGTACTCACACTTATATTACATGTTAGCAGGTCATCGTGAGTACTCACACTTATATTACATGTTAGCAGGTCATCGTGAGTGCACTTACCTATATCACATCTTGGTAGGTCATCATCAGTGCCTATACCTATATCCCACGTTAGTAGGTCATCGTGAGTGCACATACCTATATCACCTGTTAGCAGCAGGTCATCATTAGCGCACATACACATATCTCCTGTCATCAGGTCATCATGAGTGCACATATCTATATCACCTGTTATCAGGTCATCGTGAGTGCACTTACCTATATCACATCTTCGTAGGTCATCATCAATGCACATTCCTATATCCCATGTTAGTAGGTCATCGTGAGTGCACATACCAATATCACCTGTTAGCAGCAGGTCATCATCAGTGCACGTACCTATATCACCTGTCATCAGGTCATCATGAGTGCACATATCTATATCACATCTTAGCAGGCCATCTCAGTGCACAGGTACATCACCTTTTAGTATGTCATCATGAGTACACACACACACCTATATCACCTGTTAGCAATAGATCATCACGGAGGCAAGTACCTATATCACCTATTAGTAGCACGTCATCATGAGTGCACACACTTATATCACTTATTAGTAGCACTTCAGCATGAGTGCACACACCTATATCACCTATTAGTAGCACGTCAGCATGAGTGCACACACTTATATCACCTATTAGTAGCACGTCATCATGAGTGCACACACTTATATCACCTATTAGTAGCACTTCAGCATGAGTGCACACACCTATATCACCTATTAGTAGCACGTCAGCATGAGTGCACACACTTATATCACCTATTAATAGCTCGTCAGCATGAGTGCACAGACATATATCACCTATTAGTAGCACGTCAGCATGAGTGCACACACTTATATCACCTATTAGTAGCACGTCAGCATGAGTGCACACACTTATATCACTTATTAGTAGCACGTCATCATGAGTGCACACACCTATTAGTAGCACGTCATCATGAGTGCACACAACTATAACACCTGATAGTAGCACATCAGCATGAGTGCACACACTTATATCACCTATAACAGCACGTCATCATGAGTGCACACTTATATCACCTATTAGTAGCACGTCAGCATGAGTGCACACACTTATATCACATATTAGTCGCACGTCATCATGAGTGCACACACTTATATCACCTATTAGTAGCACGTCATTATGAGTGCACACACCTATATCACCTGATAGTAGCACATCATCATAAGTGCACACACTTATATCACATGTAAGTAGCACGTCATCATGAGTGCACACACCTGTATATATAAAGCCAGTTCTGTTTATGGAAGCGAATCGTGGACATCAGATAAATAAATGAAAGGATGATTAGAGACCTTAGATAAAGGATTTCTCAGAAGAATGTTGAGATTTCCCCGGACAGCTAAAAATACCAAAGAGGACATTTTCAAAGAGACCGACACAAAAAGGGAGCTACTAAAAAAAACATCAGAAAGAAACAATGGACATTTTTCTGACACATCATAAGAAGAGGACAGTTGGAATACTTGGTTACAACTGGCAAAATACAGGGAAAGAGAGATCATTGACGAGAGAAGACAGTAGATAGCTTGCTGTCGTGGCATGATAAACAATTCATCATCATCATCATCGAGTGCCTTCTCAGCAACGAAGGTTGGCTACCATGGAACGCCATTCTGCTCTGTCTTTTGCTTTTATGGTGCAGGTTGTCACAGGCTGATTTGTCCATCTTTTGATGTTACTCACCCATGTTAGTCTTGGTCTGCCTCTGTTACCTTGATAATCAGTTAACAGCAGATTAATAACAGATAGATGTACTGTGCATGGAGAATTGTGGAAGAACATGATCACTATCGTCAACCGGTATGGCACACGATGATGATGGTAGTGCATAAATCATAGACCAAGGTAGAAATCGCTAACTCCAGATAAGAGCGAACTGACCTCAAGTAGTTTAATGGTAACCGAAGATAAACAACGCCCAATTTATAGTAAACAAACATTGTAAGCGTTGCGAATATAAAGTACGAATCACGACCAACAGATTATTTGCATATGCTAATTGAGCAGTAAAAAATTAATTTACAGTTATATTCGCGGAAACGAAATGTATATTTAACACTTAAAAAAAAAATAAGACTCCCGCCGCGCTTTGCTAGGTGTTTGGGTACCATGGTGTTAGTGACCATATATTTCCATGACCACGGAATAATGTGGGTCAGCAGCACTCCAGGCCGACTTTACCTCCCAGAACATTATCTCATTTTTAGAGTCTGGGTAAACCTCAGGAGCCTTGTCGACCCTATAAAATGTCCGCCACATCTCACAAATGAACCGGCACCCTTCTGATCAGGAAGCGAGCACGCTAAACACTCAACCACCGAGTTTTTATGTTTAGAATAGAAGAACGTGATTTGCCTCTAGTATATGCTTGATAATTCGCATAAAATAAAAGAGCAAACCAGCGGCAGGAAGATAACACACCGGCATTAACAATGACAAACTGGCAACAGTGCAGTTAAATATTCAACGTCATCGATACACACAACAAATTTGTGACAGTACAATTTAAACACTAAACAACAGGAAAAAAGAACATCTCCTGGGGTGAAATATGTTAGACGAATGACAGGAAACAGCATGAGAGATAAGATCAGAAATGAAGAACTGAGAAAAAAGCTAGGAATAGCCCCCTCCATAGAATATATAAAGAAACAACAGATACGGCCACGTGATAAGACAGAAAGATCAAAACACAACACAATGAGCCTTCAATAAACGTTGCGAGAAAACCTGACCCAAGGGTCGACCACGAAAAGATATATTGATGGAATTTTAGAAACACTAGGAAACATAACAGCAGCAGAGAGGAACGGGAGAGCAAAAGACCGCAAATTATATCTCCTCTTGACGCTGAAAGGGCAAATGAGGAAGGAAAGAAGAGGAAGAATGAGGAGGAGGAGGAGAAGAAGGAGGAGGAGGAAGAGGAGGAGGAGAGGAAGAAGGAGGAGGAGGGGAAGAAGAAGAAGGAGGAAGAGGAGGAGGAGAAGAAGGAGGAGGAGGAGGGGAAGAAGAAGAAGAAGGAGGAGGAAGAGGAGGAGGAGAAGAAGGAGGAGGAGGGGAAGAAGAAGGAGGAGGAAGAGGAGGAGGAGGAGAAGAAGGAGGAGGAGGAAGAGGAAGAGGAGGAGGAGGAGAAGAAGGAGGAGGAGGAGGGGAAGAAGAAGAAGGAGGAGGAGGAAGAGGAGGAGGAGAAGAAGAAGGAGGAGGGGAAGAAGAAGAAGAATGAGGAGGAGGAGGAGAAGAAGGAGGAAGAGGAGGAAGAGGAGGAGGAGAAGAAGGAGGAGGAGGAGGGGAAGAAGAAGAAGGAGGAGGAGGAAGAGGAGGAGGAGAAGAAGGAGGAGGAGGGGAAGAAGAAGGAGGAGGAAGAGGAGGAGGAGAAGAAGGAGGAGGAGGAAGAGGAAGAGGA
>JAVIAB010000106.1:81726164-82136164 GCA_032433765.1 Megaustenia siamemsis | reverse complement strand
TTTTTTTTTTTAAAGGTGCCGGTATTGCGTACCGTGGCGTGCAGCAAAAAAAAAAAAGCACTGGTGTTGTGCACTATGAGGTATAAGGAGAACACGGTTGGGCTGTTATTGAACATCTCTGACAGTTGTATTCTTGTATTTTTGTGAAACATCAAGACGCGGCGCATTGATTCTTACCGGAGACATTAAATAGGACAACCACCTATCGGCTCTACTTCTATATGTTTCGATAAAGAGATATAACCGTCATCTTATTAGTCGTTCTTCTGTTTCCATGACAACAAAGAGTTGATTCTTGAAATGGTCTACATGGTTCTCACACTCAGTGGAAAGTAGATAAATGCCGTTGTACAGTTCCAGTAGCTTTGACATTGACGCCTATTTATTAGTAACGGCTTGAGTTATTTGAACTATATCACGGCTATACTAGGGAATAGGATGGCTGGTTGTACACTGACATTGAACTATATCACGGCTATACTAGAGAATAGGGTGGCTGGTTGTGTACTGACATTGAACTAGATCACGGCTATACTAGGGAATACGGTGGCTGGTTGTACACTGACATTGAACTAGATCACGGCTATACTAGGGAATACGGTGGCTGGTTGTACACTGACATTGAACTATATCACGGCTATACTAGGGAATAGGGTGGCTGGTTGTACACTGACATTGAACTAGATCACGGCTATACTAGGGAGTACGGTGGCTGGTTGTACACTGACATTGAACTAGATCACGGCTATACTAGGGAATACGGTGGCTGGTTGTACACTGACATTGAACTATATCACGGCTATACTAGGGAGTACGGTGGCTAGCTGTACACTGACATTGAACTATATCACGGCTATACTAGGGAATACGGTGGCTGGTTGTACACTGACATTGAACTATATCACGGCTATACTAGGGAGTACGGTGGCTGGCTGTACACTGACATTGAACTATATCACGGCTATACTAGGGAGTACGGTGGCTGGCTGTACACTGACATTGAACTCATTGAGCTGGAATGTGATTGTGTTATGTATTCTGATAAAATATTAGGGGAGTCATGGCCTCCGTTGCATCCTCTGATTATTCGCCGCTGCTCCCTTAGTTTTATGAGCTAAGTAAAGGCAACTGCTAGACCTTACCAAGGGGCTGGTATACTACGGTCCTGACAGAATGTCATCATGTGAGTTTGTTTCATTACTTCATAGATTTCTCATCGGGTAATGAGAACGCCCTCCGCATACATGGCGTCTATGGCGTATAGAGAATAGATGTTGGCGTCCATGTTATTCGGTGACAATTCAAGGGGATGATGTAGCTATCGCCATACCGAAATGAGCCTGAACCAGTCTAGATCAACTTCTAGGAAACCGTGACATTTCCAAGAAGCCTTGACAAGGAACTGTAAAGCAGAATTCTCTCAAGCTTTCATTCCCATGTTCTGGCTGCTAACAACGACACAACAAATGTATCTACCCCACCTGAGCTTCCCGGGTCTGATGTTTTACCATTGTTTTCTCTTCATCGTTTGAGAAAATCCAAGTCCGGTGAATCTTTACTTTAAAAAGCAAAAAGCATCAGGCACCACGCCAGGCCGCCTGCTTTCCCAGGGGGAAAAAACCCCCATCACCAATTTAAAAAGGAACCGTGATAGCTCATTGGTTAGTGAACTGGACTACAAAAGACAAGAGGTAGGGTTCGATCCCAACCGACGGTTTCCGGTTCACCCAGCCTTTAATGGGTACCGGATTTTTTTCTGGGAAAGTAAAGCGGCACGGTCGTAATACCGCCCACATTACCCCAAAAATCATGTGCCGAAGGTCTGTAAAATTTATGGTCACTAACACCATATTCCCTATACGCCACTTGGCGTATAGGGGGTGCTTTACTTTTTTTTACCAATCTAAAACTGGATAAGCAAGAAAACGTAGAGCGGGATCATACCCGACCCCTTGCACTAGATTGTCCAGCTCATTAAACAAGGTATCTCAGCCCCTAGGACGTACATTACCAAGGAATAGATGACGTTTTGAAAATATGGAAGAAGATGAAGGAGGAAGGAGAAAGAGGGTGAAGAAGGAGAGTGAGAAAACGGAAAAAAGAATAAAAGGGAGGAAGGGTAGAATTAGAAAAAGGAGTAGAATTAAAAGAGCAGAGAGTGAAATGAAGGGAGGGGAACAGACTATCTAATAAATGATTGTGTACACCGGAAACGAGTGCTGTGCAACAAACATCTCTGTCTGCTTACATCGGCAAACACGCAAAACATATTACAAGAAGACAAAGAAAAATTACTAAGCAGAAAGAGCACACGTAGAAAGAATAGAAAGTGTGCATAACGAAAGTTCTGAAAGCTGTTACGTGTCAGGTAAAGACACTCAGCCTATGATTGGAGAGAAGCCGTCGCGTCTCATGACCCACCGTATGGGTGGATCCGAGCAAATAATCAATGAGAACAAGCAATATCATTAAACGAACGATTCCATTGCTTACAAATGCGTGTTGTATTATGATTGGCAGAGAAACGACACGCCCCGCCGTTCATTTAAAATACTCTCTGTTATTTCTGTATTGATCCATTCACCAAAGGGCCTCTCCCATCGAACACATACACCTGAATATACACCATCAGACACACACGTACACACCATGCACGATCACTTTTTAAAAGCCCGGAATTGGCTAGAAAGGAGAAAACTGCGAGAGAAAAAGGGAGAGATAAGCAAAGTTTGTGTTTTATCTAATGAATATTCATGACAAAAACGTATTCAATCGCTTCTCCTGTTCTACAAACCCATGCAGTTTTTCCTTTCATTCTGCACTGCTATTCCATGTGCCTATCTTATTGTGTAATATTTCCCCAGTGTTGTGTTTAATGCTGGCATACCCTCCAAATATTGATTCTTTAGGTTTTCTTTTGTTTTAGCTTGTGATAAAATGTGATGTTGCACATCTAACACGTCTATAGCTCGCTTTTCTTTCATTTTGGTTAAACACACATTACCATCAGCTTCTCGTTGGCGAATATCGCTGGTTTGTATCATTGTTGTTTGAGTGCCGTTGATCGTTATTTGATGTATATAGCTCATCTTTTGATTGGCACTTAATGTCTATAGTTCATCTTTTGATTGGCACTTAATGTCTATAGTTCATCTTTTGATTGGCACTTAATGTCTATAGTTCATCTTTTGATTGGCACTTAATGTCTATAGTTCATCTTTCAATCAGTATTTCCTGTCTATAGTTCATCTTTTGATCAGTATTTTCTGTCTATAGTTCATCTTTTGATCAGTATTTCCAGTCTATAGTTCATCTTTTGATCAGTATTTTCTGTCTATAGTTCATCTTTTGATCAGTATTTTCTGTCTATATCCTATCTTTCGATGAGTATTTCCTGTCTATAGTTCATCTTTCGGTATTTCCTGTGTATAGTTTATCTTTCGGTATTTCCTATCTATATATAGTTCATCTTTCGATCAGTATATCCTGTCTATGGTTCAAAATTTGATCAGTATTTTATGTCTATATCCTATTTTTCGATTAGTATTTCCTGTCTATAGTTCATTATTTGATCAGTATTTCCTGTCTATAGTTCATCTTTTTACTCTCTATAGTTTATATGGAGACTTAGAATAAACTACAAGAATTGATGGACATAATCGTGAAAGCAAGCAACAAGAAAGGTCTTAACCTGAATAGTAAGAAAACAGAAGTAATGATAATAGACAAGAAACAATCATCACCACCATGCAACATAAAAATAAACGGGACAAACCTAAAATTGGTGCAGGGCGTCAAATACTTGGGCACAATGATAACTTAAACAATCTTTAAACATTTTAGATGGAACATGCACTACATGAAAGAAAAACAGAATAGCTCAGTCCAAAATAGTGGTTCAGAAAATGAAAAATGTCTTATGTGATAAATCGATGTTTAGAGAGGAGAGAGAGAGAGAGAGAGAGAGAGAGAGAGAGAGAGAGTTCAGCGGTGCGATATATATAGCAAATTGTGACCTATGGAAGCGAATCATGGTGAAGATGCGTTCCTTACAATCAATGACTTCATGGTGAAAATGCGTTCCTTACAATCAATGACTTCATGGTGTAGATGCGTTCCTTACAATCAATGACTTCATGGTGAAAATGCGTTCCTTACAATCAATGACTTCATGGTGTAGATGCGTTCCTTACAATCAATGACTTCATGGTGATGTAAGCCACAATTACAATCAATGACTTCATGGTGATGTAAGGCACAATTACAATCAATGACTTCAAGGTGATGTAAGGCACAATTACAATCAATGACTTCATGGTGATGTAAGGCACAATTACAATCAATGACTTCATGGTGATGTAAGGCACAATTACAATCAATGACTTCATGGTGATGTAAGGCACAATTACAATCAATGACTTCATGGTGATGTAAGGCACAATTACAATCAATGACTTCATGGTGATGTAAGGCACAATTACAATCAATGACTTCATGGTGATGTAAGGCACAATTACAATCAATGACTTCATGGTGATGTAAGGCACAATTACAATCAATGACTTCATGGTGATGTAAGGCACAATTACAATCAATGACTTCATGGTGATGTAAGGCACAATTACAATCAATGACTTCATGGTGATGTAAGGCACAATTACAATCAATGACTTCATGGTGATGTAAGGCACAATTACAATCAATGACTTCATGGTGATGTAAGGCACAGATCTTAGGCTCAACAGCAAAAAGACAATAGTGGTGGGCGCAACAAAGAAAGAAACGTCACCCAACTCTCTCTCCCTCACTCTCACTCTCACTCTCTCATCTCTCTCTCATCTGTCTCTCATCTCTCTCATCTCTCTCGCATCACTCTCACTCTCTCTCCCACACTCTCACTCTCTCTCTCACTCTCTCTCTCTCACTCTCACTCTCTCATCTCTCTCTCATCTCTCTCTCATCTCTCTCATCTCTCTCGCATCACTCTCACTCTCAATCTCACTCTCTCATCTCTCATCTCTCATCTCTCTCATCTCTCCCGCATCTCTCTCCCTCTCTCTCTCTCACTGTCTCTCTCACTCTCTCTCTCACTCTCTCACTCTCTCATCTCTCTCTCATCTCTCTCTCATCTCTCTCGCATCTCTTTCACTCTCTCTCTCACGCTCTCTCTTACTCTCTCTCATCTCTCTCTCATCTTTCTCATCTCTCTCTCTTTTCTCTCTCTCTCATCTCTCTCTCTTTTCTCTCTCTCTAATCTCTCTCATCTCTCTCTTTTCTCTCTCTCTCTCATCTCTCTCATCTCTCTCATCTCTCTCTCTCATCTCTCTCATCTCTCTCTCTCACTCTCTCTCACTCTCTCTCTCTCACTCTCTCTCATCTCTCTCTCATCTCTCTCTCATCTCTCTCTCTTTTCTCTCTCTTATCTCTCTCTTTTCTCTCTCTCATCTCTCTCGCACTCTCTCTCATCTCTCTCTCTTTTCTCTCTCTCTCATCTCTCTCATGTTTCTCTCACTCTCTTTCTCTCTCTCATCTCTCTCTCTCATCTCTCTCATCTCTCTCTCTTTTCTCTCTCTCTCATCTCTCTCATCTCTCTCATCTCTCTCATCTCTCTCTCTTGTCTCTCTCTCATCTCTCTCATCTCTCTCTCTTTTCTCTCTCATCTCTCTCACTCGCTCTCTCTCTCACTCTCTCTCATCTCTCTCACATCTCTCTCTCTTCTCTCTCTCATCTCTCTCTCACTCTCTCTCATCTCTCTCTCTCTTTTCTCTCTCTCATCTCTCTCTCATCTCTCTCATCTCTCTCACTCTCTCTCTCACTCTCTCTCATCTCTCTCTCTCTTTTCTCTCTCTCATTTCTCTCACTCTCTCTCTCACTCTCTCTCTCTCTCATCTCTCTCTCATCTCTCTCATCTCTCATTTCTCTCACTCTCTCTCTCTCTCATTTCTCTCACTCTCTCTCTCTCTCTCATTTCTCTCACTCTCTCTCTCTCATCTCTCTCTCTCTCATCTCTCACTCTCTCTCTCATTTCTCTCACTCTCTCTCTCTCATCTCTCTCTCTCTCTCTCTCTCTCATCTCTCATCTCTCTCTCTCTCTCATCTCTCATCTCTCTCTCTCTCTCTCTCTTATGGTCAGGCTATTTTTTTCCCCTGGGGCCAGGACAAAGTTTGCAGTCGTGTCGAGGTCTTCTCTTCATAACGTCCCATAACGTCCCCATAACGTCTCCATAACGTTCCCATAACGTCCCCATAACGTCCCCATAACGTCCCCATAACGTCCCCATAACGTCCCCAATAACGTCCCCATAACGTCCCCATAACGTCTCCATAACGTTCCCATAACGTCCCCATAACGTCCCCATAACGTCCCCATAACGTCCCCATAACGTCCCCAATAACGTCTCCATAACGTTCCCATAACGTCCCCATATTGTCCCATATTGTTCCCTTAATGTTTGCTATATATTCATGTCGCTGTGCCAGGTTTGACATCAAAGTCCAGTCTCTTAACTACACGATTACAGTATTAAACCATCATCATCAAGTGGCATACCGGTTGGTGTGAGCGATCATGCCCTTCCACAAATCTCTTTATCCGCAGTACATTAATTCTCTTGTTGACTGCTTTCCATGCCATACCACCAACCTATTCTGTATCTTCTATTTTTGTCGTTCACGACCTTTCTTTCACTCTATTTAGACATTTGTAACCAAGTATTCCAACTTTCCTCTTCTCATGATGTAGCAGAATAATGTCAATTGTTTCTTTCTGATGCTTTTTATGATCTCCTTTTTTGTATTGGTCTCTTCGGGAATTTCCTCATTGGTCTTATCAGCTGGTCTGAGAACTTTCAACATTCTTCTGAGAAATCCCATCACTGTGGTCTCTAATCGTCTTATCATTTCTTTGTCTACTGTCATGATTCACTTCCATAGGTCAGAATAGGTTTTATATAGCACCGCTGAACTCTCTAGTACTGCATAGATCAATGAATTCAAGTTCTTGGCAACGAAGTTAAGGATAGTAGATGTTTAATAGAAATGGGTGCAGAATATCGCAGGAAAACACCGCATTTGAAAGAACAAAGAACAAGTAGATAAACATAATTCTTCAGACAAACGCGTAATAAGAAAACCGTCAGATATACAGCTAGAAATTCCTGAAACCGATAGAGAGATTTTTTTAATAACATCTGTATCTTCGTCAAGAATAGGAATCATTGTTGCTGCATACCAAGCTCGGGGCACAAATGCTAACTTATAAGAGCTTGTTAACTTGAACGATTTCTGAACCAAGAACCTGTGCATTGAGTTGATCTCATATAGGGTCATCTTTCTCTGATGATTTTCATTGTCTAGGACAGCGAATGATTGTTTCAGCGATTGATTGTTTCAGCGATTGATTGTTTCAGCGAATGATTGTTTCAGCGATTGATTGTTTCAGCGATTGATTGTTTCAGCGAATGATTGTTTCAGCGATTGATTGTTTCAGCGATTGATTGTTTCAGCGAATGATTGTTTCAGTCTCCTCCATAATATAATTGCTGGCTATGTATTGTTCTTTCGCTGTAGCTGTGTGTTGTTCTTCAGCTGTGGCTGTGTATTGTTCTCCAGCTGACGCTATGTGATGTTCTCCAGTTGTAGCTGTGTTGTTCTCCAGCTATAACTGTGCTGTTCTGTAGCTGTGTGTTGTTCTTCGGATGTAGCTGTGTTGTTCTCCAGCTGTAGCTGTGTGTTGTTCTCCAGTTGTAGATGTGTGTTGTTCTCCAGCTGTAGCTGTGTGTTGTTCTCTAGTTGTAGCTGTGTATTGTTCTCCAGCTTTCGATGTGTATTGTTCTCCAATTGTAGCTGTGCATTGTTCTCCAGCTGTCGCTGTGTATAGTTCTCCAGCTGTTGCTGTGTGCTTTTCTCCAGCTGTAGCTGTGTATTGTTCTTCAGCTGTAGCAGTGTATAGTTCTCCAGTTGTCGCTGTGTGTCTTTTTCAGCTGTCGTTGTGTGTTGTTCTTCAGTTGTCGATGTGTATAGTTCTCCAGCTGTCGCTGTGTGTTTTTCTCCAGTTGTCGTTGTGTGTTGTTCTTCAGCTGTCGATGTGTATAGTTCTCCAGCTGTCGCTGTGTGTTGTTCTTCAACTGTCGATGTGTATAGTTCTCCAGCTGTCGCTGTGTGTTGTTCTCCGGCTGTAGATGTGCATTGTTCTCCAGTTGCAGCAGTATTGTATTCCCAAATCCGCTCCACCCTCCGTACCAACATTTCTCAAAGCATACACAGACTGATCTTTCCTATAAGGTGTTGATTGTAGGTACATTTGCCTTTCCCGCATGGCTGGTCACACAGAACGTGGTTCACAGTCTTCATGACTGACTCGCAATGTTAAGAACTCTGTCAGTGGTGTAGTAGTAATGCGTTTGGCTGGAGATAAAGTAAACCTGGGTTCAATCCCTGCTGGTCGCTTTCCAGTAGACCAAGTTGTCAAAAAGTAAGTACATGGCTCATTGATTTGGGAGAGGTAATTAACAGAATTAACAGCTAGAGAGAACATTGGCCTCCTCGCTATCAATTACTGTAGTATAGTACTGTGAACTGGAATTTATAAGAACTATAAAAGAAACTATCATCATCATCATGCAACATAAAAATAAACGGGACAAATCTGAAACAATAGCAAATACTTGGGCACAATAATAACATCAGAAGGAAGATGGACTGCAGAAATAAAAAAAGCAGAATAGCTCTGGCCAAAATAGCATTTCAGAAAAAGAAAAACCTGTTTGTGCAACAAATCTATGTCAATAGAAGTGAGGAAGAGAGTTCAGCGGTGCTATATCGAGCCAATTCTGACCTATGGAAGTGAATCATGGACAGTAGACAAACAAATGATAAGACGATTAGAGGCCACAGAGATGAGATTGACTTCTCAGAAGAATGTTGAAAGTTCCCTGGACAGCTAAAAAGACCAATGAAGAAATTCTCAAAGAGGCCAACACAAAAAGGGAGCTCCTGAAAAACATTAGAAAGAAACAATCAACATTTTTCGGGCACATCATGAGAAGAGGTTACAACTGGCAAAATAAAAGGAAACAGAGATCGAGGACGATAAGAGAGAAGATAATGGATGGCTTGGTGTGATGGCATGGAAAACAGTCAACAACAGAACTGATACGATGCACTGTAGATAGAAGATTGTGGAAGGAAAGTTATCACCTACGCCAATCGGTATGGCACGTGATGATGATGATAAGCTGTTTATGGTGTACTCTATCAAAAGCTTTGGTGTAGTCTATGAAGCAGGCACATATGGTTTGTTTACTTCTGTGTACTTTTCGATTAATATTCTCGTGCCGAATATGGCTTCTTTTGTCCCATTGTTTTTTTTCCTAACTCCAAATTGTTGTTCTTCTAATGCCATATAGATTTTATTCTTAATTCTCCGTGGTATAACTTTTAGCAAGATTTTGTTTGTTTGTTTGTTACATGGTTCATTAGGCTTTTTGTTATGTCACTGCATTTAACTGCACTATTCTCTTTATGCAATGCTATAAAAGTTGATGTTTTAGTTCATTTGGTATGTATTCTATATGATATATGTTGTTGCATATGTCTGTGATAACTTCAACGCCAAAATCTTCTAGTGTCTTTATCATCCCCATCTGTACGTTGTCAGGTCCTGCACCGCTTCCCTTTTTCATTGTATTTATAGCTTTTTCCACTTATGACTTTAAGATGTTATAGCCTGACGTACATTTTATAATAAGATTTTTTGTCCCTTTCGTCATAAAATAATTCTAATATACATTTATGTAATCTATAGATTTTATCTTTATTGTCTGTTAGAATTGTTTCTTTCTTGCTTGCAACACATTCACTTTCTGTGGCTTTAAAAAAATTGTTACTAGTCATTCTCTTTCTTTCTGTGTGCATCCCTCTTAAATTTCATGTTTATTTTCCACAGTTTTCATTTCTAGACATCTTTAGCTGAGCCAGTCTTCTTTTGTCCATTGTGCTTATTTCATTATATATTTTGCTGTACTGGGTAGAGTTCGCTTGTCTTCTTTCTTTCTTCCATTTTTCCAAGATGATGTCAGTTATCCATTTGTGTTTTTTGTACTTTTCCTTTTTGGGTAAGTTGTCTCAGGTTTCTTGTATGCGTTTCTTTATGCATTGTCATTTGGTTGTAACTTTTCAATCAGTGGCGTATTCTCTATGATACCGCAGCTACCGCCGGTAGCCTGAACATATTAACGAAATTCAAAAGGAAATGATAATTTATATTTTTTTAAAATAATTATACTACAAATTTTCTAATATTCTATTACACATTTCGTAGGCCAATATGATTTATTTGCTTTGATTTGCATTTATTAAAGCAAGGTTTTCCTCTGGCCACTATAACGTTTGTGAATGAAATGAAACTATTCTACATTGAAACCTTTAGGAGCCAGCGGTACATTTTTCCTCTATCCGAATCTAGTATTAACGACCTTGACATTCAAAAATTCCCGTCAAAATAATGTACCGTTGTTGCCGCTAGATGAATGCGGTTTCATGGGTTATTTTTAGCTCTAGCCAATCAGAATCATCATAAAGGGAAAGTGAAACTGTCTGATTACCGGAACTTCCTTAGCTATTTATAACTACGTTATGCGCATCAACATCTGTAGAAAGAACTTTTTATGCTCTCAAGAGAATCAAATCTTATTGTCGCTCAACTCAGACACAAGAACGCTTATCTGGTTTGGCATTAATGTCCATTGAGAAATCATTCCTTCAAAAACTTAGAAACCAACCCAACAGTACTTTCAATGACAAAGCCATCAGGACATTTTCGTCCCAAACAAGACTGATAGAGTTTACATATAAATAAGTAAGTAATTTAAAATGTAGTGAAGTAATTAGAAAATATTACTTTATTTTAGTGAATATAATGTATGTGTTTATTTATTATGTTGTCGGTAGCCCAGATCCCAAAACCAGTATACGCCACTGTTTTCAATCAGGATTTTCTCTTCTGTACTGCTAAATCCCTTTTTCTAGCAGCTTCTGATATGTGTTCTTTACTTGTATTACATAAGTATCTTTAACATCTTTTTGATTCAAAGCTGTTATATTTAGTGGTATTGTTGGTGTATTAGTCTTTTGTTTGTTTCTCTTTAGTTTGACTTTTATTTTAATCATTACAGGATTGTGATTTGAATATCTCCTCCCGGATAGGTTTTAGCTTTCTTGACGCTGTTGCGGAACCTCTCTTTTATCATTATGTAATCTATTTGACTCCTCTTCTTATCTGCAGGGCGTTTCCATGTGTATAGATTCCTTTTCTCTTGCTCAAAGTAGGTGTTACATATCATTCTGTTTTCTTCTCAAAATTGCATTAATTTTTCTCTTCTTTCATTTCTTTCTCCTAAACCATTATTTCATATAATGATCTTATATCTACCTTTTCCTACTTTAGCGTTCCTATCGCCCATTACAATCAAGTCATAGTGTGCCTCTATTTGTTCATCTCTACAATCTTGAGTAGGTGAGTATGTCTGTATTATTGCTACGTCGAATGGTTTTTCTTTCATTTTAAATAGTGTAATCCTATCATTGTATGTCCAGTGGGTACTTTTATATTTTTGTAGCTCTCATTTTATTAGTATTTCTACACCTCTTTCATGTATTGCATGAATATATAAATGTATATCTTTTGTCTCAAAAAATATGTATGTACCCATATTATTTCCATCTAGTCTCTGATATACCTAAAATATATATGTTTAATCGTTCAACTTCTAAAATAAGATTTTCCGATTTTCCTTCTTGGTAAAGAATCTTAACATTCCATGAACATATTCGTAGATCAACTTGTTACATCAGTTTGAATGTCTCTCCTTGGCTTTCGTTGGAATAGTACGTGATGAGGCACCAATCTCTTTCACGGTGGTCAGCCATATTCGTCTTTCGTGCCCTGAATATGTCTCTTGTGTACCACATAATTTACTGTTTTCGTTTTCTAACTCTTTAGTTATTTTCATATGCATCTAATTTATTTTCCGTTTCTATATTTGTTTTCAAATGCCTCTAATTTATTTTTTCATTTTTGTTAGTTGTTTTGTGTATAATAGATTTAATTGTAAAATCCCGATACTTGTTTTTGTGTTTCGTAATTTGTATTCCCATATATATCAAGGTTTCTGAAACTCATTGTTGCCTTCCTTATTTTCATTCTAATTTCTCTCTTATTGCTTAACTCCCCTACCAAAATATATTTTTTTAGAAATATTGATCCGGGGAATAACGGTCGCTAGTCCAGTGCAGTCGCAGCGAGGTCTTCAAATCAGAATTGTTTTTTTTTTTTTTCAAAATGCTAATTGAAAACAATAATTGAGGAAAACATATAATGGAAATAATTGAAGAATATATAACATATAATGGAAATAATTGAGGATTGTATAAACATATAATGGAAATAATTGAAGAATAAACAACGTTTAATGAAAATAATTGAGGAATAAATAATATTTAATGGAAATAATTGAGGAATACATAAAATATAAAGGAAATAATTGAGGAATGTATAACATATAATGGAAATAACTGAAGAATAAATAACATTTAATGGAAATAATTGAGGAATGAATAGGGGGTCCTGATACATGATGGAAATAACGGAAAAATCAATAAGCAAAAGTTGAATAAAATCTTCTTTCTTCTCCCTTTTTAGCTCCTAGGTAGGAGAAGAAAAGAATAGAGCTACTGTCACTTGTCACGTCTGTGTGGCTACCAGGGCCTGACCACGGTAAGGGAAGAAAAGAATAGAGCTACTGTCACTTGTCACGCCAGTGTGGCTACCAGGGCCTGACCACGGTAAGGAAAGAAAAGAATAGAGCTATTGTCACTTGTCACGTCCGTGTGGATACCAGGGCCTGACGACGGTAAGGAAAGAAAAGAATAGAGCTACTGTCACTTGTCAAGCCAGTGTGACTACCAGGGCCTGACCACGGTAAGGAAATAAAAGGATAGAGCTACTGTCACTTGTCACGTATGTGTGGCTACCAGGGCCTAACCACGGTAAGGAAAGAAAAGAATAGAGCTACTGTCACTTGTCACGTCCGTGTAGCTACCAGGGCCTGACCACGGTAAGGAAAGAAAAGAATAGAGCTACTGTCACTTGTCACGTCCGTGTGGCTACCAGGGCCTGACCAAGGTAAGGAAAGAAAAGAATAGAGCTACTGTCACTTGTCACGTCCGTGTGGCTACCAGGGCCTGACCAAGGTAAGGAAAGAAAAGAATAGAGCTACTGTCACTTGTCACGTCCGTGTGGCTACCAGGGCCTGACCAAGGTCCCTGGTAGCCACATTGGCGTGACAAGTGACAGTAGCTCTATTCTTTTCTTCCCTTACAGTGGCCAGGCCAGGCCCCGGTAATAGCCAAACGGAGGATGAGTATTTCTTGGTAGAGAACATATTTTGTCTCTCTACTCCTTACTCTTCTCTGATGTTAATGGTATTTTCAACACTCTTCCGCATGCCTACAACCAGATTCATGCGGCGTCCAAATATAATTTAAGCCATTTGTCTGGATTCACTTCCATATGCCAGCACTGGCTCTGCACAACACCGAATCAATCATTCTTTTTTTAAAACTCCAATTCACAAAGAAGACTGCATAAATTATACTTTTTTTATTTACTGTTGCATTGTCCTGAACTAGTGTATACCTCATCTCCCCTGTATATCTTGTATTCGCCTGAAATTATTATGAATCGTTTGTTAATAACCAGGTCTACGACTTCTGTTTTCTTCTATTTTGTGTATTTCAGTGGTTCTTATGTATATAAAAAAAAACAAATACCGAATAGTCATGGCATGTCATTGAAAAGCTCATTTATCACATATTTTCCCATTTTTGTTCAACAAGGCTAGCATATAATTACATGTAGAAACGTGTCTCAGGCTCATAAAGTAATGTAATTTTCTACCATTTTTATTTCTTTATTTACTTCTGTCTCACCGTAAAGGTACACTCATAGAACATTATTAAGCATGAACAGAAAGAGTTTCAGCTTAAATTCTCTCTCTCTCTCTCTCTCTCTCTCTCTCTCTCTCTCTCAGCCCCTCTTATCATGTATCTGCGAGTTTTATAAAGAATTACCCGTCTAGATCATCGACATTCTACATCGCTATGAACACGCACTAGCGTGGCCGGTAATTCTTAACGGCCGCGATGATTGGATAGAACCTGATGTGTGTTCATTCTAGGAGCCAATCCCATGCTGCGTTGTGTCGGTGCCGACGGTTCGCTTTGCCGCCAAGGCCAGCCCACAAACTCAACTTCTGGAAATGTCAACTTGAGGTATCGTCTACACACATCAAGCCAGCAGAGTGGCGACAGATTCTGTGTTCAATATTTGACAACAAAAACACTTATTGAACTTGTTATTTCCTGGCTTGTAACGTTGGGACCAATGACGGGGATTGGCGGACGACACTCGGCTGAAATGTTATTGTGATTAGGGGACCGCGATGGCTGTTATCCTAAACAAGTAGTTGTTCTCCCACCAGCCTATCTCCTATCTGTAGCGATATTTCCAACACATCTATTACGATATACTCCCCCACAACCTATAGCGATATTTCCAACACATCTATTACGATATACTCCCCCACAACCTATAGCGATATTTCCAACACATCTATTACGATATACTCCCCCACAACCTATAGCGATATTTCCAACACATCTATTACGATATACTCCCCCACAACCTATAGCGATATTTCCAACACATCTATTACGATATACTCCCCCACAACCTATAGCGATATCTCCAACACATCTATTACGATATATTCCACAAATACCTATAGCGATATTTCCAACACGTATATTACGAGATACTCCACAAATACCTATAGCGATATTTCCAACACGTATATTACGAGATACTCCACAAATACCTATAGCGATATTTCCAACACGTATATTACGATATACTCCACAAATACCTATAGCGATATTTCCAACACGTATATTACGAGATACTCCACAAATACCTATAGCGATATTTCCAACACATATATTGCGATATACTACCCCACAACCTATAGTGATATTTCCAACACATCTATTACGATATACTCTCTCACTACCTACAGCGATATTTCCCTCGATTTACAAATTAACCTTTCTATATGGATCCCACCATTTCCCCTCAATCTATTGCATTCTCCCCAATTAATCTATAGAGATGTATATATCACTTCTACTGCAATCTCTCCCACCTGTCTATAGAGACATCTCGCTCGCATCTATTCCAATCTATCCCTCACATCTATAGAGACATCTCGCTCGCCTCTATTCCAATCTGTCTATCAAATCTATAGAGACATCTCGCTCGCACCTATTCCAATCTGTCTATCACATCTATAGAGACATCTCACTCGCATCTATTCCAATCTGTCCCTCCCATCTATAGAGACATCTCGCTCGCATCTATTCTAATCTATCCCTCACATCTATAGAGACATCTCGCTCGCATCTATTCCACTCTGTCTATCACATCTATAGCGATATCTCGCTCGCATCTATTCCAATCTGTCTATCACATCTATAGAGACATCTCGCTCGCATCTATTCCAATCTGTCTATCACATCTATAGAGATATCTCACTCGCATCTATTCCAATCTGTCCTGACTATCACATCTATAGAGACATCTCGCTAGCATCTATTCCAATCTGTCTATAACATCTATAGAGACATCTCGCTCGCATCTATTCCAATCTGTCTATCACATCTATAGAGATATCTCGCTCGCATCTATTCCAATCTGTCTATCACATCTATAGAGACATCTTGCTCGCATCTATTCCAATCTATCCCTCACATCTATAGAGACATCTCGCTCGCATCTATTCCAATCTATACATCACATCGATAGAGACATCTCGCTCGCATCTATTCCAATCTGCCTATCACATCTATAGAGACATCTCGCTCGCATCTATTCCAATCTATCCCTCCCATCTATAGAGACATCTCGCTCGCATCTATTCCAATCTGCTTATCACATCTATAGAGACATCTCGCTCGCATCTATTCCAATCTATCCCTCCCATCTATAGAGACATCTCGCTCGCATGTATTCCAATCTATTCACCTCACCCAAATCAAGATGCCCTTCTCATTCTACGGGAATATACCATTCCCCAGTCTACAACAAAACGTCCTCTCTGAATACACAGTGATAATCACCCACCCCAATTTACAGCAACTTTTTTCTTGGTTCTATTGTCCAAAATGGATTGTATAGTATCTTCCTTACTTTTTGGAAAGCTGCTTTTGCCTGAGCCATTCTGCATCTCACCTCTGTTGTACACCTACCATCCGAGGTTAACAATGTTCCCAGATATTTAAATTCATTATCATCCCCTATCATCCCTTATACTTAACACAAAACAAATATTGGAACAGCTTTCTCCTGTACTTCAAAGAAAACAAATATTGGGACAGCTTTCTCCTGTACTTCAAAACAAAACAAATATTGGAACAGCTTTCTCCTGTACTTCAAAACAAAATAAATATTGGGACAGCTTTCTCCTGTACTTCAAAACAAAACAAATATTGGGACAGCTTTCTCCTGTACTTCAAAACAAAACAAATATTGGGACTGCTTTCTCCTGTACTTCAAAACAAAACAAATATTGGGACAGCTTTCTCCTATACTTCAAAACAAAACAAATATTGGGACAGCTTTCTCCTATACTTCAAAACAAAACAAATATTGGGACAGCTTTCTCCTATACTTCAAAACAAAACAAATATTGGGACAGCTATCCCTCATACTGCAGAACAGAACTAATATTAGGACAGCTGTCCCCTATACTTCAACACAAAACAAATATTGGGACAGCTATCCCCTATACTTCAACACAAAACAAATATTGGGACAGCTATCCCCTATACTTCAACACAAAACAAATATTGGGACAGCTATCCCCTATACTTCAACACAAAACAAATATTGGGACAGCTATCCCTTATACTTCAACACAAAGCAAACATTTGAGCAGCTATCCCCTATACTTCAACACAAAGCAAACATTTGAGCAGCTATCCCCTATACTTCACACCAACCAAACATTTGGACAGCTATCCCCTATACTATAAGATTAGTGTCTTCATCAGAACTCAAGAAATGAAGAAAAACCGTACAGCTGGCCAAAGTGAGCGGATAGGTCACACAGACCTAGGATCACCACATCAACATCTACAGCATTTCCCGAACAATTGTAGCGACAACAACATCCTATCTGTATGTGGAAACCGGCCCCGCTAAACTATGTTCAGCGGCCGTAGTGCTTGATTTGAGATTAACTATACAATCCATTCCCTGAGATAGAATAGATCAATAAGAAGTAACACGAAAGTAAGGAGTTCATTAACTGACATAAATTTAGAAAACACACTTCGGATTGCTGTTAGTCAAGTAAAGTACGAGACTTGAACCGGTGTCTTAGCACGCGAGTTTCCACCCATATGTACTCGGCTGCCTATCCAGAAATGTTCGGAGATTTCTTGTTAGTGTCGCTTCAAGCATCGAAACTGACGATGCGAAGCGGCATTCCTCACCTTCCCAAGGTAATACCCTAGTACCCATTTCTGCCAACGGCTGGATCGACCGTGGGGGTATTTTTTTCCCAACCACGAGTACAACTCACACTGTTCCCAGCGGGAATCGAACACGGGTTGTCTGAACGTCGGTAGTCCAGTCGGGTGGTTTTCCCAACTAGGCCACCGAGGCCTCATGCTGTTAGTCAAACACCACCAAACAGGGACAACCTTGTGTGCGATGTTCAGGCACATCCTCTCATTAAACCCGTTAGCTTTCTGTTTATAATTTATTGTGGAATTTGCTTCTCCCTACACACCCCCCACCCCACATCTCTTTTTCTGTCTCACCCATCCCTCTTTCACTCCGCCCTCTTTTTTTGTCTTCCGCTCTCTTTTCTGTCCTCCACTCTCCTCTCCCTTTTTCTACCAATGCCAGACCTGGACTCTAGATGCAAGAACAATCAGGAAAATAACCACTACTGAGATTAAATGTGTTAGACGAATGACAGGTAACACTCTGAGAGATAAGATAAGAAATGAAGAACTGAGAAAAAAGCTAGGAATAGCCCCCGCCATAGAATATATAAGGAAACAACAGATAAAATGGTTTGGTCACGTGACAAGATAGAGTGATCATAACACTACACAACGATCCTTCAATAAAGATTGTGAGAACACCACACCCAAGGGTAGACCACGAAAAAGATGGATCGATGGAATATTAGAAACACTAGGAATCATAACAGCAGCAGGCCGAACAGAAGAGCAAAATAGCACAAATTATATCTCCCCTCGACGCTGAAAGGCAAATGAGGAAGGAATGAAGAAGAAGACTCCTTTCTGTCTTCCACTTTCCACTAATAAAATGTTAAAATTACAGTCGCTTGTGAATGCAAAAATTAAGTAATTGATTATAACGGCTTCATTACGTAATGATATCTGGGCCTCGGCTACTTCATAGTTTCGTATCTGGCCATCGGAGTCTTCATAGTTATCATATCTGGCTCTCGGAGTCTTCATAGTTATCATATCTGGCTCTCGGAGTCTTCATAGTTATCATATCTGGCTCTCGGAGTCTTCATAGTTTCGTACCTGACCCTCAGGTAATAATAGGTTGCTCACCTCTGCTTCAGATATTTCAATGTTTTAATATTTTAGTTCCGTACTCATTACCCTCATGAGGAACTTAAGAAGCGAGCAAAAATCTTGAACATCTTTCATATTTTGATGTCTTGAATATTTTGAACATCTAAAGCGTCTTGAATGTCTTGAACATCTTTCATATTTTGATGTCTTGAATATTTTGAACATCTAAAGCGTCTTGAATGTCTTGAACATCTTTCATATTTTGATGTCTTGAATATTTTGAACATCTAAAGCGTCTTGAATATCCCCAAAACGAGAATGAATAAGAGAATGACTGTTTTAATGAAGTAAAGGTTCCTTTATTGCGTTTACGAGCTTGAGAAATAGATCGTTAGTGGTAAATATTTTAGGGATGGTCCGATCAGTATCCGTCCTACTTACGACAACATCATCGGCATCTTCTTCATGAACTGTCAACATTCATCATATCTGAGAATTGAACTAGAACACTTCTGGTCAATACCAAATGCCAAATGCACCAACAATTGCAGAACGATATTTCATATCAGGGGGAAAGATCATTACAACAAGGTCTGATTTAAAAAAAAAATATGAGCCAGAACATGACAGTTTAAACAACCTCAGCAGACATGAGCATACCAAGATAGTCAGACTCAGAACAGGTCACTGTGGCCTTAGAGCACATCTACTAAAGATATGAATCAGTGGCTTTACAACGTGCAACTGCGGAGCATTCAAACTCCAGAGCATACACTACATGACTGCGTCACTCTCAACACCCTAACAACACAAATATGGCCCACAGAAACAATCCTACATGACTGCGTCACTCTCAACACCCTAACAACACAAATATGGCCCACAGAAACAACCCTACAGGACTGCATCACTCTCAACACCCTAAAAACACAAATATGGCCCACAGAAACAACCCTACAGGACTGCATCACTCTCAACACCCTAACAACACAAATATGGCCCACAGAAACAACCCTACATGACTGCGTCACTCTCAACACCCTAACAACACAAATATGGCCCACAGAAACAACCCTACAGGACTGCATCACTCTCAACACCCTAAAAACACAAATATGGCCCACAGAAACAACCCTACAGGACTGCATCACTCTCAACACCCTAACAACACAAATATAGCCCACAGAAACAACCCTACGGGACTGCATCACTCTCAACACCCTAACAACACAAATATGGCCCACAGAAACAACCCTACAGGACTGCATCACTCTCAACACCCTAACAACACAAATATGGCCCACAGAAACAACCCTACATGATTGCGTCACTCTCAACAACCTAACAACACAAATATAGCCCACAGAAACAACCCTACATGACCGCGTCACTCTCAACAACCTAACAACACAAATATGGCCCACAGAAACAACCCTACAGGACTGCATCACTCTCAACACCCTAACAACACAAATATGGCCCACAGAAACAACCCTACATGATTGCGTCACTCTCAACAACCTAACAACACAAATATAGCCCACAGAAACAACCCTACATGACAAGCTATGGGGAACCGGTGATGACCTCAAACACACAGTGGTTCGTGACCCAAGCTGGTCTGAAAGTCTAAATGCATAGCAGTAGCTGATCGCTGAAAAATAATATTTAAAAAAAATAGATTAAAATGAGGGAATATGAGCATTATGTCTAAGGGATTCTCTAAACATGTCATTGTCAATTGTCAAAAATGTAGCAATCGTGGAACTAACAATTTGACAAATGCAGGGAGGGAATGCTGTTTTTTTGTGTGTGTGTTTTTTTTAAATATTTCTCAAAGGGAGACAAACTGGACAAAAAAGGGAATAGTAAAAATAAATACATTTGTATGTTTTTCTTTTCTTTTCGTTCATTATTAATACACACGTCCCCTAACTCGTGTACAATTCTAGCTGTAGTCACGGTCACCTGCTACCACACCCCTGGATGGAGGCTGGGCGTTTGTTTAACTTAACACAACCGAAGCTGTGCCCTATACAGTAATTGCACTCATTAATCGTCCCATAATAGACTTAATTCGAAATAACAGCTGTAGCACATCATGTATAAATGCATTTGTATGTTGGCAGGTATGCCCTTGTTTCGATTAGTTCATTTTTATCTTCTCAACAAATATTGATAAACACAGTGTAATTGTGTGAGCGCCAAATCCTCAAATGATCCCGGCAATAAAAAGAGATTATATTATTCTGTGCAAGGAATTATGTACTTTCATCGGTAAACGTGTTTACGTTTGAGACAGAGCAAGGTATACTTGTGTTGATTCCTGCAACAGGTGGTGCAAGCAAGATCTCACCTGCAGACACGGCTCCTTTGACATTGCACTGAACGTACCGACACAGCTGTCATCTCACAAATCGGTTCAGCTGTACTTCAGTAAAGACGTCATTTCACTCTGCCTCTCTTTTTTTCATCTACTGAACAGAATATTTCGTGGTTTGAGCAAAAATATTTCAAGTTCAAAGCGGCTGCATGGGACCTCCCCTCTTATACACCTTATCCATCCCACTTCTTCTTCTTTTCTTCCTCATTTGCCTTTCAGCGTCGAGGGGGAATATATTGTGCGGTCGTTTACTTTTCCATTAGCCTCTCCTGCTGTTATGTTTCCTAGTGTTTCTAATATTTCATCAATCCATCTTTTTCGTGGTTGGTCCTTGGGTCTTTTGCTCTTGTAACGTTTATTGAAGGCTCGCTGTATTGTGTTTTGATGTTTCTGCCTTATCAAACAAATAAATCATTTTATCTGTTGTTTCTTTATATATGCTCTGACAGAAATTATACCTAGCTTTATTTTCTTCTCAGTTCTTCATTTCTGATCTTATCTCTCAGGCTGTTTCCTGTCATTCGTCTAACACATTTCATCTCAGTAGAGATTATTTTTCTTATTGTTCTTGCATTTAGAGTCCTTGATTTCGGCATTGGTAGCACAACGTTGGGATGACGATCCATCCCACCTTTTCAATGAAATGCACATTTGAGTTAACTTTTGTGTTAACATTTATAATAAACTACAAGCCTAAGTTGTGTCTTGTCTCAATATACACTTTTATGAGATTTAAATAATTCTTCTAACCAGTGCTTCTGAAGAAATGTCAGTTTATCGGTGCAATTTAGAGGCAATTCAGACTATGGATGCGAATCATGGACAGTAGACAAACAATTTTTTTTTTTTTTATTAGAAGTCTCAGAGTTGGGATCGCTCAGAAGAATGTTGATAGTTTCCTGGATAACTAATAAGACCAACGTGGAAATTCTTTGGCTCCTTTTTGGCTTTTGATATCCCCCTACCAGCCCTTTTAACTACTATTTATGATAGAAACATAGGTTCTTGACACTCTACCTCTTTCGATCATTCGAACCCCACGAGTCTATCACTTCACATCGTCGTTTAGAAATGAGTACTTGCCTTTCGTGCCTATGGCTATGGAAGGCCCCGGTATCACTGCATACGAATTAAAATCCACAATTGCTCAACCACCCGTGCCAGTGGAATCATCCGAATTAATATCTCATTTCCCAAACAAAGAAAAGTAGCTGCAGTCCCCTTCATAACTGTGTCAACACACGCCAAAAGACATAAGGCGAAACCGCACAGAAAGTGAACACAGCCATCTGTTCCCTGTCATACGACATCATCATTCATCGTAAGCAGTCGGAATATCGAAACGTGATCAAAACGGATGAAACGCACAGCTCACGATGTGCACAGAGCACTTAACTCAGTAGCTCCAGTAGCAAGCCGGACTTGGAATATGAGGAAACTGCAACAAGGAACATCTTTCAGACACAGACCTTTAACGGTTCCTACTGCCTATCTGTCATATTGACCGGAAGTTTACGTCCTCCAGAAAATGTTGATGGTCATATTTTTTTTTTAAAAAGTGTATAGCGCTTGATGTTAGAACATCGTTTTTGTCTCCAAATCCGAACATATGAAACACAGTTATTCGTCGGATTGTCCTCATCGTACATCTAACAACAGTCCGTAAGTGTCACATCTCCCCTGCAATGTGAATTTGTGAAACGATAAACCAGTTCACACCGGGGCTGCAAAATCATGAAGAAAACTCCATCATTTCGCCCTTCTTTATAAGCGTACGGCCGGTTTAAAGATATAGGATGAGCCATCATGATGACGTACCACACACAACAATGGATGCGGCCACAAACAACCGATTGTGAATGCAGCCAACAATGCACGAAAGACCGTAACGATGGTGCTAAATTCCTAAAGTGAAACCTTCGGTTGACTTGGCAGAGCAGTCCATATGAATGAACTATAACTTGTAAATAATTGACATCAAACAATTCCAACGATGGCCATTAAACAGCACTCAATGTGTTGACGTCAACGCATATCAACTCCAAGACGGTGGAAGGTCGCGTTCACAACACTTGACCTACCAAAGAGGAATATTGCCATGTGCAAGATTAAGCAGCATCGGCACAAATCTGTTAAGTGGAACATCAGGTTTGCTTTAACGCAGAAATCTGCACTGGAGAGCCGAAATTAATCAGTTCCCAAAAGCAAATCCTGCAGTGGTCGAAAGAACGTGAAATCCATTCCACCATCTTGCAACAGGAATTATCTATATGTGTATGTTGTTCTGTACCCGATGAAGGTTTTAGCCGAAACGTTGTGGTTTGTCTGGTCTTTCTACAGGTTTAGTTGCTTAAAACCATGTTATATTTATTTGACATTACTACTTGTTTGTTTGCCAGCTTTATATCTCTAGTGAAGTCCAGAGGGAGGGACTGAATTTTGCGTGAATATCACTTTTTCCTATTTTTCACACAACCGTGTACTCAGGTGTCCTCCGCCATACAGGCAGATATTCTCCGACTTCAGATGTACTCTCATATTTTTATCATCGAGAGTTTTAACATTTTGGTGAGAATTTTGCTATTAATTTTGCGCAGGCGGCAGCCATTTTTTGGCCTACTCTTTTCGATTTCCAACTGCAAGGGGTCTTTAACGTGCGCAGAATGCACACAGGACCACCTGTATTTTTTTCGCCATTTTCAGAGAGGGCTAGACATCGAATCTCATCCCTGAGACTATGGGAGGATAAAGCCACGGATTATTCTATTTTATTTATTTATTTTTCTTTAATTTCCCATGTGGTGGGAATCGAACCGGGGACCTTCTTGTTTAGAGGCCGACGTTTTACCTCTAGACCATCCAGTCCCTCCTGCATTACTTCTTCAGTCATGAGCTATTTCACGCCCAGAAGCCATTTTAAAATAAGAAATATCACGTACAAAATATGTACATACTTTTAATACCAGAAACATAATAACCACAAGGTTATTTGTACAAAGAAATTTAGGAAGGATTATCTCTTCCAGAAATTTCGATGTTTTTTTGTTTGTTTTTGTTTAGATATTTTAAATGATAGAATAATGATATTCATTCTATATTGACACAATCAGAGCATTGGTTGGCCATTTCGTGGTCGAAATTCAAAATTATCACATCTTCGCTTCTACATGTGAAGTATGTAATTAGTTTTAAATTATTATTTTTTTGGTTTACATTACAAAAGATAGCAATCCTGGCTGACGAGGAAGTAGCATGTTGCCAGATTGGTACTGGTCTTTATGGTGTTTGTATTTTTTTCTTTCTGCCTTTCACCCGATGACTACTAAATGAATTGATTGACCTCTACATCATCCGTCCTTATATATCTATATAATTTTGCCAGCTGTCACCCCTGGCGAAGTCCCTAGAGACTATAAATTGAATGTTGCATATTAATTTGTTTTCCCTTGGCAGCCGTGTGAACAGAGGTCCCTCGCCGCTCAGACAGAAATCCGTCTTCGGAAGTACTCCTATTTTTTTCCCCATCGACGAGTATGTGACGTTTCAAACCGGGCCTCGCTGCTGAGACCAAAAGTGGTTGCCACAGAGAGAAATTATAAATAAAAATCCTAGCTGATGCAGTCGTGATTTGAACTCACAACCTCTCTGTGTCGAGACCAACAAGTCCCTGATAGCTTCCAGCTCTACTGCTGTTTTGCACCCTGCCTACGTTGTATGTATGTGAAGTGATTATGTTACTGTTTGTGTCAACCGGTGGCGTATTCTCTATGTTGCCGCAGCTACCGTCGGTTGAAAATATTAACGAATTACAAAAGGAAATGATAATTTATTATATTTTAAAAATAATTATATTACAAATTTTCGAATATTCTATTACACATTTCGTAGGCCAATATGATTTATTTGCTTTGATTTGCATTTATTAAAGCAAGGTTTTCCTCTGGCCACTATAACGTTTGTGAATGAAACGCAACTATTCTACATTGAAACCTCTAGGAGCCAGCGGTACATTTTTCCTCTATCCGAATCTAGTATTAACGACCTTGACATTCAAAAGTTCCCGTCAAAATAATGTACCGGTCAATATGGTGTATAGGCGGCAGGAACCATTGAGGGCTATGTCTGAAAGGCATTCCTGGTTGCAGTTTCCTCATATTCCAAGTCCAGCTTGTTGCAGGAGCTAATGAGTTAGGTGCTCTGTGCACACCGTGATCTGTGTGTTTCATCCATTTTGATCATGTTCCGATATTCCAATTGTTTACAATGAATGCTCATATCGTATGTCAGGGAACAGTTGGCTATGTTCACTTATTGTGTATATTGGAAATAGCTCTCTTTTTGCGTTGGCATCTTTCAGAGCGTTTTCATTATTATTCTTAGCTGTCCATGGTATTCTCAACATTATTCTGTAAGACCACATTTCTACAGCCTCCAGTGATTGTCTGTTGTCCTATTGTCCATGATTCAATTGAATGAATGTTAAAGTTTTGCTGAAAAGATAAATGAGGACATGACAGCAACAGAGAAATGAGGACATGACAGCAATAATGAACAAAGTTAGGACAAGGTGAAAACAAGGGAAAACAGCAGGGAAAAGCAAAAAAAAGAAAAGAAAAATGCAAACAAGAAAGAAAGAATGATGATATGATCACAAATAGAAGTAAATAGTAGAATTAGATGAAAATAAAGAAATAAAAAAAAAATGAAAAAAATAATTGGAATATAACTTTAAAAGGAAAAAAAAAGAAAGGAAGCAGAGAGGTAAAAACACAAATAAGAGAACAGAAATGAAAATAAAAATGAGAAAAAGAATAAGAGATGAAAGGGAAGAAATTGATAAAGAGCAAAGGAAAAGGATACAAAACCACAGGATTTTGCATCTGACAGTCACATAAAAAATATATGAAGTCATATGCAGCATTAATTTCTGAATCTATTCTGTAAAGACATCTGAAATGACAACATATTTACAAATTCTATCTTACAGATGCGTCCATGAGCAGTGTATGACAACTAGCATTCATACAAGGGAAATAAGAGAGCTCACACAGACGTGATGGTAGTAATCTCCCCTTTCCTTGAATCAACTCGGAAACAAAACAAACTCAAGGCTGTCACAACGTACAGACAGAAAAACTACAATAAAAATTATGTTCATAAAATCAAGAAAACATAATTGAAAAAATAAACAAAGGAAATGCAGTGGAAAGAATAATCACTCTCAATAGTAAATATACAAGAACAAGGAAAATATCAAAGCAAATACATAAATATTCGTTTCCCAAACTGAAACAACAGCAAATAATGTGTATTTATTAATCATTGTTATTTATAATTATATTAATAAAGATGTCAGTAGCGTAGTGGCATGACACTGGCTTGGCGATAAAGTGATGTCGGTTTGGGTGCAACCTGGCACTTTCGTGTCAGAGAGCTAAAAACATTGAGCCCCCAGCTCAATGAATTGGGAAAATTAACAAGAGCACAGGCTCTTCACCTCCACATGGTGAGGTTTAGTACAGTGGTGAGCTATCACTCCACCACTTGTAAATGTCTTATGAGACACCTTTTATGATGTCTATGAACAGGTTGTGACGGTTTGTTCCTGAAAAACTGAAGGAATACAACTTTTGATAAGTAGTTTTGGGTTCAGATTGGTAAGGTGTGTCCATGCACTAAAGGATCAAACAGTGAGGTATGTTGCACAAACTGTAGGTAGTTCAGACTCGTGAGAAGTCATACATTTTTTTCTGAGAGAAACAAAGATAGACTTCTCTGATGTTGAGTAGCAGACACAGGTGAGACTGCTGTGATCAGTACTTAGCACATCACTACAGGTGATACCTACACTGACTGCCCAGCACCCCTCCTTCCATGTTATCAGATTAGATTGATCCCCACATGTGCAGACTCCTGAGAAACAAATCTTCCTTGTCCCTGAGATTGTCCACATTACACCTATTTGTATTTTACTCTTGTATTTGTTTTTTCAATAAAACTATTTACAGCCATCAAATCCCTTAAGCATAGAAAAGATTGTCTCCAAATTATTATCTCTGTCCATATCTTACATTTTCCTGTCAGTTTCACTGATTCAACTGCTAAATAATGTAACACTCACAAGGACCCATCTTTTATGTGTTTTATCTAAAGTCCTACATTAGTTACTAGATGCTATCTTCTACACACTGAGCTCATTATGTTCCAGAAACAGCAACACCTAAACAATCAAGAAGTCTGTGTTTTACTATACCCCAAAAAAGGCAGTCGATGTAGTTAAACACAACTTAAAACACAATCAGATAGATCCGGATCACCTGTAACTCTCAGATGAAGCAGGCTTTGTCCCAAACATAAGGAACACATACAAAATCTTAGGTACAAAACTACAAGAGATTCCACACAGTCCCTCATGAAAACTACTCAGTGTTTGTCCGATGTTGTGATGGCATCAGAAAATGAAACAAAATCACCTCAAGCCACAGCACAGACTTTAGTGACGACAGTAAATGAGGCAAGTGAAGATGGGTGTGTCCGGTACAACTTTGCAAAGTGTAAGGTCATTAAGTAATATGGAAAACAAAATGAGCCAGAAGTTCACTCAGTAAACATGGGACTACAGTAGCCATTACTGTCATGTCTATGTTCACACATCAGCTATTTAAACATTCAAGACATTAATTTATCGCCCTCATTTATACGCAAAGCCTTTCACGTCTGACTGCTCAAGTGACATCCATCTAGTTTCTTGAAGGTTATATTTCCTTCTACTGTTTAAACATAAACCACTACAACACATTGACTTCTCTCATAAATTATTTCCCACACATAAGCCATTACATCATCTTGTAAATCAATATCTCCCACAGTGAATACATTTTCAACTGCCACTAACTGTTGTGCAACTCAACAATCTAATCTTAAAGGTAACGCTGAAGCAGTGCTGGCAGTGCAAGTCAGTAAGTTCATCTCCAATCATTGTCAAGTAAGTAAGTTCATCTCCAATCATGGTCAAGTCAGCAAGTTCATCTCCAATCATTGTCAAGTAAGTAAGTTCATCTCCAATCATTGTCAAGTAAGTAAGTTCATCTCCAATCATTGTCAAGTAAGTATGTTCATCTCCAATCATTGTCAAGTAAGTAAGTTCATCTCCAATCATTGTCAAGTAAGTTCATCTCCAATCATTGTCAAGTAAGTTCATCTCCAATCATTGTCAAGTAAGTTCATCTCCAATCATTGTCAAGTAAGTAAGTTCATCTCCAATCATTGTCAAGTAAGTTCATCTCCAATCATTGTCAAGTAAGTTCATCTCCAATCATTGTCAAGTAAGTAAGTTCATCTCCAATCATTGTCAAGTAAGTTCATCTCCAATCATTGTCAAGTCAGCAAGTTCATCTCCAATCATTGTCAAGTCAGCAAGTTCATCCCCAAACATTGTCAAATAAGTTCATCTCCAATCATTGTCAAGTAAGTTCATCTCCAATCATTGTCAAGTCAGCAAGTTCATCTCCAATCATTGTCGAGTAAGTAAGTTCATCTCCAATCATTGTCAAGTAAGTTCATCTCCAATCATTGTCAAGTAAGTAAGTTCATCTCCAATCATTGTCAAGTAAGTAAGTTCATCTCCAAACATTGTCAAGTAAGCAAATTCATCTCCAATCATTGTCAAGTAAGTAAGTTCATCTCCAATCATTGTCAAGTAAGTTCATCTCCAATCATTGTCATGTCAGCAAGTTCATCTCCAATCATTGTCAAGTAAGTAAGTTCATCTCCAATCATTGTCAAGTAAGTAAGTTCATCTCCAATCATTGTCAAGTAAGCAAATTCATCTCCAATCATTGTCAAGTAAGTAAATTCATCTCCAAACATTGTCAAGTAAGTAAGTTCATCTCCAATTATTGTCAAGTAAGTTCATCTCCAATCATTGTCAAGTCAGCAAGTTCATCTCCAATCATTGTCAAGTCAGCAAGTTCATCTCCAATCATTATCAAGTCAGCAAGTTCATCTCCAATCATTGTCAAGTCAGCAAGTTCATCTCCAATCATTGTCAAGTAAGCAAAATAATCTCCATTCATTGTCAAGTAAGTATGTTCATCTCCAATCATTGTCAAGTAAGTAAGTTCATCTCCAATCATTGTCAAGTAAGCATCTTCATCTCCAATCATTGTCAAGTAAGCATCTTCATCTCCAATCATTGTCAAGTAAGCATCTTCATCTCCAATCATTGTCAAGTAAGCATCTTCATCTCCAATCATTGTCAAGTAAGCATGTTCATGTCCAATCATTGTCAAGTAAGCATCTTCATCTCCAATCATTGTGAAGTAAGCATGTTCATGTCCAATCATTGTCAAGTAAGCATGTTCATCTCCAATCATTGTCAAGTAAGCATGTTCATCTCCAATCATTGTGAAGTAAGCATGTTCATGTCCAATCATTGTCAAGTAAGCATCTTCATCTCCAATCATTGTCAAGTAAGCATGTTCATGTCCAATCATTGTCAAGTAAGTATGTTCATGTCCAATCATTGTCAAGTAAGTATGTTCATGTCCAATCATTGTCAAGTGAGCATCTTCATCTCCAACCATTGTCAAGTAAGTATGTTCATGTCCAATCATTGTCAAGTAAGCATGTTCATGTCCAATCATTGTCAAGTAAGCATCTTCATCTCCAATCATTGTCAAGTAAGCATGTTCATGTCCAATCATTGTCAAGTAAGTATGTTCATGTCCAATCATTGTCAAGTAAGCATGTTCATGTCCAATCATTGTCAAGTAAGCATGTTCATGTCCAATCATTGTCAAGTAAGCATCTTCATCTCCAATCATTGTCAAGTAAGTATGTTCATGTCCAATCATTATCTCAAAACTGCCAACACTCTCAATGACAGAAGGAGTTGAACAGCACATTTGAAGACAAGAGCAAGCAGCTCTGATCTACACATCAGCCCTGACAACTTTTTCCAAACATAACAACATCACACACCAGACAAATGGTCAAGCAGAACTGACCTCAACTAATGGCAACTGCAGAAACTGAAGAACTGATTACATTAAAGGAAGAGAGGCACTGATCAACATCAAGTCACTATTTGAAATCTGTGCCAACTGAACTATCAGGTCTCTGGCATTTTCTTATGTTAAACCAAAATCTATTAGTAACAGTTCACTATAAACCAGAATCTGGTGAAATCAGGTGGATAAACTCAAATGTAGTAATAATTAGCATACTAAAACATAAAGTTGAGAAAAGAAAACAAAAAAATTAATAAATAAATAAAACGCAAATTTGAGCTATCTAGATAATACTCTTCATTACAAATTTGAAACAAATTTTATGTTTTTACGTAACTTTTACCGTTTTACAACTGACACCTTTAGTGACCTCTTGGAGGCAGAGGTGCAAGACAGCAACAAGGCTGAAGACTCATGGCTGATCCTTGTGCCAGGATCGGTGAAGCAGAACTATCCAAAGGTAAAGGTAAAGTACAAGACTTGAACCGGCGTCTTAGCACGCGAGTTTACACCCATATGTGCTCGGCTGCCTATCCAGAAATGTTCTGAGATTTCTGTATAGTGTCGCCTCAAGCATCGAAACTCAGATGCGAGGCGTCATTCATCACCTTCCCAGGGTAATACTCTGGTACCCATTTCTGCCAACGGCTGGGTCGACCGTGGGGATATTTTTTTTTTTCAACCACGAGTAGAATTCACACTGCTCCCAGCAGGAATCGAACACTGGTTGTCCAAACATTGGTAGTCCAATCAGGTGGTTTTCCCAACTAGGCTACAGAGGCCCCCAAACTATCCAAATTGTACACCTCTTCTAGTGTCTCTATCAGCTGACTAACCAGTCTAGCCTGACCTCTTCTAGTGCCTCTACCAGCTGACTAACCAGTCTAGCCTGACCTCTTCTAGTGCCTCTACCAGCTGACTAACCAGTCTAGCCTGACATCTTCTAGTGCCACTAGCAGCTGACTAACCAGTCTATTTTGACCAAGTGAGGAAGAACCAAGAACATGTTGGGCTGAAAGGAGCAAAATCACAGTTGTTACTGCAAACAGCAACACAATGCATTTATGCCCACTAACATCCTTTTAAGGGCAGATGACAAAAGATAGCTTGCTTCAGAATTGGTGAACAAGGGCCATCCTGGAGATCTATATTATTCTTTTACAATCAGCAGGTTAACACAAGCAGTCTTTTTACCAAAATGTGTACTGCTGGTGATTGTCTAATGCTGTGAAAAATAAAGCTGCACTTTAGGGACGAGGCAACCAATATCAGGGAAACACTTTGTATTCTGGGGAAACGTATGTCAGATAATATGGTGGGGAAGGGGGAAACAAAGCAGAGTGTGAAGCAATTTATATTTGTTAAACTGATAATCTCTAGAAGACTCTGGAAGTGCTCAGAACACATATGTATACAGAAGAACAGATAAACATTAAACAGCATGTACCTTAAGTATCTTATGTTGTCCCATACAAGGTGTTCCATTTATCAGGTCTTTGAGGCAGTATAGTGGCTCTGGTATCAGTGAGCTCTGGACAGTCAAAAGGGTGATGTTCTACTGTTTCATGTTAACTTACTCAAGTCTACTTTTTAAATTAAATTTTTATTTGTTATGAATCATTGCATAACTTCATTCAGCTATAGACAGTTAATTTGCTTTTTATTTCCAAACCTTTCATAAGCTAAAAGCCAGTGACCGTTAAATGATGAGAACTTTTTACACACTCCCTACCAAGGAAGCACACACTCTGGCATGGCCATTTTTCACATGAAATTTTTTTTTGAAACAACAGCAAGAAAATAAATCAAGACTGATCTAAAAGAGATGGCTTGTTTGAACAATTTGATAAATCAAGACTGATCTAAAAGAGATGGCTTGTTTGAACAATTTGCCCAGGAGTCAGAAAAGAAGTTAAATAAGAAAATTATATGGTTGTACATATAGGAATAATTAAAAGCCACAAAACCTGGTTCCTGGGCTTCTTGTGTTGGTTTCTAGAGCCTCATTTTTGGCTTCTGGTACAGAATGGGTTAAAGATCAATCTGATTTCATTCAGTGTAAACTCTCTCTCCTGGTATTTATTTATTTTTTTAAAATTGATACCATAAAGTATCTAAACTCATTTCAAAGACATACAAAGCATGACAGCACTCTAGCCACTGTAATATTTTATTTGACAACAATTTAAATAAATTACACACAACTGCTGCTGCTGTTCATCAATGACTTAACTAAGGAAAACAACAACAATTATGTAGATATAAGGTTTACCACTGACACCGTCAACAAAAAGAAATAACAAGTTGACTCCCTCAAATATTACCCAGAGTATTACAATCACAACACTCAAATATCAAAGGGAGGTACACTTGTCATCTATTTTCTCATCACACACCAAAGGAGAAACATCCTCAGCTATTACCAACATCTGGTGTTTACAACTCGTGGACAGAAACATTTTGGTGTGTCCACAGAGTTTAGATGTCGGTTTACATCTAAGCAATTAGACACATGTTAGAATATTGGCAAAAGTTTCCTGACCAAAATGAAACTTTCAATATGAAATATTGACAAAAGTTTCCTGACCAAAATGAAACTGTCAATATGAAATATTGACAAAAGTTTCCTGACCAAAATGAAACTGTCAATATGAAATATTGACAGAAGTTTCCTGACTAAAATGAAACTGTCAATATGAAATATTGACAAAGGTTTCCTGACCAAAATGAAACTGTCAATATGAAATATTGACAAAAGTTTCCTGACCAAAATGAAACTGTCAATATGAAATATTGACAAAAGTTTCCTGACCAAAATGAAACTGCCAATATGAAATATTGACAAAAGTTTCCTGACCAAAATGAAACTGTCAATATGAAATATTGCCAAAAGTTTCCTGACCAAAATGAAACTGTCAATATGAAATATTGACAAAAGTTTCCTGACCAAAATGAAACTGTCAATATGAAATATTGACAAAAGTTTCCTGACCAAAATGAAACTGTCAATATGAAAATATTGATAAAAGTTTCCTGATCAAAATGAAACTGCCAATATGAAATATTGACAAAAGTTTCCTGACCAAAATGAAACTGTCAATATGAAATATTGACAAAAGTTTCCTGACCAAAATGAAACTGTCAATATGAAATATTGACAAAGGTTTCCTGACCAAAATGAAACTGTCAATATGAAATATTGACAGAAGTTTCCTGACTAAAATGAAACTGTCAATATGAAATATTGACAAAGGTTTCCTGACCAAAATGAAACTGTCAATATGAAAATATTGACAAAAGTTTCCTGACCAAAATGAAACTGTCAATATGAAATATTGACAAAAGTTTCCTGACCAAAATGAAACTGCCAATATGAAATATTGACAAAAGTTTCCTGACCAAAATGAAACTGTCAATATGAAATATTGCCAAAAGTTTCCTGACCAAAATGAAACTGTCAATATGAAATATTGACAAAAGTTTCCTGACCAAAATGAAACTGTCAATATGAAATATTGACAAAAGTTTCCTGACCAAAATGAAACTGTCAATATGAAAATATTGATAAAAGTTTCCTGATCAAAATGAAACTGCCAATATGAAATATTGACAAAAGTTTCCTGACCAAAATGAAACTGTCAATATGAAATATTGACAAAAGTTTCCTGACCAAAATGAAACTGTCAATATGAAATATTGACAAAAGTTTCCTGACCAAAATGAAACTGTCAATATGAAATATTGACAGAAGTTTCCTGACTAAAATGAAACTGTCAATATGAAATATTGACAAAGGTTTCCTGACCAAAATGAAACTGTCAATATGAAAATATTGACAAAAGTTTCCTGACCAAAATGAAACTGTCAATATGAAATATTGACAAAAGTTTCCTGACCAAAATGAAACTGCCAATATGAAATATTGACAAAAGTTTCCTGACCAAAATGAAACTGTCAATATGAAATATTGCCAAAAGTTTCCTGACCAAAATGAAACTGTCAATATGAAATATTGACAAAAGTTTCCTGACCAAAATGAAACTGTCAATATGAAATATTGACAAAAGTTTCCTGACCAAAATGAAACTGTCAATATGAAAATATTGATAAAAGTTTCCTGATCAAAATGAAACTGCCAATATGAAATATTGACAAAAGTTTCCTGACCAAAATGAAACTGTCAATATGAAATATTGACAAAAGTTTCCTGACCAAAATGAAACTGCCAATATGAAATATTGACAAAAGTTTCCTGACCAAAATGAAACTGCCAATATGAAATATTGACAAAGTATTCCATCAAAAGTTTGACATTTCATCATCACCATCATGAGAACTCCTTCTGTACACCATCAACAAAAACTTGTTTCATTTATTTTCATCTTTCCGATTCTACCTCTCCTACTTATATTAGTTTCTAACTATTTGCCTCCTTGTATCTCTGTCTTCTCCTGTTTTATATTTACTTCTGGGTTTATTTTAAAAACACAGTCTTTTTATATTAGCAATACACAATCTTCTCATATTACTGGGTGTCATTTGACTCTCTCCTGGTTTAAGGCATAAATGGTTGGCGCACTCAATTCTGAATGCATCTGTGTGTCTTGTTATCACTATCTACAAAATATGAAAACAATCTCCTGACACGGAAGCAAATATTGGCTTCCATCATCACTACCCTAGTTGGACAATAAAATAATAAGAATATAAGAGAACTAATATGAAACACAAACTACACAAAAAAAAATAAAAAAATAAGACGTGGCTCACATATACTCTGCATACTTGTAAACACATGAGGAGAAATAAGAAAGTTATGAATGATTAATGAAGATGACTGTACATATTAATTTACATAGTGGACTCTAGGTTGCAATGTACAAAATGGCCTGACCTTTTGCTGTGAGATGACTCACAGACTCTTATTTGACTTTTCCATACGTCCAGCCCAGAAGAAAGAAAGATATTGCTTAAATAAAGATGTGAGTACCTATAGCAACTAGGCCGTAACATAGATTTACAAGATGGTGCTACAGTACACAGTTATTTCCCATGTACTATTTATGTTTCAGGAAAAAATGTGACAATACTCACAAATATAAGAGATTAAAAATGCTGGGACAAATCAACGGCTAATTTGATGACTTTAATAAAAGCTACTACCTTGATTCGTTCAATGATAGTAACAAATTTTAATATAAGGTATGAAATGAATGAGCTGATCATATACTGTGAGATTTGTATATAACTTCTTGTTCTATCCCTGACACCCTTCTGTCTACCCCTGACCCCAACAATGATATCAATGAGTTGTGACAAATGAATAAAAGCATCTAACAATACAACTAGTGTCACTGAATTTTTGATTTCTTCCTGGCTATAGCATCCTCTACTGCTTTGAGCTGTTTGAGTAGCTCCTCTCTGCGAGAAGACATGCTCTTCTTTGCCTTGGTCCCTGCTGCTGCTGGCGCTACTGCTTGTATGATGGCTGGAGGTGGTTTGGGCACAGCCTTAGGCACCACTTGTTCGGTAGCTCGAGACTTGATACTGACTGGTGCCTTCTGGGGGGAGACTGCAGCTCTGGCCCGAGGTACGTTAGATGACAAAGATGATGGTGGTAATGACTGAGGTATCAAGGCAGGTGGAGGTGATTTCCCCTTCTCCTGTCTTATTTGGATCTTAGCAGCTTTCTCTGTTAGAAAAGAAAACAACATAAAAATGTTGATAAAACTTCCATATTCTACCAGGGGTGTCAATAAATGCTCACATGGCTGATGTTGGACAGCTCATAGTTTAGTCATTCAAAGGACATTTATAATTTGGGATAAGTTATTGTATTTTATTTCACCAGAGGATCAGGCATTAACAATATCAATCATGAAATAAAAAAAAAAACATTGGAAATTGCTAGGCCATGTTCTATGAATGGAATGAACCAGGCATCCACACCTAGTATTATTGGGAGGCCTCAGTAGCCTAGTTGGGAAAACCACCCGACTGGACTACCTGTAATAATAGGGTAGGGAGTGCGTACCCATGTAGCCTAATTAGAAGTCATCGAAGCACTGCAATTGTTTGCCCTTCCCGGGTCTTAGAGACCGAAGATTAATCTGCGGGAATTTATCGAAGATAGCTTGAACTGACCAATCAGTGTCACGTTCAGCTTAGCGGCCACCAATGGAACAATAGAAATAAAATAGTCCCGGACTGGGGAGAATTTTGAAAAAGATAGAAGAGAGAGGAGACGGACACTCTAGGACCGGCAGTCGACCTGGCAAGACGATATGTACGACGAGACTTTTAAACACTACTAGAGACTCACAATATAGTTCTATTAGAACCTGGTCATGATCATCCATCGGGCTGTCGCCCCGATCACTAGTTTAGAACATAATTAATAGACGACCACTTGACCAGACTGAGCATTTCATATTAAAGTTGTTTGTATTCGATAAAGAGAAATTTTTGTTTTACTTTGCCCACGTGTCTGTTGTCCAAAAGATTGAAGGTGGGTCTGTCCATGCCTGTCGGCGAACCAGTCTGAGGTACGAGAGATGCTGGTCAGTTTTGGAAGTCTCTTCCTATGATGTGTTTGCTGATAAATGAATGTATGTGGTCTATCACTGCCATATACCGACGTTCAGACAACCCGTGTTCGATTCCCGCTGGGAGCAGTGTGAATTGTACTCATAGTTGAAAAAAAATATATCCCCATGGTCGACCCAGCCGTTGGCAGAAATGGGTACCAGAGTATTACCCTGGGAAGGTGAGGAATGTTTCCTCGCATCTGAGTTTCGATGCTTGAGGCGACACTATACAGAAATCTCTGAACATTTCTGGATAGGTGGCTGAGCACATATGGGTGTAAACTCACATGCTAAGACGCCGGTTCAAGTCTCGTACTTGACCTTGACTTGACCTTACCTGGCATGAACATGGATACCACCTGGCAAATGAAGAAGAGGCAGATTATTGGGGGGGGGGGGGGATATGGTGATGAACCATACAGGGTGAAATTAAAGAGGCTGGCAAGTCTTGGCAAGAGTTGTCCATGTTTGCTCCAGGCTGATTTAGGTAGAGGTCTCCTGAGGGTACCCTATGTTCCAACTAGAGTTCAGATGATTAAGAAAAAGACACATGTTTTAATCAATTAGAGAACTAGGAGCTAACAGCAGCAAATAAACTCATGTTGTGGGAGCACAGTAAATGGGCAGTCAGAGATGTATATCAACACAAGGATGAACAACTTCTGCCAATATGTGGATATCCTCCATGCACCACAACATTGACAACTAAGAATTTATACAAAGTGCTTACTACACTTCTTTAGTTGAGATGTGAATGTTGGACAGAAATGCCAACATCAAGACTGTGAACATCTTCATACAAGATATATTTTAGTCAAACAAAACCATCAAACAAGTACTGGTTAACAGGTACAGCCAAAAAGGAAATTAGTAGTGATGAACATGGAAATAATAGCAGGGTAATGCAACTGTAATATTGACATCAGCTGAATTAAGAAGCCAAATTAGCCATGTTAAATGTCAAGACTGTCTTAGGTAAAATACTAGCCAAAGCAACATATAAAAACCATGATATTAAGGTGAAAAACTCAGCAAGATGATATAAAAGAACATATATAGATAATCTGGCAGTTGAAGCAGAATTAGCCTCCAAAACTGGAAATAGCAAGCTATTATATAATGTACAGAAACAACTAATAGCCTCTTTTACATCAAATGGTGGACCTGTTCTGAGTAAAGATGGCACCTTACTAACTTCTAGTGCGAACAAACAAGCCTGATGGGCTGAACATTTCCAGGATATTCTTAACTGCCAGCATCTCTGTATGCTGATGCAGTATGAAACAGATGAAACCCCAACTCCGCATCTAGGCATCAATATAAAAGAAATCACTTTAACAGAAATTGAATTAGCAGTGAAACACATGGCTAATAATAAAGCCTTTGGTGTAGATAAAATAACTGCAGAAATGCTGAAAGCATTTAATACTCAAAACCTACTCCGCCAAAGAAAGTTATTTAATAAAATTTGGGATGAAGAAAAGGTTCCTACAAACTGGAAGAAAGGGATCATTATCAAATTACCTAAACAAGGCAATCTTAAAGATTGCAATAACTGGAGAGGAATTACACTTTTGTTAGTTGCCTCCAAGGTTTTCTGTAGAATCTTGCTGAACAAAATAAAAGATGCTATAGATAATATTATGCTCAAAGAACAAGTAGGATTCAGAAGAAGAGCTGTCTTGACCAAATATTCACTCTAAGGATAATACCAGAAGAACATACAGAAAAACATCAACCCCATATCTGCATTTTCATTGATTTTAAAAAAGCATTTGACAACATACATAGATTGTCCTTGTAAAATATCTTGAGACATTACAGAATACCACCAAAAATTACCAACATTATTACAGACATATATGACGGCTATACTAGCGCAGTTCGCACAGTGAAGGGAATGAGTGATTGGTTTCAAATTGAAACAGGAGTCAAAGAGGGATGTATACTATCACCATTGCTATTTGTAATTACCATTGATTTCATTAGTAAATGTTGCAAAAGCAATAATGGCATTAAAGGTTATGACAAGAATTACTTGGAAGATCTAGATTTTGCTGATGATATAGTGCTCCTAAGTGACAATATTAACAATATACAAAATATCACACATACCTTATCCATGGCGGAAAAAATAGGACTTGCAATCAACAGGGATAAAACAAAAGTAATGAAAAATAACAATATCCCAGAGGGCAAAATATATTTATATATATATTCAGAAGCAGGATAACAAAAGCAGTAACGAATTCTTAAAACCTGGACAAAATATGGAAATCAAAAATACTAAGCAAGAAAACCAAACTTAGGATATTCAACTCAAACATATTATCAACAGTGAAATAGCCTGGGAGACAAGATCAGAAGTGAAGAATTGAGGGAAAAAAGCTAGAAGTAATTCCTGCCGTTGAATACATAAAGAAACAGATAAAATGGTTTAGCCACATGATATGACATAAAGATCAAAACACAATGCGCCATTAATAAACTTTATGAGGACAACAGACTCAAGAACCGACCACGAAAGAGATGGATTGATTGAATATTAGAAACACTAGGAAACATAACAGCAGGAGAGGCCAAGTGAAGAAAATAAGACCACAAATTATATCTGCTAAAGCTGAAAGGGAAATAAGGAAGAAAAGAAGAAGAATATGGCATGGCACAATAAGATAATTCTTGTTTTTATAAGAACTTTCAACTGTCCAGTCTAAAGATGGTTCATCATCATCATCGAGTGCCTTCTCTGGAACGAAGGTTGGCTACCATGGATCGCCATTCTACTCTGTTTCTTGCTTTGATGGTACAGGTTGTCATAGATTGACTTGTCCATCTTTTGATGTTACTCGTCCATGTTAGTCTTGGTCTGCCTCTGTCTCTTTTACCTTGTATTTTCCCTTCCAATATTACTTTTAGTAGGCTGTTGTGTCTTTTAACATGCCCCAAAAATTTCATTTGTCAAAGATGGTTACTAGTAATCTATCCATCCCTGCTAATCGGCTCAATGTCATCTAGAAGGCTTTTTTCTGTGACTGTACATTTTTTTAAGTACCTAAAAAAAAAAAATAGCAAAACAAAACATACGGCAAAATACAAAGACATAAACATATTACATGATATACACCAGGTTATTTTGTTATAAGCAACTTGCCTATAGCTAGTCTCAAAGCTGGCGACTGAGGCATGGACAGGTTGAGACGTTTGGCTGGTGGTGCCTGCACAGGAGATGTGTCATGTTCTGATGGTCGTCGCTTGTTGTGAGGGGGAGAGTCCAGAGGATTAGGTCGACTGCCTAATGATGACTGTTGTTGCTGGTGATACAAAAAAAAATATTATCAACACTTTGTTGAACTTCTCTGCCATCATCTCTTCACATTCTGAGGTTAACATGGCCATTTGATTTCTGTACTAGTGTGCACCAATCTACTGTGAATGCTGTTGTTCTACTGTAGATGTTACTGCTGATTATATATTTATTTTTGTGTGAATGTTTGAACGAATGTTCCTGTGCTTTATTTATTGATTTACAGTGAATGTTGCTATTAATTTAATGTCAATGTTTAAATTATTCTCTTATAAATTATTACTGACCTAAGAATGAGTTTTTGTCCAACTATTGCAATCTGTTAATGTTCTAGATTAATTATTGTTACTGTTTTGTTGTAACCATTGCAAACAAAGCTAGTGATATTAATCTGCTGTTATTATTGATTAGCAGTGATCTCTGCAATATGTGCCATTTTGGCAAGCAAGCTTTTTGAGATTGTGGTTCTGCCCTATGTGCCATCTTCAGCTCGAAAGGACAATAGATAGATATTATTGATTATGCTTCAACCCCTGCGAATACTATTTCTGTCATTTTTCACCATTGATTTCAAGATGCTGTTTTGTTTCAATTTCATTTCAGAGACTTCAGGTGATCAATTTCAGATGTTTGTATTTCATCATTTATTTTATGATCATAATCCTAGTTCTCTTTTCCATTTTCTTTGTTTCCTTTGCTTACAACTGTGACTGATCCAAAGCTTCTCCGCTCATTGCTTCTTAGATTGTTACAACGTAACAGATTGCACACAGTAGCGAACCTTGTGGATGTCAGCTGTGTTGTAGGTTCAGTATATCATCATGTCTAATCCCTGTTTACTAATTAAATCCATTGTTTTCTTGTCTACTGGTAGGACCTTTTAAAATAGAGAATTCTGATATAGCAAGTGATTTACATAATTTCTACTTTTCCCTGTACTTCTGCCATTAACTGTAATATCTCACACGTTTTTACAAATAAGGAAATAAAAAGTGATTATAATTCGTCCAATTTTTGTGTGAATAGTGATTTCTTTATCTTTTAACCCTACATTATGATTTTGCCATAGAAATTACCGCTCCAAAATACAAATTCTTGAAAACTGACAGCTTGATGTGGGTAAACACCCCTCCCCCCAAATTCTTTCCTAATTACTACTTTCAATTACCTCTTAGTGTTGAATTTGCTTCCTTTGAAGTTTGATCATCTCCCCCCCCTCCCCACGTGCATTGTAAAAATTACAATGGTATCTTGGGAGGGGGGGGGGGCGCTGTTTTTTTCTTTTATAATTTTCATCAATTTTCAAGAAATTAATTTTTTTTTCCCATCATGACGGGGGAAACCTAGGCCGTCATCAAGGAAATCTTTGTAATATGAGATAGCTAGTGAAAGAGACTTTTAGCAATCCAATTACAGCTTCCTATTCCTGTGTGTCTGTCTGGGTAAACACACAACTGTGTAGCAAAAGTTCAAAGAAAATACAATTTTTGGGACCCAAATGTGACATTTAAGTGGTAGTAACTTTTATAATGGTATCATGAAAACATCACCCACAGTTATGTATCATAATGTAAGGTTAAGATTGGTTGATTGAACCAGACTGTATAATAAAAACTAAAGCAACAAACTATATTTTAATTTGTTGTAGATTTTAAAACCAATTTACCTTAGGTAGCAACGTGAGTTTAATGTTTGACTTCTGCCCCACAACCTTCAAGGGATCTTTGGCCTTGACAGGAACTTGTGGTGCATTCCGGCTGGCATACTTTGACTCGGGTCTTCCAGAGGAAGGCGGTGGTAAGGGTGGCTTTGGATCACGTGGGTGTGGGATGTGATCCAGATTGACAGGCTGCTGAGGAATTGGTCCCTGGCGTCTCTGAGACCCCTGTTGACCAGGTGGCAGTTGTGGACTCTTTCCTGAAGAATGATCTTTGTGACTGTTCGCTGAAAAGACACATTTCAATCATCATGATTTCAACAGCAAACATCACGACCACTAGTCTCCATTCACTATCCGTTAAATTTGGTTTCAATAATATATTTTGTCCATCAGGTTCACGGTCATAATCAGATTGTTATGTAACTGACGATGACTCTGCCTGATAAAATTTCACACAAAAATTGTTTCAATTACTGTGGTTCACGGTTGTTTATCTTTGTATTTTAGTTGCCTTGCTCATTTTAGAAATATGACTGTCACATAAATCTCATTATGTCATTACAACAAATAGAAACTTTGTATGTATAATGTCATTACTACAAATATAGAACCTTTGTATGTATTATGTCATTCTGACTTTGTAAGACAGTATTTTTCTAGGGTGATGATGCGATAAGAAGCCTTAATTTTGTACTTTGCGGTAGTGCCCCTTCACATTAATTTGTGAATTGTTAGTGCAAGATAAATATGGATATAAGACTTTCTTGTGTTTGAAACATTCAAGCTAAACATATTAGTGGTTTAATTTGAATGAGTTGTCGTAGACACGGTGACAAACATTTTGACAGTGGACTTGGGCCAGAATATAGTTGAACCATCTATCAATTTATCTAACCATCAGGAAATGTGTTTGCCAAGTAGGACAGCTGAACAATTCATACAAAAATAGTCACCAAATAAGCTCTCTCGTGGGGTAATATTTCTTCTGACCATGACCTTATGAATGGGATTTCCTAACCTAATAAATTACCAAGTATAAAAAGCTTCGTATATAAATTAGAACTACACACTTTTCTAGGCGTATGAGGAATATAGTGTTACTGGCCATATAGTTCTATGAACACGGCACATGTGTATGCTATTAGAAGTATTACAGCTGAATATTTCACAAAGGATTCATCATAGAAACAGAGATAACTGAATTCTTTAAGAAATTATGCAATAAATATCTCATATATCTCATATATCATATATATCATATGATGATAATATATTTTCAGAAGACTCCTACACAAACATTCAAGAAACAATACTTTCTTAATAAAACATTAGAAAAGTGATCTACAAAGACAACCCCATAGAGTTTTGCAGAACAAAGACCTATCTGACCCAAACATGATTCTGACAACATCTGGCTGGCACCCAAAGAATAGGTACTACATTATTTCAGTCTGATATGCTACTGCAAAATGTGTCTCACACAATTGTCTGTGGAAGAAATGTTCTAAAATTACATCGTCTTTCTCTTTTGTAAAGATGGCTCTCAAGGATTTTAAACTCTAAACTTACTTCTCTTCCTCTTTTGTAAAGATGGCTCTCAAGGATTTTAAACTCTAAACTTACTTCTCTTCCTCTTTTGTAAAGATGGCTCTCAAGGATTTTAAACTCTAAACTTACTTCTCTTCCTCTTTTGTAAAGATGGCTCTCAAGGATTTTAAACTCTAAACTTACTTCTCTTCCTCTTTTGTAAAGATGGCTCTCAAGGATTTTAAACTCTAAACTTACTTCTCCTCCTCTATTGTAAAGATGGCTCTCAAGGATTTTAAACTCTAAACTTACTTCTCTTCCTCTTTTGTAAAGATGGCTCTCAAGGATTTTAAACTCTAAACTTACTTCTCTTCCTCTTTTCTAATAATGATGGCCCTCAAGGGTTTTAAACTCTAAACTTACTTCTCTTCCTCTTTTCTAATGATGGCCCTCAAGGGTTTTAAACTCTAAACTTACTTCTCTTCCTCTTTTGTAATGATGGCCCTCGTGGATTTTTGGAAGGACTACCCAGATCCCTGTACAGATGCTCAGAATCAGCACTTCCAGCAGAAGAACTGGAGGAACTGCTTGACCTTGAACTTCCTGAACTGGATCTGGACCTTGAGCGTGATGAGGTTGCTCGACCTCGACTTCTGGAGCGAGATCTGCTAGATGATGAACGACTGCTGATACTTTTAGGCCTGGGTCTGTGAATAAAAGCCAAGAGTTCTTTATCATCATCATCAAGTACCATGCCTGCTGGCATAGGTGATCATATCTCCCCCACAACTTTCGACCTGAACAGTTATTTTTCATTTCAGTTGTTGACCTTCTGCCAAGCCATTCTCTTAAGCTGTCTGGTATCTTTTCTCTTTGCTTCCCTCTATCTATAAGATTCCCTATTTACAAAAATGCCACTCAGAAGATCATTTTAAAAAAGCATGCCACAAGTAAGGAAGCAAAACGTCTCAATTATAAACATAAAATTATGGAAACACAAAAAAGGAAAGTTTGTGTCATCAGCATCTTTGAGTGCCGTCTCCGCATCGCAGGTTGGCTACCATGGAGCGCCATTCCACTCTGTCTCTTGCTTTGATGGTGCAGATTGTCATAGGTTGACTTGTCCATCTTTTGATGTTACTCGTCCATGTTAGTCTTGGTCTGCCTCTTTCCTCTTGTATTTTCTTTCCAATATTACTTTTATTAGGCTGTTGTGTCTTTTAATATGTCCCAAAAATTTCATTTGTCTTGTTCTAATTGTGTTTAGTACTTCTCTTTTCATTTTAGCTGTTTTCAAACTTCATAGTTTGTTTTCTTTTCTTTCCATCTAATTCTACCTATTCTTCTATAAATCCACATTTCAAAGGCTTCAATTTTCTGTTCTGTTTTCTTGTCTAATGTCCATGTTTCTGCACCATATAGGAATATTGAGAAGATGTAACATTTTTGCTATTCTTAGTTTTAGCCCTGGTGTTATTTGTTTTGATGTTAGTATATTTTTTATGGCATTAAGATTACTTTTTGCCATACCTATTCTTTTGTTTATTTCAGTTATACATTTCCATCACTGGTTATAGTATGTTCCAGGTAGTTGTAGTTCTGAACTGTCTCCAGATGTATTCCTTCAGCTTTGATATTTAATTGTAGGTCTAGAGAATTTTCTTTGTTTATGATCATAGTTTTAGTCTTTTTTGATATTCATATCTAGTCCATATTTATTGCCTGTCATGTTTATTACATTAAGTAATTGTTGTAGATCTTTGGGATTTTCTGCTAGTAGTACAGTATCGTCAGCATATCTTAGGTTATTGATTATCTTTTCATTAATGTTTAGGCCTGGCATCTGTGATGTTTTTAAAGATTTGCTCAGTGTGTAGATTGAACAAGCTTGGTGATAAGATGCATCCTTGTCTTACTCCTCTTTTTATATCAATGGGTGTAGAGTTCTCTTTGTTATATTTTATTATTGCTGTGTGCTACCAGTATAAATTACATATTAGTTGTTTGTCTGTGTCATCATTTATATTTTATATACAAATTATAGGGGAATTATGTTACTATCAGGGCCAGGAAAAATATTAAGCAGAATCATTCTCAAGAGACTAAAAGAGACCATAGAGAAACATTTGAGAGATGAACAAGCAGGTTTTAGGAAGAACAGATCATGTGCTGATCAAATAACTACTCTACGTAATATAGTTGAACAAAGTTTAGAACTACAGTCCTCACTTTATATTGGATTCATAGATTACGAAAAGGCATTTGATAGTTTAGACAGAGGAATGCTTTGGAAGTTGCTGAGTCATTACGGAATCCCCATAAAATTTATTAACCTGATAAGAACAATGTATGAAGGAACGAAATGTAGTGTGGTGCATGAAGGACAGATTACAGAGGCATTTTAAATAAGAACAGGAGTACGGCAGGGATGCCTTCTGTCTCCATTTCTCTTTCTACTGGCCATTGAATGGAATTATGAAAATAACTCAAAACAACAGAAATGGAATCCAGTGGTCACTGACCAGGCAAATTAATAATTTTTGCTGATGACATAGCTCTCCTATCACACAGCCATCAACAGATGCAGGATAAAATGAGCATACTTGATGAGAGATCACAACAGCTAGGACTGAAAATTAATAGAGATAAGACATTATGAGAATTAATGCAGTTGACAATAACCAAATAAAATTAGGAGAAATACCTCTACTAGACGTACAATCTTACATATATCTGGGCAGTAATATAGATAAAGAGGGAGGAACAGAAAATGATACCAAATAAGGATATCAAAAGCAAGAGGAGCTTTCGTTGCACTGGGAAACATACGGAAGTCCATAGAAATTAGGTTAAATACAAAAATGTTAATTTTTGTACTCCAATGTTAAGTCAGTCCTATTATATGGCTGTGAAACATGGAGATCAACAAAATTGACAATCATCAAGATACAGACTTTCATTAATGGATGCTTACGCAGAATAAAAGAATGGAAATGGCAGGACAAAATCACTAACATAGAATTATGGAAATGTACCAGTCAAATACCAGTGGATAAAGAGATACAGCGAAGATGATGGCACTGGACAGGACACATACTGCGAAAGCCAACTAAGAGTATTACACAACAGGCCTTTTTTTGGAATCCCCAGTGGAAAAGACAAAGAGGAAGACCAATAAATTCTTGGAGAAGACAGACAGAAGCAGAGATGAAGATGATGGGGAAGACATGGAATAATCTTAAAAGAATGGCAAGAAACAGAACGACTTGGAAAGTGTTTGTTGAAGACCTATGCTCCACAGGGAGCTGAAAGGTAGAAGAGAGAGTCTATAAGTTGATTATGGTGTATTCTATCAAAAGCATTGGTGTGGTCTATGAAGCAGACATATATTGTTTTTTTTACTTCTATGTACTTTTCAATCAATGTCCTCATGCTGAATATGGCTTCTTTTGTTCTACAGTTTTTCCTAAATCCAAATTGCTGCTCATCTAATTCAGTATTAATTTTATTCTGAATCCTTCCCTGTATATCTTTTAGTAAAATTGTTGTTACCTGGCTCATTAGGCTTATTGTTCTAAAATCACTGCTTTCAACTGCACCATTCTTTTTAGGCAATGCAATGAAAGTTGATGTTTTTAGTTCATTTGGTATGTGTTCTGTATGGTATATGTTATTGCATTTGTCTGTGATCACTTCAATGCCAAAATCTTCTAGTGCCTGTATCATCTCTATCTGTATATTGTCAGGTCCTGATGCTTTTACCTTTTTCATTGTTTTTATACCTTTTTTCTACTTCAGATTTCATGATTTTATAGATGGACGTACATTTTATAAATGGTATTTTATCCCTTTCGCCATGAAATAATTCTGTTATATATTCCTGCCATCTATCTATTATATCTTTGTTGTCTGTTAGCATTCTTCCCTCTTTGCAATACATCCGCTACCTGCAACTTTTTTGTCTTTATTAGTCATTCTCTTTATTACTGTGTGCATCCCTCTTAAATTTTGTTTACTTTCCATAGTTTCAACTTCTAGACATCTTTGGTTGTTGAGCCAGTGTTCTTTTGCCTTTTTGCATATTTCAAGATCAATTTCCTTGTATCTGGCAGTGTTCTTCACTTGTCTCCTTTTTTCCATTTTTTCTAAGATGTTGTCAGTTATCCATTTTGGTTTTTTGTTACTTTCCTTTTTGGGTAAAGTGTCACAGGATTTGTGTTTGCTGTTTTTTATACATTGCCATTTGGTTGTGATTTTTTCTTCGGGATTTTCTCTTCTGTACTGCTCAATGCCTTCTCCTAGCAGCTTCTGAAGCTGCTAGAAAGTTTGTGTACACTCATAATTACTCTCATCACAGAATCTGTGTGATGATAAGGTTTGGTTTTAAGAAGTATCATCATCGCAATCAGGACCTTTCCATATTTGTACTGCTGCCCTTTCCAACAGCTAGCATAAGGTTTGCAAAATGACCATTCCGGTGTGTGCTGTGAGTTATTCATTTCCTTCAGCTGAATAAGCATTGCTTGGTTGTTGTTGATGTAATGTCAAGAGTTGATATGGGCAGAATGCCCTTTTACTCACTGATGTAAAATAAAAGTAAAGTACCCCCGTCACGCCAAGTGGCGTATAGGGAAATATGGTGTTAGTGACCCTATATTTTACAGACCTTCAGCACATGATTTTTGGGGTAATGTGGTCAGTATTACGCCCGTGCTGCTTTACTTTCCCAGAAAAAAATCCAGTACCCATTTAAGGCTGGGTGAACCCGGAAGCCGTCGGTTGGGATCGAACCCTACCCCTTGTCCGTGGTAGTCCAGTTCACTAACCACTGAGCTATCGCGGCTCCCACTCACTGATGTGGTGGGTTAAAATGACTTTTTTGGCATTCCCAGCTTTTACTGGAGAAGTTCGAGTTCGTCTATCTCAGGCTATGACAAGAAACTACTAGCCCAGCCTTGAGGTACTGCAATACTAGGTGTTCTTTATCAGTAAGAGCCACCATTAAGGGAACATGGTGATCATAGCTTCTGTTAGCCAGCCTGTTTTGGTCCAGGCTATTGCTGGAGGAGACCACGAGGAGGTAGAACTGCTAAGTCTTGGTCTGCTAATTGTACGCTGACCATTGTTGTGACCACAGGTCGCAGGCATTTAAACTCCCCCAGGATTGCCTGGTCATTGATGATGTAGTTTGTTCTGTTGCTGCAGCAGTTGTATCCAGAATATTACCTGAAGTGACCACCTCTTGTCTTCAACAAAAGAACAACATCAAAATCACACACCAAATATTTTTTATCTGGACCACTTTGGTTTTGCGATAGTTCCAGTAGTTGCTGTTAAAGGAGAAAAGGCACACACCCAGACTGGACATCAGATTGGCTGTGGTCAGCAATAATGGAAGGCATAGTTGCTGGGCAAACATATCAGGGGCAGACCAAGAAGGTGTTTCAAGACACTGAGGAGACCTTAACATAAGAAGTGGGGACCTGGCTAGAGACAGACTGTGGAGATGATGAGTAATGCAGTTATCATTTATTTATGGAACCAACACAAAATAGTGTTTCCAGTGATGATAGTAATTTACTTCAGAAGCTGTTTGGGTAATCTTTCAACCACGAATCATCATTATCAACTCACCTAACATACGGCAATGGTCTGTCAGGTGGTGACCGAGCTCTGTTTCTGCTAACTCGATCATCCCTGACCCTATCCCTCATCTCTCGCTCAGGGTAGCCACCAGTAGGTCCACCTCCCATTCCACCATAATTGTTGTAGAAGCTGCTGCCACCACCACCACCGCCGCCGCCACCACCACCACCACCACCACCGCCGCCGCCACCACCACCACCACGACCTGTCCTCTGGTTATAGTTGTGAGCACCACGATTATGATCATAACCCCGGCCCATCCTGCGCTGACCTTGATCATAATTGTTGTAACTCCTGAGCCCCTTACAGACACAGCACTCCTCGGCTGCTCCCTGGGAAGACATTATCTCGCAGTATTAAACAGAACAAATCAAAACCATAGTCAAATTGTGTGCAACATTTTGCAGGAGTACATTTATATTTGATTAGTGAAAGCAATTTACCATTATTCTTCTGTAACCTTATGTTACAACACCGAAGTAAAAATTACTGCATCAAGAAACAAATTCTTCCAAATCTGATAGCTTCCAATGTTCAAACATTAATCCCCCCTGTGTACTTTTCTAATTACTACTTCCGGTGACCCCTGAGTGTTTAACTTGTTTCTATTGATGTAGGTTGTTTTCCCCCCATTGTGTGAGACGATCCTATAATATGGAAAAAATTCACAAAATTTCAAGAAATTGGCAGTCTTTTCTTTTTTTTTTCCTATTGTGATCAGGGAAATTTCCACAGCTGTCAACAACATCAAACAACACTTTGTGGATTGGGAAATGCAGCAAACAACACTTAAGGTAGCCGAACATACTGATTAATTTATGGCAACCGTCTGAATAGACAAATAACACTCCCTGTCCAAACTGTCAAAAACTATCAATTTCGGGTCATAAATCATACTGAGACAGGAAATCCGAGTTTCCCAGGAATCTAATTGGTAAAACACACATTTGTGTGTCAAAAGTTAAAAGAAATGACAAATTTTAGTGCTCCTAATGCTACAATTAAGTAGTAGTATTTTGTACTGTGGAATGTAATGAAGCGCGCCACAGATAGGTATTGTAATAAGTGTTAATCGTGCTCCCAAACAAGTATTGTATAGGGACAGAGAGGGATGGAAAGAGGCCAAAGGGCACAGCAGTACTGAGATATAAGGATGTTTGCAGGGCTTCCTTGAGTGAATTCTCTATCTGTGAAAAAAACTGGGAAAATCTGGCTGCAGATCGTAGCACATGGAGAATACAAATTTAAAAAAGCAACATTTGAGGCAGCATTGATATTAAATTCAGAAGACAAAATGTGCAAGAGAAAGAAGATGAGGCCAGGCACCACAATTACATGCTGTTCATTTTGCTGCTGAATCTGTCTACCGTTATTGGAAGATTCAGCAATGAGAGAAGCTGTCCATGAGAACAGCATCCAGCATAAGACATTAACATTTGAGCAAACTACTGACTTATCATGATTACTTGCTACCAACAGTCTGTCAAGACAACAAAGGCCATATATAATTCTTCTTCTTCTTCAAGTCTTAAGGTCATGTGAACTTGACTCTGTGATGTTTCATGATGGAGAGGTAGTTAACAACATCATGACACACAATGTGCTGGCCGCATGTTCGATCTCGTATGTGTCCAGATTTTTCCCCTAAACCTGCCCCCACACATTCCACCTTCTGCAAGGAGGTTCAAGGTTCCTGGTTTGAAAAGTTTCCCTTCTCATAGGGTGGATGCTGGCCAGGACTGTTGGGTTCACCCTGCCCGTGCCATCACTCAAATTCTCAGTAAAAATTATATTTAAACTTTTCTGTTGAAATACATTGCTGAAACAGCGAATAAGAGTTAATCTGGAATTGTGAGGCAAGATCAACGACCCAAAGATAGATTAAGACCCCTTCCCCAAAATATTTCCTGAAAACTGTGTTAAAAGTAAACTAGATAATGACCCAAGGGTGACAGTGATATCCATATTAACAGAAGTGCTGACAGGGAAGACCTAGTACTGCACTACTCATTGGGAGAGAGAGAAAAGTAACCATCTCCAGCAGAAACAGGGAATTCAAGAAAGTCACTGCAGCCCACTAAATCAAGTCAAGTCTGAGAGACAATGGTATATTATGTGGCATTAAACTCAAACCAACTGTCATGGAAGTCACGAAGTTGCAGTTAAATTATTACTTTAAAAAAAAAACAATTATTGGGCAAACATACCGAGATGGAGAAATATATCGATCGTGTCTTTCCATAGCTGGTGGGGCAGGTTCTGGAGACCTTGACCGACTGGAAACATAAAATATTTTCTAATTAATAATTATAAAAAACGAAACATTAAACATACATAACAACAACATATATTAGCTCAAACACACACAATTTAAAATTAAAGCACATAATAAATCAACACAAATATAACAAAAATGAAATTAACAAAACATTCCAGCATCATATATAAAGCAGCTTGATATAAGAGTGGAAGGTATTTAACCTTAGATTACAATACCGTAGTAACTTTAACTGGATCAAAATACAAATTGCTCACAATTTGACATTTTTCAGTGCTCACACATTACAAAAACCCCCCCCCCCCCCCCCAACCTTCCTAATTATCACAATGACCCCTGAGTGTTTCATTCGTTTCCGTTCTTCTACCTTTCAGCTTCCTATGCAGCACAGGTTTTCAATAAACACTTTCCAAGCTGTTCTGTTTCTTGCCGTTCTTTTAAGATCATTCCATGTCTTCCTCATCATCTTCATCTATTTCATCTGTCTTCTCCAAGAATATTTTGGTTTTCCTCTTTGTCTTTTTCCTTGGGAATTCCAAAAAAGAACCTGTTGTGTAATACTCTCATTTGGGTTCCGCAGAGTGTGTCCTATCCAGTGCCATCGTCTTTGCTTTATCTCTTTATATAACACTACAGACAAAACTATATGGGCCACTGCAAGAATTACAAAAGACAAAATTTATACAGAAAACGACATTGCAGATATAGACAATACTTCAAGTGAACGAAATATAGATCTCTTTAACCAAGATTTAATTTGTTTCCATTGCTGATGGAATTTTAATTTTTTTTTTTGGTTGAGAGAGAGAAGGGACATTTTCTGGTCATCAGCAGACATGAAACAGCCTTTTGTGAATTGGAAAGCTCAGCGAATAAAGATACGGGGTCACCAAACTATTGACAGACTTATGGCAACTGTACCGATAGACATTGTAACACGTCTGGTCCATGAGGTGAAACTCAGGTCATAAATCAACCTGAGTCAGGAATTTCAAGTCCCCATGTTTTGGCAAGTGTGAACACACGGGAGTGTGTTGAAAGTTCAGAGAAAATACTATCTTTAGAGTACCTAATGCTACATTTAAATGGTAGTAATTTTTACTACAGTATAGTAACTGGGAGAGTTACAGATAGCTACTATAATCTATGGTTAATGTCAGATGAACAACACATAAACTAATACAGTTGAGTCTACACTTACTATGTAAGTTACATATAATTAGTCTCTAGATAATTGATGCACTTGTTCTGTTGCACAAATGTGACCAATCTTTATTTGCGAACTTCCTTTTTGGATTATTAAATTAATATCTATATAACCTATATCATGCATATAAGTTTACAAACCAACACAAGTATGGATGAGCATAAACATACCGCTACTTGTGAAATAACAAAAGTTATGATTTGCATAAGGAAAGTGGAAGCCAAACTGTGGTTTGTATTATTAAAAGATATTTCTGTCACAAATTAATAACAAAAAAATCATGTATTTTCTAATGCATAATATATGGAGACTTATGAAAAAAAATGATGTAATGTTCACATAACATATTAACCAATAATATTTATTTAATATTTATATGTAATAAAGCATTTATGGCAAATGTCTTTTTTTCACTCAAAACATTAATAGGTGTTTTGTATATCCTCATTTAACCTGTTTCATCTAAAAAGAAACAGCAAAAGCCATTGAGTGTCCATGTTATACTACTAGTTCTTAGGTATTTTTGAAACCTTTGCCTGACATTTTTATCTCAATGATTTGCCTGGTGTTACTTTTGGATTTCCTCTGTTTCCCTTGTCACCTGTTGTCAAAATGATTGTTAGAAGAGAGGTTTTTCTTATTTTCATTCATCCTTAGCAATTTGTTGATGTTAAGTCCAACTTACTGCTGTTTATGTGTCACTTCCTTCCCATGCTCTTATGTTGCAGAAATGCTTTACCATCAGTGTTGTTCTGACGTAGACGCTCTTGACAAGCATCAATATGTGTCTCTTTCATTTCAGATCTCAACCCTTGGGTACTCATCTTGCAAACACTTTTCGGAACTTCAAGAATGATAAATTTGGCTGATCCAACACTAATATCCAATAATGGTGCCTTGACGACTATTACACATCAGGTTTTCTCCATCACTTTCTCCATGGCTGCAATGTTGTTTTCCATGAATGCTGAATGAGGAGAATCCACTCTAAATACAATTAACTTGGTCTTCCCAGTCCATCCAAACACTTGCGTATATCATCTAACAAAACTCTCATCGACTATGATCTTTATAGGTTCATACCTTGGCTCTCAGAAACCCCAGCGCTCTTGTTGCAAAGACGCTGACATTTTACTGAACTACTTTCCAAGTTTTTACGAGTGACTACCTTCATATACAAGAAACACATTATCAGCCATAAATACAATTTTTAGCACAACTTGTCTGGTTTCCCACTGAACCACCCTTATATAGTAGCTAGTCAAACTACTTTTACAATTCATGTTCATTTTATTACAAAAGCAAAAAAGTGCTTTTTAAGCAAACAAAATTTCGATGCCTGAATAATTCTCAAAGATTAAAAAAAATTAATAATGTTAATTATGATGGATAAAAACATTCTCAAACAATGATTAGAATGCAAACAAGAATTATTTGAAATAACAAAAGCAGAAACAATGAACAAATTAGGAGAACCAGCTAAATGTTCACTTTACAACAGTACCGCTTTTGAGGGATTATTGTGACAATTCTGGAAATAGTTTGCTTCCTGTGAGGAGGTGAATGGACAATAACTGATTCAGGCAAGAACAAGTGACAATAATAACAGTCCCACAAGTTTATTTCTAATTGCTTCATGATTGTCTCATTATACATGAGCTGAAAGTGGTTTGAAGCGATCACCACCACTTGAATTATAAAGTCAGTTAAAGTGTGAATTAGCTCTACACACAGATATTGATGGTTGTTGGAATATATGGCACGTTCTGTTTAATTTAATTGAGTCCATAAATTAAGTGTGCCTCCCCCCCCCTTATTTAAAGTAAAATGGCAAACACATACTGTGACTTGAACTGGACAATCTGATAAAAGCTTCACAGTGTGAACAATTCAGTACTGATTACAACAGAATTGGCTCAGCAGTCGTAGTGGATAACTTCAAAGTGACACAGGATAAGGTGATTGTTTGTCACATTTTTATTTCGATATTTTACTCTCAAATCTGGTGTGTTTTTTTAAGCATGCAGTATTTGATAATTAGTTCATAATTTTACATTTCTTCGCAGCTAAAATATATTTACAAGTTGAACCACCAAACAAAAAAAAAAAAAATCAAAACTGGTCCTTATCTGTTCCTGCACATTACATACTCCTGAGTTAGATTATTACTCAGAAATTAACAGTGTGTGTTTTTGGAAGTGTTAATTTTATACTAGAAAATATTTATTACTATTATTACCGTTTATAAGGAGTTTTAATTTTGAAAAAACTCAAGAAGTGTTTGAATGATATGTCAGCCTCTGTAAAACTGTTCATGCCAAACAATACAAGATTATTCAGGGAATATTAAAAGTGTTGTTAAAGTACATTTCACAATATGACAACAATTCAGCAAAAATTATATGAAGATCATAAAAAATGCACAAGAAAAGTATGATGTATTTTTTTTCCCATATACAGTAATAAACCTGTACAATTGTTTTTAAGTAAATATTCTTTTACATGGGAATGGTTGATACAGGTTTGCATAAAGAAAATAGGATAAAGAGCTGTTTTGTTGTGCCCTTGTTTACAATCATGTGGTTAAAATGATGATTTTGTTGTCATTATCATTTTACATAAATACAGATCTCCTTATTAACTTATTTTCCCTGTTTTTCATTACTCTTTTAACTGTGACTATGTCACTTTTAGACCTACTTCTAACTCTAACCAACACACGTTTTGTGATTCTACCTCTGATAATATCTAAACAAGATTTGGAAAGCGTGACATTCTGGCATGATACAGGTAATAAACAAATAACTGTCACATCCAATGGTATACAGTGAATATGGTGTTATAGCCAGATTTATTTAACTATTTGTACACTTTTGGGTATTGTGGTCAACTTAACATCAACACCATCTTTCTTTCCAGAGAAAAACTTTAAGAATTCATTATGGCCGAGTGAACCTAGAAGTTGTTGAAGATTAAACTTGTCCCCAGTAAACAAGTTACATAGTTACTGTGTCCCACAAAACAATACAGAGACCACTTCACCCACTGTAATGTCAATAGTCGTGGTAAAATATGATCACTAACACCATATTGCCCATATGCCAGATAGTGTGATGAGATCTTCTCATTCCTCATATACAACTGCAGCCCTCTCGTTGTCTCTTAAGTAAAGCATAATATGCTACTAGGTATAACTATTCTTCTGTCTTAGCTAAAAAAACAAGTAGCGGTGACAACAAAGAAAAAGTCATTTCCTAAACAGATAATTAAAACAAATGGGAGTGTTATAACAAAACAGGTCATTGGATTCAAATACTTAGAAATTGTTAAACTTGACACTGTAAATGCACAGAGGTGAGGTATAGAAATTCAGGCAAAGAATGAGAAAGATATGAAACTTTCTTTTTTTACAAAGGATATAAGGGGGAAAAAAGAGTTCTTTAGTGCTGTGTGATATTTTTAACATACAGGCATAAATCAGAGACAATTGGATATCCGACAAGAAAAATGCTGGAGGTCAAAAAGAATGCTGAGAACACCATGGAAAGCATTAAAGAGTAAAGAGAATGTTTAGAATGAGGTCAAAAATAAACAAAAAAGTTCATTGTCAACATCAGGGGGAAACAATCATCATTTTGTGTACACATAATGAAAAGAGAAAAAGTGGAATGTATTGTGATAACAGAGAAAAGATACAAGAAAGGTCATCAGGAAGTCACCAAAAGTAATTACTTTTAAAATTGTAGAGACAGAACATTTAGAGAGACATGATCAACTATGCCAGCCGACCCGGTTCTTGATGATGAACTTCTGTCTTTAAACACCCCCCCCCCCCCCAATATAATCAGAAATGACAAGTCTTGTCAAGTACTTTGCTCTATCACTAAGACAACACACCTCTCGCTCTGATTTTATTTTATCTGTTGTTTCTTTATGTATTCGATGGCTGGTTCAATTTCGAGTTTCTTCCTTAGGTCCCTTAAGCTGCTTTCAGTCATTCTTCTGACACATTTCATTTCGGTGGTCGTTATCTTTCTTATTGTTCTAGAGTACAGCGCCCAATTCTGGCACTGATAGCACAGAGTTGGTAGAAAAATTGATTTGTATATTGCCCTTTTTGCATACGGTACTTATTGCTTTGTTTTACAATAGTGTTGATACTTGGCCTATAACTTGGCATGCTTTGTAACACCTTATATCTATCTCTGTCTCTTGGTTATTGTCTTGTGTTAACGTGCTACCCAGATATTTAAAATTGTCTACTGTTTCAGTATGAGATTCAGTTTTTCTTTCTTTCTCGCTATTGCCATTACTTCAGTTTTGTTTATGTTGATCTTCATGCTGTATTGTTTACAAGTGTTGTATAGCCTGTTGATATGTTCTTGCAGGCCCACGGTTGTTTCATGTATTAGAACTTGGTTGTCTGCAAATAGTATTTCATCCTCTCTTCTGCTGTTTTCTTGTACGTATATTTCGTTCTCTTTTGTGTTATCGCTTGCTATCATCATTGTTGGTATACTTCCTTTGCTTAGGCATGCTAATTTGCATATATTGTCCATATATGTGATGAAAAGTAAGGGGAAAGCATGCAGCCTTGTCTTACTCCGGAGTTAATGGTGAAATGTTTAGAGTAGCCTGCTGAGGATCTTACTGTAGTGCGACTATTTTCATAGAGTCACTGCCAACCATAAACTAATTTTAACTGTCACCCTCTATCACTCACTGCCCCCCATAAACTAATTTTAACTGTCACCCTCTATCACTCACTGCCCCCCATAAATTAATTTTAACTGTCACCCTCTATCACTCACTGCCCCCATAAATTAATTTTAACTGTCACCCTCTCACTCACTGCCCCCATAAATTAATTTTAACTGTCACCCTCTATCACTCACTGCCCCCCATAAATTAATTTTAACTGTCACCCTCTATCACTCACTGCCCCCATAAATTAATTTTAACTGTCACCCTCTATCACTCACTGCCTACCATAAACTAATTTTAACTGTCACCCTCTATCACTCACTGCCCCCCATAAATTAATTTTAACTGTCACCCTCTATCACTCACTGACCCCCATAAATTAATGTTAACTGTCACCCTCTATCACTCACTGCCCCCCATAAACTAATGTTAACTGTCACCCTCTATCACTCACTGCCTACCATAAACTAATGTTAACTGTCACCCTCTATCACTCACTGCCCCCATAAATTAATTTTAACTGTCACCTCTACCACTCACTGCCTACCATAAACTAATGCTAACTGTCACCCTCTATCACTCACTGCCCCCCATAAACTAATTTTAACTGTCACCCTCTATCACTCACTGCCCCCCATAAACTAATGTAACTGTCACCCTCTATCACTCACTGCCTACCATAAACTAATTTAACCAACTGCCCCTATCATTGCCTACCTTCAACTAAATTTAACCAATCAGCTTTATCATTGCCCACCATAAACTAAATTTAACCAATCAGCTTTATCATTGCCCACCATAAACTAAATTTAACCAATCAGCTTTATCATTGCCCACCATAAACTAATTTTAACTAACTGCCCCATCATTGCCTCAACTAAATTTAACCAATCAGCTTTATCATTGCCCACCATAAACTAAATTTAACCAATCAGCTTTATCATTGCCCACCATAAACTAAATTAACCAATCAGCTTTATCATTGCCCACCATAAACTAAATTTAACAATCAGCTTTATCATTACCCACCAGAAACTAATTTTAACCAATGAGCTCAATCATTGCCAAAAACAAACCAATTTTACCTTGAGCTGCCTGTTGAACTGTTGAATGTCCGACTACTTCTAGATGAACCTGATGATGACCCAGAACTGGACCTGCCACAAAAATAATAAGATGTCATGTGTTCAGGCCTCAGCAACAGTGACAACACATTCATGAATAGATATACAGCAAATATATACCAACTAGCTTCTAACATATTTGCAACTAAAGAGTTTAACATGCTGTGACCAGCCTGTTCATCTGAATTTGTCTAAATTTGAAATAACAGCAAGAAAATAAATAAAATGTTACCTAAAACACACAGTTTGTTCTGACAAGTTTGCTCAGGAAGCCAGAAAAGAGGTTAAATAGGAGAATTACAAGGTTTTAGTGGAAATAAGTGTTAAGATGTCAATAAATTAAGATGTCAATAAGAGTCAATAAATTAAGGTGTCAATAAAATAAGATGTCAATAAAATAAGATGTCAATAAATTAAGATGTCAATAAATTAAGATGTCAATAAAATAAGATGTCAATAAAATAAGATGTCAATAAATTAAGATGTCAATAAAATAAGATGTCAATAAAATAAGATGTCAATAAAATAAGATGTCAATAAATCAAGATGTCAATAAAATAAGATGTCAATAAATTAAGATGTCAATAAATTAAGATGTCAATAAAATAAGATGTCAATAAATTAAGATGTGAATAAATTTAAAGCTGCCAAAATGTGACTTTGGGTTTCTCGCCAGTTACTAGAGATGCAAGTTGTGGCTCATGGTACAGAATGTATTAAACCAGATATAGACTACATCACACTATGAGACAACTGAATGCCTCTGTGCTGTAATGAGACACAGCTGCCACGATTTAAGTGTACCTGACTCAATCCCTACCAGCAATTGCCTGATAAGTATATCAACTTCTCAGAGACTGTAGATGCCATCAAATGTTAAAAATAAAGGAATTGTCCTATCTGAGCTACTGTTATTTTACAACAGGATTCTTCTCCATCTGCATATCACCAACTTGCACTGCATTGAGATGTGCATCATGTGGGCCAGCGCTTCCACATTCAGCATTAACACTTGAGACTGCTTCTGGCTTTCCTTGATATTAGTGCAAGGCATCAGTTGTTTGTGGTCAGAGTTACGGCAAGTTTCAACTACCAAGAAAAGCTCTCCCTAGACTCTTGGCTTGTACAAGGTAATTGTACTTTACTTACAGCTGTAGAGTATTTATGCAGATTAATTTAATATTTTAATAAATGGATTATCAAAGTGATTTCAGAACAAATCTTATATTAATATATTAATATAATATTAATAATATATTATTAAATTAGTATATCATTAGGTGCTCTAAAGACAGTATTTTCTCAGATCTTTTAACACACTCCTGTATGTTCACACTAGGCAAAACACAGAAACTCAGAATTCCCGGCTGAAGTTGATTTATGACTTGAGCATCACCTCATGGACTGGATGTGTTACAATGTCTATCAGTACGGTCTCCGTAAGTTTTGTCAGTATGTTTGACAACATCATAGTGTTATTTGCTGTGTCTCCAGAGTCACAAAGGGTTGTTTGATGTCTACCAACAACTGAGAAAATTTCCCTTGTCACAGAAAAAAATAAGGCAAAAACTACCAATTTCTTCAAAATTGGCGATTTTTTTTCCCCCGCATTAAAGGATATATTTCACGATCTCAAAAAAAAAAAAATAAATAAAATACAACAAAAAAGGAAACAAATTAAACACTCAGAGGTCACTGTAAGAGTGGTAATTAGGAAGTACATGAAGAGGGGGTAATGCTTGAATACGGCAAAATGTTAAATTTTGAAGAATTTGTGTTTTGATTCAGTAATTTTTACGGTATCGTAATCTAGGGATAGACATAAAAAAATATGTGACTAACTCAATCAATACAACTTGACTCATATAAAAACAAATATAAATGTAACCTGTAGTAACAAATATACTGTTACACAAATTAAGCTTTATTTGAACTCACCTTGAGGAATTGGAAGAATCACTAACAGATCTGCGTGTCCGCCTGCCCCGTGACCTACTTCGTACTTTTCGTTTTTGATTTAGTGGGGACTTTGATCTGTCGGAGAGTTTGTTATATGTTGATGTTAAAATATACTTAAGGTGATGATGTATTGAAAACATTAAATAACAAGGGAGGTTGACAGTTTTTTTTAATACACACAAAATTTGTCAGACATTTAAACAGTTAACAGATTTAATTTTTTTTTTTTTATTTGAAACTAGGGTTGATGAACTCAAAGTGGATATTAAATCTGACCTGAAGAAGTTTAATATGGGCAGATAATGCTGGAGGAGGAGTTTTTGGAATCTATCATTCACAATATTGTCTATATCTGTAATGTAGTTGTCTATATCTGCAATGTAGCTGTCTATATCTGCAATGTAGTTGACTATATTTGTAATGTAGCTGTCTATATCTGCAATGTAGTTGTCTCTATTTCCAATGTAGTTTCTTAATGGAATTTTACTGTTTTTTAAAAGTTCTTAGAGGCCCCTATAGTTTTGCCTGTATCTAAAATAAACATAAAATGACACTGAGCAGCTAAACTAACAGAAAGACAAGACAAATTACATTTTGGCAAAAAGCCTTCTTCATCAGATATTATTTTTATAGTATAGGTATTATTATTATAGTGTTGTATCTATGAGCCAATGGGTTTTCTTCAGCGTACTATATCCAGGTATACAAAAATTGATGTCATCAGGGTTTTTTTTAAGGAAAATAGACAACAGAAATCTAAAAAAATTACATTTATAACAGAGCACCTCTCAAGTATACAGATTGAAAAGTAAATAATTTATTTCCTGATCACCATTAGATTATCTACAAACTACTTTCTTGTATTAATGTATATTTTTTAATATGTTATATTTTCCATGAAGAGGGGTATGTGGCCATAATGTGGGTGCCTATTATGGTGTAATCAAGTTTTGATGTCAAGTTGTAACAATACTGTTTTTCCTTTCATTTAATTTCCTCATTCAGGTTTTACTGCAATATAAATATTAGTATTATTGAAACTGTTCTTGATTTCTCTCTCCTGTTCTGTTCATGGAACCAGTATCACTGCAGTCGGGAATTCCCCATATCTGCTCTTGTCACAGTTCCTGCCAAAGTGTGCCAACAAATTCTGTTCATCTAATCTTGGCTCACAGGCAACAATTTCAAGCGACTTCAATCGAATAGAGAGTACACAGTCACTTTCTTAATTTGCTTTCCTCGAAAACACACATTTAAAACATGGCAACCAAACCAGTTTAAATGACTGCATGAATCTCTACAAAAACAGGGTGACAAGAAGTCATTTTGATTTTGCATTGTCAGTTGGCGGTCGTTCTTGGTTGTAATACTATAATTTATCTGCTGTGAGGCCTTATTTTGGAAAACAAAATTTATTTAACTGTTAACTATATGCTTGTTTTTGTTTTACTTTCTTTGATAACTTGTTTGTCTTGTAATTGTCAAGTAATATACATTTTTGGAAAATTATCTTTCCTTGCATTCACCCGATGTCTAAAGGAATACACTTCTTCATTATCAGCCCTTAGAAGGACATTAAGTGGGCATGTCTACGTTGTGTTGTGGTTTGCAGTATAACTGTGATATTTGTGCCTTTTGGCCCAACACATCCGACTTCAGCATGACATATTCATTTATTGTGCTTCTTATCTATCTTCTGGGGGGTCTGATTCACGGCATTTATTTGGGGGTGGAAAAAGTGATTGCATACTCAAGTACAGTCATCACATGATATACAGGTCCACTGATTAAAAAAAAAAAATGATCAAGTTCAATGGTATGTATGTACATGATAGCTCTTGTATTTACAGAAACAAGAAATCAAAACACAACTTACCTTCTCCAGGGATCAGTCCACTCATCTGGCCTCTTCATAGCAGAGGGGTATTCATGTGAGACAGGAGGCACCTCTGGTCTGAAAGGTTCACGCCTGTCAATTCTGTCTCGCCCAAACCTGGAGCATGAAAAATGCAAGTTTCAGTGGCAATATGCTGAGGTACTTAATTTGTGATTCACCAAATATGTGTAGAAGTAATCAAATATGCACCAAGAAACAAAGCACCAGGGATAGATAACATTCCAATAGAAATAATAGCAGCAGCGGAAGAAACAGGAATGCAATGGCTGCACAGAATATTTAATGCAGCATGGCACCAACAACAAGCCCCAGGAGACTGGCAACAGGCAATCATCATACCAATATGGAAAAAGAAAGGTAGCAAAAGAGACTGCAATCAATATAGAGGTATATCTCTGCTCAGCCATGTAGGAAAGCTATACGCCAAAATCTTGGAAAAAAGACTGAGACCAATAATAGAACTACAGTTAAGCGATTCTCAAATGGGGTTCCGAAAAAACAGAGGATGTACCGACGCACTATTCACACTAAAACAGCTTGCAGAAAAAACGACAGAACACAACCAAAACTTATACATAGCCTTCATTGACCAGGAAAAAGCATTCGACAGAGTAAACAGAGAACAACTGTGGGAGATACTAACAACATACGGAGTAAGCCAACATCTAACCAACATTATTAAAAGTCTCTACGCCAACAGCAGCTGCAGGGTCAGAACAGCAACAGGCTACACAGACCACTTCGAAGTTAGATCAGGTGTAAGACAGGGGTGCGTACTATCCCCCCTACTGTTTATTACATACATGGACCATATATGCAAGCTAGCCAACCCATCAGAGACAGAGGAGATCAACGAGCTTCTATTTGCAGACGACCAGGCACTAATACATGAAACAATAGAAGACCTACAAGAACACTTAAACAAACTCAACATCTTAGGAACAAAATACAACATGAAAATCAACATCAACAAAACAGAAGTCATGAATGTCGCCAAAAATAAACAGAACATCAACATAACTATAGAAGGCAGACAACTAAAACAAGTAGAGGAATTCAAATACCTAGGAAGTCTAATGACAAACGACATTCCCAAACAGCAGAGATAGAATCAAGATGCAACAAAGCTTGTCAAATCATCGGACAGTTATCACCACTATTATCCAACAAGGAAATAACTCTGGAGGCAAAACGAGCACTATACAATACAATCTTCATTCTAACGTTGTGCTACCAATGCCAGACCTGGACTCTAGATGCAAGAACAATAAGAAAAATAACCTCTACAGAGATGAAATGTGTTAGACGAATGACAGGAAACAGTCTGAGAGATAAGATCAGAAATGAAGAACTGAGAAAAAAGCTAGGAATAGCCCCAGCCATAGAATATATAAGGAAACAACAGATAAAATGGTTCGGCCACGTGACAAGGCATAAAGAACAAAACACAACACAACGAGCCTTCAACAAACGTTGTGAGAACAACAGATCCAAGGGTCGACCACGAAAAAGATGGATCGATGGAATATTAGAAGCACTAGGAAACATAACAGCAGCAGAGGCGAACAGAAGAGCAAAAGACCGCACATTATATCTCCCCTCGACGCTGAAAGGCAGATGAGGAAGGAAAGAAGAAGAAGAAGAAATATGTGGCTGTTCTTCGGTATACGTACAGCTATCTGTACAGCCTGTCCATATATGTACATGCATGATGAGATAAGTCTTTATACAAATGATTGTTCAGTTCATTGTGACCCATTTTAAGGTGAACCAGTATTACCTCTTTTGATAGGCTGAGAAAGTGATATTGACTTTCTGAAGAATCTTTCTAAAAGCCTAAAATTTATAGAGGACAAATATACACAATTAAAGCCAAGCTTAATACATTTGGTTAAAAGTCAAAGAGATTGTTAATATTTCTGTAATAAAGACAAAGAGATTGTTAATATTTCTGTAATAAAGTCAAAGAGATTGTTAATATTTCTGTAATAAAGTCAAAGAGATTGTTAGTATTTATGTAATAAAGTCAAAGAGATTGTTAGTATTTATGTAATAAAGTCAAAGAGATTGTTAGTATTTATGTAATAAAGTCAAAGAGATTGTTAGTATTTATGTAATAAAGTCAAAGAGATTGTTAGTATTTATGTAATAAAGTCAAAGAGATTGCTAGTATTTATGTAATAAAGTCAAAGAGATTGTCAGTATTTATGTAATAAAGTCAAGACTTACTTGTCGATTGGAGGACTACTGTAAGGATGACTGAATCGTGGTGATGGTAACATTGCAGGTTTTTCCTGCAAGTGACACAAAAAAAACAGCTTCAATAGATAAAAACAGTAGATAAAATATGTATCTGTGTGGCCCATCACAATATATATATATAATGTGCCATGTCTTTCATTTTAGATAGCATGATGTTATAGTAATGATAATATGAATGGACTTTAGCAAGACAGGGAGCTGCGATAGCTCAGTGGTTAGTGAACTGGACTACAAAATACAAGAGGCCGGGTTCGATCTTGATCAGCGGCTTCTGGGTTCACCCAGCCTTAAATGGATTTTTTTCTGGGGAAGTAAAGCGACACAGGCATAATATTGACCACATTACCCCAAAAATCATGTGGGGAAGATCTATAAAATTAAGGTCACTAACGCCACTTGGCATGACAGGGCTCTTTACTTAAGCGTGGCAGGTAGATATACTTTTTACCTCGTATAACAATAGCAAATATTATTTTTAAAATAAGAGTATAAACTTGATCATCTGGATGTTCAGTTATCTGGACTCATATTTCACTGCATAAAAACTAACTGGGATAACCAATAATAGTATTGGCCCAAAACCTGTAATGAATAAACAAAATGTGTAAACTCTCTCAAAAGGTCTCTTTATATCAAAAACCTGAAGAAGAAAGAATTTTAATGAAAAGCATGAAGATTTGCAAAGGATGTAATGTTCAGGATGTAAAGAATGAATATATTGCCATCAACGATTTAGTATTTCAGATCTTGATGAACGAATATATCAAAAGGACATAAAAAGTACAGATTATGAAGAAATCAAAAATGAGCAAAAAAGAAATAGTATAATGTTCTACACTATTTAAGCTTTCAAAATGACCTCCAATTAGCATCCATGTAACTCATACTCATCCAAAACAAGGCCTAATATTAAACATGCAAATTCCTAATGTTAATTATTGGCTATTTTCAACATTTATATTCCTAAGTTCACGTCACTCTAGTCTTATTTGGTGTGACAATGTTTTATATAAATTATTTTTGTACTGTCTGTATTTATAAATTATATTTGTACTGCCTGCATTTATACATTATTTTATTAAGCGCATGTGTGCACATATATATAGGTCATTGATTATTTGGACTATACACCTGATCACAATTAGTCCAGATAACTGGGCTTTTAATACTAACCCGATAAGGAGGTGAGAAAGAATTTTCTCTGTTGTATCTCACTTCAAAGTTCTCATAATGACCAGTCTGCCAAGGGTTCCTGGCAATATGGTAGTAGTTATCCTCTTCCACTCTAAAATAGATGGAGAAGAATAAAAAAAAACATGAGATATCTGGCCACATAGCAAAGCTGAAATAAGTGCTAGTTATTTCTTATGTCCCATTAGACTGAATTGTATACACGAAGTGAGTCATTACAGTTGGTGGCTGTTAAAGGTATTGTTAATATTTGATATGACTAGATTAATGCTAGATTACAATACCTATCTGTGACTAACATGTTTACGGTACCCTAGTAAAAATTACGACTTAATTGTAACATCATCATCATCGAGTGCCGTCTCCGCATCAAAGGTTGGCTACCATTCTACCCTGTCTCTTGCTTTGATGGTGCAGATTGTCATAGGTTGACTTGTCCATCGTTTGATGTTACTCGTCCATGTTAGTCTTGGTCTGCCTCTGCCTCTTTTACCTTGTATTTTCCCTTCCAATATTACTTTTAGTAGGCTGTTGTGTCTTTTAACATGCCCCAAAAATGTCATTTGTCTTGTTCTAATTGTGTTTAGTAGTTCTCTTTTCATTATTAGTTGTTTTCAAACTTCATCATTTGTTTTCTTTTCTTTCCATACAATTCTACCTATTCTATAAATCCACATTTCAAAGGCTTCCATTTTCAGTTCTGTTTTCTTGTCTAGTGTCCATGTTTCTGCACCATACAGGAATATTGAGAAGATGTAACATTTTGCTATGCTTTGTTTTAGCCCTGGTGTTTGTTTTGATGTTAGTATATTTTTCATGGCATTAAGATTACTTTTTGCCATTCCTATTCTTTTGTTTATTTCAGTTATACATTTTCCATCACTGGTTATAGTATGTCCCAGGTAGTTGTAGCTCTGAATTATCCCCAGATGTATTCCCTCAACTGTGATATTTAATTGTAGGTCTTGAGAATTTTCTTTGTTTATGATCATAGTTTTAGTCTTTTTGATATTCATATCTAGTCCATATCTTTTGCTTGTCATGTTTATTACATTAATTAACTGTTGTAGATCTTTAGGATTTTCTGCTAGTAGTACAGAATCATTAGCATATCTTAGGTTATTGATTGTAAAATCAAATTGTAACATTAATCTAAAAATAGTAATTTCATTCAACTTTTGACACATAGTTGTGTATTTACACTAGGAGAGACCCGGGGACTTGGATTTCCTGGCTCAGATTGATTTATGATCTAAAATTTGACCACATGGATTAGACGTGTAGCATTGTCTATTCATATGGCCGCCATAAAACCATCCGTATGTTCAGCTTACCCCATAGCATTATTCTCTGCATTTCCCGAGTTACAAATATTAAAAAATTTAAAGGGGGTGGGGGTGGAACAAACAATCAATTTCTTGAAAATTTTTGTCGCATTGTATGAGATCATATCTCACGAAATGATAAAAAAACCTGAACAACAAAAGGAAACAAATGCAACACTCAGGAGTCACTAGAACTAGTAATTAGGAAGTGCATGGAAGGGGGAAATGTTTGACTATTATAAACTGTCAAATTATTAAGAATTTGTATCTTGATGCAATAATTTTTACAACAGTATCATAATCTGGGGTAAATAAATATTAGGAATTGATTATGATACCCCTTATTTTTCTATTTAAAACTGCCATATGACTAACTACATTTAGACTTACCCATGGTCATAATAAGGATCTTTTGGAATGATTTTTGGCATGCGTTCATTTTCTTTATTGAGTTCTTTCTCCTCGTCCACTGAGAGGTTCAGACACTTCTCTGCAAAATCAGACTCTTGCTCTTTCCTTTCTGAGGCTTTCTTTCGTTGCTGAAACACAAATGTTAACACAATTTAGTTCACAAAGGCTACAGCACAAGCAACATAACATGGCTGGTACAAATCTAGGAGTTAAATATTCTGACATAAAAATTCTATTCCCCAAAACAATATCTGCTTGATTGTTGCTATGAAGAAATTGAGGAAGAACTTCCAGAAGAAAGCCTTAAAATAGAAAAAGAGTGGACTGGAGTGCAGGTAAATTACAAGAGCCAGAAAATTGGTATGAGAACCAAATATGAGAGTATCTTTGGGTGGTCCGCCACCCTTGTCTACAATCTTCAATTACTCTATACCTGCAACCATGAGTTGATCAGTTCAGGCAAAACAAGAGTGCAAGAAGTCAAATGCAGAATTGTTCTAACCACAGTATGTGCCGATGCCAGTTGCATCTGCTGCAAGTGCAAGAAGTCAAATGCAGAATTGTTCTAACCACAGTATGTGCCGATGCCAGTTGCATCTGCTGCAAGTCTTGTTGACAAGAAAAATTGTATTGGCCATTGGCAAGACATCAAAGAAACCTTTCTAACATAGGAGAGTCAGTGAAAAATGCCAAATTTACACTGAACATAATGACTGACCTAGATTCAGGTTAAAAACTGATTGTAAGCCAGGAAATTATGATCGCATTGTTGTTCCATGTCTCATTTTGTGTGAACACACTGCTGTGCAGCAGAAGTTCAAAGAAAGTTTGCTTTTCCAAACCTAAAATTTTACATGTGCGTGATAGTAATTTTTACTATGGTAACATACACACGTCGCTCACAGGTAGACATTGTAATCTAGGGTTAAGACAAAAACAAAGAGGTGATAAATCCTCTGAAATCATGTCAGGATTGACTCCTGGAATCCTAAACTAGGATGGAACAAATGTAAAGTTATTGTCAATATTGTGTCCATCAATGATCTGGGTGCTGATAGTTAAGATCCTGATGATCCACTATAGATGGCAATGGACACGAGCTAGTCAATGGTTTGGCTAGACATTGAACTAGCCACTAGTCTTATTTATTTAGGCACTGGCCTTTCCCTCATTCTAAACAATGCTGTTGCTGAGAAGCAGACACAAACACTTGTCACCCCAGACCTACTGACCATGCCATGTGACCTCAAAAGTCACCACAAATGAGACAGTAGATGGGGTGGAAGAATCAGAAATGATCAACGGATCAAAAAGCAAAAACAGCAAAGTGTGTGGCACACAAGAGACATATTCAGGACACGAAAGATGAACATGGCTGACCACCGTGAAGGAGACTCGAGCCTCATCAAGTTCTATTCCAAAGAAAGCCATGGAGAGAAATTCTAACTTATGTTGGAAGAAAGATCTACAGCGGATGGAGAGAAAAGAAAACAAAGTTTTAAAACAACTAAAAATGAAAAAAGAACTACTAAAGACAATTCAAACAAAAGAAATGAGATTTTTGGGGCATGTTAAAAGACACAACAGCCTACTGAAAGTAATCTTGGAAGGGAAAAATACAAGGTAAAAGAGGCAGAGGCAGACCAAGACTAACATGGACAAGTAACATCAAAAGATGGACAGGTCAGCCTATGACAACCTGCACCATCAAAGCAAGAGACAGAGAGGAACAGCACTCCATGGTAGCCAACCTTCAAAGTGGAGACGGCACTCAATGATGATAGTGCAACCTCGCATAAAACCATGACTGCCTATCAACTATGCTATGTGGTTGCATACCTACTACTGCTTAAGGATATGTTTGGTAATGCACATTTTGTACATTATAAAGTGTTTTGGCAGAGAATGGCAAGCATATCAACACTTTCTGTACCAACATTCTAGCAACAAATGCTAGAAACTCAGGAGCTGCATTTTGTGACTTTCAATTTATTGATGTTTCCACAATTATCTCCACTAAAAACTGGACGTTCTTTTATTTAACCTCTTTCTCAACTTTGTGTGCAAATTGTCAGATCAAGCTATGTGTTTAAACTAATTTTCAGTTATTTTCTTCATGTCATTTCAAATCTATTTAATTCTGCAAAATGGTCTGGCCACACTGTATGGCCTGGCCCCTTTGGTAGTGAATGTATTATACCATTAGCTGATCAATTTGTGAAGACCCAAATAGCACTGATTTAGAAAGGAAAGACCAATTGATTTATGGCAAAGTATTGTTGTTGTTGCGCTCACCAGCTTTGACCTCTGACGAAGTCCCTAGAGATTAGGAACTGAATTTTGCGTGTTAATCCATTTTTTCATCGAAAGCCGTGTGCACAGAAGTCCCTCGCCGCACAGGCAGATAACTCCGACGTCAGAGGTACTCATGTTTTTTCCATCGATGAGTAACTGACATTTCAAGCCGGGTCTCGCTGCTGAGACCAGGGGTGGTTGTCGCTGAGAGAATTCATAAATAAAAATATCAGCCGGTGTAGCCGAGATTTGAACCTACAACCTGTCTTGAGGCCGGCGTCTTGACTCGAGACCAACAAGTCCCCCATGGACTGGGAATATGAGGAAACTGCAATAAGGAACACTTTTCATGCATAGCCTTCAATGGTTCCTGCCGCCTATCCACCATGTACCCCAAAGTTCACATCCTCCTGAAAATGATGATTGTCATATTTTTTTTTTAACGTATAGCACGTGATGATGTTAGGCCATCGTTGTTGACTCCAATTCCGAACATATAAACACACAGTTAGTCACCAGATTATCCCCATCGCACATCAAACAACAGACCGTAAGATTAGCGTAAGGCCAGTCTAGGGATTTATGATGAGCCATTACGATGATGTAGCACACAAAAATGCTCTTCAGATTCTTGATTGCTCTAGTGAATGCAGCCTACGACGAACAAAACACAGTGCAAATTCCCTAAAGAGATAAAACTGCGGCTGACAAAGCATTCCACAGTAATTAGTAACATGTAAATAACTTGCGTCAAGGAATTCCAATAACGGTCATGAACAGCACCAATGTGACGTAAAGCGCAGAACAAGTCTAGACGGTGGAAGGTCTCATTCACAACACTTAATTTGTCAAAAAGCGACTGTTGCCGACGTATGACTTCGCTTTAGCGGCGCAGATGTAATAAGTGGATCATCATTTTGACTTTAACGCAGAAAAGCGCAACGGAGAACCGAAATTAATCAGATCCTGATTGCACTTTCTGCAGCGATCGAGAGGACGTGGACTACTAGATCCGCCATCTTGGAGACAGAGCGTATATATATATATATATATACAAGTAATCAATCTCCTGTGTGTTACCGGGGCCTCATTATGAGGAATGTAAAGAATTGTGACACTGTGACCTTCCAGGCATGTCGTAAGAGACGACTAAGGAGATTGATCGATGGCTTGACAAGCTGTCATTGTAAAAAAGTATTGTTATGGAAACAGTCATAGATTTTAGAAGCAGTGATCTCTGATATGTGCTATTTTGGCACACAAGGTTTCTGTTTTTGAGATTGTGGTTCTGCCCTATGTGCCATCTTTGGCTCGAAAGGACAATAGATAGATAGATAGACAGAATCAATCAGACTATATATATATATAAATTATGCCTTCGAAAACAGCTCAGGAGATATTTACATTCGCACAAGATCAGATGGCTCACTGTTCAACTTAGCATGACTAAGAGCAAAAACAAATGTTGCCCTACTTAAAGAACTTTTATTTGCTGACGATGTGTGCTCTGTGGTAATATATACGATTTATGCTTGTACGCATGTATGTTTATGAACACATACTTTTTTTTACACATCGTCAGTACCAGTGGCGCAATCACCAGTCAGCTTGTCACAATGTATGTTAGTGCAATGTGGTGAGCAGCTGTTGTTACACAGGAGGCCGAAGTTACTATCCGAACATCCTTGTTCTGCGCATTTCCCAGTGCATTCCGTGCACTTGCTTCCTGTGTAGTCACCCTTGCAAGTGCAGTCGCCAGTTACAGGATCACACGTTGTCTCACAGTGTGGGGAACACTTATTGACACAGTTTTTCCCATAGGAGCCCGTGGGACATGCTATGCACTTTGTCCCGGTATATCCAGCTTTGCAGCTATGGCACGTCCCAAGGCTTGCATCACAACCGCCCGTCTCGCAATTCAAACTACAACTAGACGCACATGACGGGGAAACAATATGGTATTCCAATGCGCATGCGCCAGTGACAGAATTGCACGATTGGCTGTTGTCTTTACATGTGCATTTCTCACCACACCACAGGCCGTAAGTTCCCTCTGGGCATACTGTCTCTACCTCACACATAATCAATGCCCGGGGGGTCATTTTGAACTGTTGTTGGCACTGTAATTTTGAGTGACGAAGCCGGCTCTTTCTTGGATATGTACAGTTTGAAAATTTTTGTAATTACAAATATAGTAGATGGATCCTCCATTTTGACAATGTCTCCTTTGTTATTGAATGTCTCCAGTTGAAAATGTGTTAGATGTTGTGGTTTTATGTCTGAATTGTATACTAGTATGCTAAATAGATTTTGTGGCCGGTTAAATTTTAGATTCCATTTGGGGTATATCGTTGTTTCAGTTCGTGAACACGATGATTGTGCGACTACCATGTCATAGTTGCCATCAACAGAATTGGAGGCTTCGCTTTTCCTGCCTCCTAATACGTACTTGACTGGCTAACCTCTTGTTTGTACGCCGAGTTGCGACCTCCACTGATGTAGATAGAACAGACAGTTCCAGCTATTGGTCCTGTAAGTCGTAGTTTAGACATTGAGATGATGTCACATGTGATGTCCACCGTAGTGGTGCTAACTGCAAAAGAGCATCCGTTTTGGCAGCACTCCTTTACATTTATTGTGACAGTGATGTCTTGTATATTTTTGTTGCTGCTGACTTGAATTCGAAACCAAGTGAAGAGTATCGGAGTCCCAAGTGTCACGGTAACCTCCATGGCTGCTGTATCTGGGTTACAGGAGGCCTCGTTGTGGTCACGGAGATAAGCTGGGTGCTCTTGTTACCATCCATGTACGACATGTCCACGTACTGACATCCTGGACTGAAGTAGCCAAGCTCACATTTTTCATTGTTAGGACGTTCTCCTTTTCCTCCACAAGTTTTCAAGGTTGAGTAGCGACACTTGTACATGCATTTCCCACCAAACCAACCGCTAGTACATCCTTGAGATTTCACTTTGCTAGCAATTTTTGCAATCAACAGGACAGCCAGAGTCCACATCACGGGTCTTTACTTCTTTAGAGAGAATGTTGCAGGTCATCAACGTGGGAACACAAGTCAGAGATCTGAATTATAGCCCCAAATAAAATATCATGGCAAAGTATGATTACCTCTTTAGCAATCCTTAAACCCCTCTCCCATGCTGTCTCCACTGGCGGTACATCAGGTATCGGAGGAGGAGGAAGTTCTATCTGTTCCTCTGGTTGCTGGTGTCAGGAACAAAAACAAAGAGTTATTGCAGGAATGATTGTAGATTAAGTTCAAAGAATTTATTATATATTTTCAACTGTTATAGTGAAAAAGTTAAAACCACGAACAAAGCAACAAATGACGTAATTTCAATTAACCTAAAACCATTGATCAAAGAGATTGGTAAAGCTAGCAACATTGTTGTTAAAATCATCATCACTGAACAAGACGAATCCATGGGTGCTCTAATATCCCCCTTGAGAATCTCCAGAAAATCCAAAGAGAATCCTGGCCCACATGCACGAACTCTGTAACTTGACCTTGGATCCACTGTGTGGGTAGATTTTTGCTGATAATTTTTGCCTGGGCAGATGCCATATTTATGACCTACTCTTTTTTATTTTAACTGCTAAAGGTTCATTAGCATGTGTCAGTGCACACAGGATCTCCTGCTTACTGACATTATCCAAGAGGGCTTGACATAGGATCTCACTACCCACAAGACTAGAGGAGGGTAACGTCAACAAGAAACCATGGATTAATTTTTCATTATTTTGAAAAATCACTTCTGGTGGGCTTTGGTCTTGGGTAGCAACATATCTTCAGCTTCTCAGTAAAGCTCCCTGGCTGACCCCTCAAATCGAATCATGTGAAATTTCTCATGTTATGATTATCCGCGCACACAATACTTCAATAGTACATAGATTAATGATCCCACAATACTGCAGTAGTACATAGATTAATGATCCCATAATACTACAGCAGTACATAGATTAATGATACCAAAATACTACAGTAGTACATAAATTAATGATCCCATAATACTACAGTAGTACATAGATTAATGATCCCATAATACTACAGTAGTACATAGATTAATGATCCCACAATACTACAGTAGTACATAGGTTAATGATCCCACAATACTACAGTTGTACGTAGGTTAATGATCCCACAATACTACAGTAGTACATAGATTAATGATCCCACAATACTGCAGTAGTACATAGATTAATGATCCCACAATACTGCAGTAGTACATAGATTAATGATCCCACAATACTACAGTAGTACATAGATTAATGATCCCACAATACTACAGTAGTACATAGATTAATGATCCCACAATACTGCAGTAGTACATAGATTAATGATCCCATAATCCTGCAGTAGTACATAGATTAATGATCCCACAATACTACAGTAGTACATCCACTAGTTTTTCTCTTAAAACAAATACATGACTTAACAACTAAAAAGCATAAGAAATTAGATAATAGACACACAAAATCTATATTCGATTCTTTCAAAATTATGTAAATCATAGATGTAAGCGATTAAGAATATAGACATACTTCTGGCCAAGTTCCAGGTGTTCCTATCCGAGCCCGTATTCCTGCAGGTTTGAATCCAGGTATCTCTATCATTTGATAATTACCTGTAAGGCAGAATAGTGAGTACATAAGTTCAGTTTTAAAAAAAAAAGTCAGTTTCTGTTATTCTTCAAAATATTGAATAGAGTATTCTAATGAATCAAATCTCATAGAACCAACTGCCATTTTTGCTTGACACTATCACAAACCCATTAACTGTTGTTGCCACTGCTTCATGGTCAACTCTCTCACATCACTCACTACTGCACCACTGAATAATTAATAGATGACACCAATTTCAAGAGGTGTATTTCATTATTTCAGCACTTCTTCAAAAACTCATAACAAAATAATGAGTCTGAAACAGGTTTTCAAATTAATACTTTATCAAGAATTAAATTAATAATAATGATAATATAAACATGAAATAATTAACATATCTGCTCTACTGATAACTGCTATGCCTTGATTGTGTTCTTTTTATGGCAGAGCAAAGGCAAACAAATACTACCACGGGACAAAAGATCAAACGAGAAAGAGAGGAGCTATGCACAGCGATAAATAAAATTGTTTGTCCATCTAAAGGGAATGTTTGGTGATTCCATAGAGGACATTTATGATAAAAAGAAAGAAGCAGAGCCAGAGGTCTCCACAACTAGGGCACTCTACAAATTATATTACTCTTTCTTCTTTTTTGCATTCACCCATCGGCTATTTCTCTTCATCGTTCACCCTTAGAAGGCTATGAAGTGGATGGAGTGTAAACTGTAATAATTGCTCCTTATGGCCCAACACATCCAGCTCCAGCACAGCATTTAACTACCAGATTGCCTTCCCTCTTTGAGCCCTACTCATGTGGGCAGACAGGTTAATCCCAGGAGCACCTCTGGGAGTTGGATTAGGGTCTAGATCAGCGTTCAAGCAGTCAGCTGTGGGTTGCCGACCATTCTCTGCACAATTGCTGGTGGACACCTTTCCCCAAATTGCATCAAATGGTTCAGGCCTCAAATAAAGAAAGGTAAGGTCTAGGACAGAGTATTTCCCTTGACATTTAAGGGTACATAAGAGAAGATGAGTGAAGATAAAGATAAGACAGAATTAGGCAACATCACCAAGTATGCCAGGAGGGATATAGCTCAGTGATTAGTGAACTGCACTAATAAGGACAAGAGGTCGGGTTCAATTCCAATTAATGGCTTCCAGGTGCACTCAGTTTTAAATAGGTACTAGATTTTTTTTTTCTGGGAAAGTAAAGCCACGCAGGTGTAATACCAACCACAAGACCCTAAAAATAATGTGCTGAAGGTCTATAAAAAAACGGAGTTACAGAGTTCTATACTTTACTTTTTTTTATACCATATATGCCAGAAAATAGCATTAGTACGTGTTGCCACGGCAGCTAGGCTAGCATTAGATGTGTTACCTACCTTTATCATTAATACCAGGATGTAAGAATCGACAGTTAATTCCCCATGTGCAGTTACCACGCTGGAAAAACCGACACATGGGTTTGACAAATGGTTTCTTGCTACCAGGTTCCTTTATCTCCCCTTCTTCACAATCATCATCCTGTGAAGTATACATGTAATGTCTACTAATTAATACAATTATGTAGAAAACATTACTTTGGAAAAATAGACATTCTCTAAATAATTCAGATAAAAAAAAATTCAGATAAAATATACAACACAGATGTTTGTTTATAATATTTTAGTAATCTTACTAATTTTTTCAGCTCTGAAGCAATACTTGAGTATAATTCTACTTGGTAGATTAAAATTGAATAGAAGAGGTGTTATAACTTACATTTTTACAATATTTGTGATTATTTGACACCAAATAAGGTCAAATTTCTCACAATTTTCAAATAATTCTTCTCATAAACTTTACTGAACTAAAGTAACTGTGGCACAGAAATTAACTTTTCTAGAATATTCACATTTTTGTGAAGTGTCACAAATTTGAACCACTCCAATAAAATACCAATCTCAAGAATGAGTGGGGTGTAGTTTCCTCATTGTATCCTTTATTCATAAATATAACAACATTTTTGGAATTAAAACTAAAATACCACTTTAAGCTTAAAACAAACAACTGTGGCAAGTGAAATAACAAAAAATAAAGCAAGAGCAAGATATTTCAAGATTAAATATATTGATTTCATATGCTATCAAATAGCTATATAGACCGCTACAGAAGGTTCACAAGATTCTTTTATTTATGCAAGTAAATTTTAATGACAAAGTTAACTCTTTTATTATACTCCTTTCATAGAACACTGTAGATTTTAACCACAAAGCTGTTGACCTCTCCTAAACTTCTCTCATACAACTAGACTTTAACCACAAAGCTGTTGACCTCTCCTAAACTTCTCTCATACAACTAGACTTTAACCACAAGTCTTTCAATCCTCTCCTAAACTTCTCTCATACAACTAGACTTTAACCACAAATCTTTCAATCCTCTCCTAAACTTCTCTCATACAACGAGACTTTAACCACAAATCTTTCAATCCTCTCCTAAACTTCTCTCATACAACTAGACTTTAATCACAAATCTTTCAAACTTCTCCTAAACTTCTCTCATACAACTAGACTTTAACCACAAAAGCTGGCAGTCTCTCCTAAACTTCTCTCACACAACAATGTAGACTTTAACCACAAAAGCTGGCAATCTCTCCTAAACTTCTCTCACACAATGTCGACTTTAACCACAAATCTTTCAATCCTCTCCTAAACTTTTCTCATACAACTAGACTTTAACAACAAAGCTGTTGGCCTCTCCTAAACTACTCCCATACAACTAGAGTTTAACCACAAACCTTTCAAACCTCTCCTAAACTTCTCTCATACGAGACTTTAACCACAAAAGCTGGCAGCCTCTGTTAAGACTTTTATGTGACTAAAAATGGGCTATTTGTCTACAGAAGATAACTGAACAAGCAAACAAGAATGAATGATTAAATGTTTATAAACACTAATGTAACAAGCAAACAAGAATTAATGATTCAACATTTATAAACACTAATGTAACAAGCAAACAAGAATTAATGATTCAACATTTATAAATACTAATGAAGAAGGTTACATAACTAGTGGGGAGGGGGCCCAAGATGTTGTATATGGACTGAAGGCATTCAGCAACCTATAGATGACTGCTTGCACCAGAAACTGTGAAGCAGCACTTATCTAGATTGCACTCAATCCTGATGGCTGTTGAAACAGACTAGCCAGTGATCAGACCTGAGGGAATCAAAGAAAGAAGGCAAACCTGACACTTAAAAAATGCAACGCTGAAGGGAGCTCCTAAAATATACCAGATAGAAACGGTCAACATTTTTCAGGCACATCATGAGAAGAGAAAAGTTGTTGGAGCACTTAGTTACAGCTGGCAAAATACAGGGAAAGAGAGAGATTGTGGATGACAATGAGAAAAGATACAAGACCGCTTTGTGTCTTGGCATGGAAAACAGTCACCATAAAATTGATATGATGCACTGTGGATAGAAAATTGTTGAAGGACATATTTGCCTACGTCAACCTGTATAGCACATGATAATGATAGGAGTTAATTGCATTTAGAGGGAAAGGGTATTTACTGCATTATTTTTTTAACCATGATACAACGCAGCTACGGTTATTTCAAGGTGAATAACGGAGAGTGATAATTATTGGACAAATATAGAAGACAACGCAAATGGGACATTCGTTGGACAAAAGTGCAAGAACAGACAAATGAAAAGGTACCTCCTAAGAGATGCTACTCAACAACTGAAGTCTTTAATTCTTAAATAAACGGAAAAGTGATTAAAAGGAAATTTTGAGTTGATGAAGGTATTAAAAAAGTTAATGTAATCAAGTACACTTTCAAGAGAAAATATTGTTATATGTTTCTTCACTAGATTCAGTTTTGTATTAGTTGAAAACAAACGACTAGTAAGTTGCAAATTATAGCTGGGGTGGGGTTTTGATATGAATTACAGATATAGAAAATGTTTGTTTTTGGCAGCATAAGATTTAAACAAATTATAAACAAGTAAACCCAGAACAGAGAATAATACTATTATCAACTTTATAAATTAAAACCTTTTTTCAGCATTAAAAACAAAAGTCCAAAGATAGAAAGGTTATTCTATATGAATAATTAAAGTAAATATTAATTATTAATAAGCACTGTCATAGATTGTGAGCACAATGAAAAAGAATTTGCTACAATTCTGGAGAAGTAGAACAATGACATACGTCAGATGTGTGCTGAGAAGCAGCAACAAGAGAATTCCAAAACAGGCTTTTCTATGGGAAACGTCCAAATACAAAAAGAGGAAGACCTAGAGCGACACTCAAAAATACACTTAAGAGATAAGCAAAGTCGGCTGGCATAGACTCCTTAGAAAAGATCAAACATCTCGCCCAGAATAGAAGTGGGTGGCGAAAAACACTACTAGCCCTATGTGATGTCTAATGGTATGGGAGGGATCGAGAACAATGATGGTTCACATATAACTAGTAACAGCATTGTTTGTACAAACACAGGTCAAGTAAACTTACACTCAACTCCCCTTCATCCTTGTCAGAGCCTCCTACCTGAAATAAATACAAGTATGTCTGTGTTTATATCATGTTAATGTATTTGACAAATTTATCAGAAACACTGTGATGCCAATAATTTCATTAGTTGTTTTGTTGACAATCCTTGTCCTCAAGCCAAAGATAAAACACAAAACAGAAATCATAGATTCTCTATGCCCGATGATCTTTGTGTCAGACCTTACACAGGATCTGTATCGTATCTTGTCACACATCCCTGTTCTGGGCAAGCCTCTCACATCTCTGCAAGGGAGCTGTTGCCCTACTGTTATTGCCTCCTGCCTCAACGTCTTTTTTAGTATTTCACTAGTTCTGCCTCTTTCTTACTCCCATCTTTTAGATTTCCTAATTGTCTTTTCTTATGGCTGACATATGACCATGTACTTCTCCTGATGATTGTTACGTGAAATTATTTACTTTCAATTACTCATTATCTGCTGACATTTTTGCTATAAAAACTTTGTAACAGGAATAATAAGTCGAGATTCAGGTTAAAGGTAAAAAAGGTAAATCATGTGACAAAATATAAACATCTCAGACATTAGTGTAACACAAAATGACAGGAGTTAAGCACAAATTTAGAGTAAGACCACACTGGAGGAAGTTGTTTTTTTTGGTCAAAGAATTAAAATTAATTAACAAGCAAGGGCTTTTACTTGGATGTTATACTATCAAGTATTCATCATATGCCTAATGTAGTATAAACTATCAAGTATTCATCATATGCCTAATGTAGTATAAACTATCAAGTATTCATCATATGCCTAATGTAGTATAACCTATCAAGTATTCATCATATGCCTAATGTAGTATAAACTTTCAAGCTCCATGTCAATACAGCAGGAGGCTGATGCCTGGGAGTCATATTACCAGGAGAAAATATCACTTTTCCCTATTTTTCATCACACCAGCAGACATGTACTCAGATGCCCCCTGCAATACAGACAAATATTTTTCAACTTCTGAGGTACTCTTATATTTTTTATCGTCAAGAGTTTTAAAGTTTTGAGTAGATATTCCTATTAATTTTGCCCGGGAAATGGCCATTTTTTTCCAACTATTTTTTATTTCTAAATGCACATGCACAGAATGCACACAGGACCTCTGTTTTTCACCATTTTCCAAAGAGGGCTAGACATCAGATCTCACCCAGAGACCTGTAAAGGGTAAAGCCAAGGATTTGATTTTTTACCAACCAACGCCCCACCTGGGACTCTAGAACAATAAGAAAGATAACGACCACCAAAATGAAATGTGTCAGAAGAATGACAGGAAACAGCTTAAGGGACAGAGTAAGAAACACTGACCTGAGGAAGAAACTCGAAATTGAACCAGCCATCGAATACATAAAGAAACAACAGATAAATTGGTTCGGCCACATAACAAGACAAAAAGAACTAACAATGAATCAAAGAGCCATAAACAAACGCTACGAAAACGCCAGATTAAGAGGAAGACCGAGAAAGAGATGGATAAAGGGAATACTAGAGTCACTAGGAGGAATAACATCAGAAGAGGCCAACAGTAGAGCAAAGAATCGCAGATTGTTTCTCCCCTTGACGCCAACGGCAGCAGAGGAAGGATAGAAGAAGAAGAACCCCCCACCCCGTAGTAATGCTGGGGTAAGGTCTGGGGGAAAATGTTCCTACCCACACACATCCGTCTTCGGCGTGAGTTGGATTTTGCCTAACAATTTTTGCCTGGACTGTGACCGTTTTGGTATACCCTTTTCGACTTCAAGGATTCTTTAATGTGTGCGAGTGCACCCGGCACCTGTTTTTTGCCATTTGCCGATAGGACTAGACATAAAATTTCACTACCCGGAAACTAGGAGAACATAAAGCCACAAGAAACCATGGATTAAATTTTTGACAAATTCCCACCACAGGAGTGGGGACTGAACCTGGGACCTTCCTATCCAGAGGCAGACATCGTACCTCTAGACCAGCCAGTCCCAAAAGACTGACATTAAACATGTGTAATAGTGAAAGGTGAGGATAAAAGTTGAACTGCAGGTCATTTTAAGTCAATATCTGTTGTCGCATAAACAGCTCTATAAGAGCACACAAATATGGCCCGCAGAAACAACCATACATGATAGGCTATGGGGAACAGGTGAAGACCTTAAACACAGCATCGTGTACATGAGGCGTGCTTGTCTAAACATCTACAGCATCGTGTACATGAGGTGTGCTTGTCTAAACATCTACAGCATCGTGTACATGAGGCGTGCTTGTCTAAACATCTACAGCATCGTGTACATGAGGTGTGCTTGTCTAAACATCTACAGCATCGTGTACATGAGGCGTGCTTGTCTAAACATCTACAGCATCGTGTACATGAGGTGTGCTTGTCTAAACATCTAAATGTATAGAGGTAGCTGTTAGATGAAGAAGAACATGAACAGCTAAGGTAGTCGTGAAACTTGCAGAAAAGGCATTTTGTGTGACTAAAGTAGCAAATAAACTCTAACAACTGTCATTCAGCAACAGTTTAAAGCAGAATACAAACAAAGAAGGCTGCATGTAGGCCGAAACGTCAGTATTTTGTTGTGTTCTTTTTTGTAAAGCTGTCACCATACCTTGCAATAGTGTACGTACACCCAACTACTTGAGTAATCAAGCAGAATACAGCAGTGCATCAGTAATTAGACAGTTTGTCCATGACTGCAGCAACAAATTGGAGAACACATTATGTTTGTATTCATGTGGAAGATCACACATCACAGGAACCAGTTAATTGTGTTCATACTGCATACCAGCGCAGCTCAAGAAATAAGTCACTACAAAAGTTATAGAACTATAAATGCTACAACAAACTAGAAAATGCTGTTGAAACTGATTCTTGTCAAAGTAGAATGCAATAAGGAATTAAAATCACAGCTGACAATGTTAATATAGACAAGTTCCAATGATTTAGATTATCATACCAGCATTTGTTGTGTTGCAAAAGATGCATACATTAAACATTTCATAACTTGCTGATACAAACTTAAAGGCATTCCCTACTACAATTATATAAAATATTTTGTTTTGTCGTAACCCTGTATTTTTGTCCTTCAACATATAAGCACTCATTATTATTGCACTTGATGACACATGTAAGTGTCTAGTAATTTTGCTGTTTTTTTTTGCTGGGTTTATAATTTACTGCTGTGCCAATCATCATCATCATCGAGTGCCGTCTCCGCAATGAAGGTTGGCTACCATGGAGCGCCTTTCTGCTCTGTCTCTTGCTTTGATGGTGCAGGTTGTCATAGGCAGATTTGTCCTCCTTTTGATGTTACTCGTCCATGTTAGTCTTTGTCTGCCTCTTTTACCTTGTATTTTTCCCTCCAGGATTACTTTTAGTGGACTGTTGTGTCTTTTAACATGGCCCAAAAATTGCATTTGTCTTGTTTGAATTGTGCTTTGTAGTTCTCTTTTCATTTTAGTTGTTTTAAGACTTCATCGTTTTTTCTTTTCCTTCCATCCTATTCTACCTATTCTTCTATAAATCCACATTTCAAAGGCTTCAATTCTCTGTTCTGTTTTCTTGTCTAATGTCCATGTTTCTGCACCATATAGGAATATTGAGAAGATGTAACATTTTGCTATTCTTAGTTTTAGCCCTGGTGTTATTTGTTTTGATGTTAGTATGTTCTTCATGACATTAAAATTACTTTTTGCCATTCCTATTCTTTTGTTTATTTCAGTTGTACATTTTCCATCACTGGTTATAGTATGTCCAAGGTAGTTGTAGTTCTGAACTGTCTCCAGGTCTATTCATTCAATTTTTATATCCACTTGTGGGTTTTCAGTATTTTCTTTATGATCATAGTTTTAGTTATTGTTATTGGTTATTGATAGTCTTTTTGATATTCATATCTAGTCCATATTTTTGCTTGTCATGTTTATTTCATTAAGTAATTGTAGATCTTTAGGATTTTCTGCTAGTAGTACAGTATCATCAGCATATCTTAGGTTATTGATTATCTTTCCATTAATTTGTAGGTCTGGCATCTCTATGATGTTTTTAAAGATTTGCTCAGTGTATAGATTAAACAAGCTTGGTGATAGGATGCATCCCTGTCTTACTCCTCTTTTTATATCAATGGGTGAAGAATTCTCTTTGTTATATTTTATTATTGCTGTTTGCGCCCAGTATAGATTACATATTAGTCGTATGCCCATGTCATCTAGATGTATCTCTTTTAGGCATTCTATAAGTTGTTTGTGGTGTACTCTTTCAAAAGCTTTGGTGCCTACGTCTGTGTAAATCTGTTTAAAATGTGTACAAATAACCCTGAAATGTTTTTCTTTAACTTTGCTGCTCTCTTCATCTGCTGAGATGCCAGAAGCCAGTATTATATCTATCTATCTTTCATTCGCTCGAAGTATTGTCTATATCAGCAATGTCGTTTCCTGTATGAATTTTACTGTCTTTTGTAATTCTTGCAGTGGCCCATATAGTTTTGTCTCTAGTGTTGTATCTATGGGCCAATGGATTTTCCTCAGTCTACTATATTCAGTGCAGTCTTGAAGTATGTGTTCAGCAGTCTGGGGTGCCTGTCCACATGTGCAAGTAGTTGATGTGCCGATCTTGAATTTTGTATACATGTGACTATGGAGTCTATTGTGTCATGGGTCTTAGGCGTATAATGATAACTTGTTCATATCTATTCATATTATGAAAAGCATCCTGATTTGGGGCTTGTGGTCCTCTGATTGATTTGATTATCTGTTTCTTATGATGGTATGTAACTGGTGTATCTAGTTGTGTGCCTGTTGAATCTTCCTTTGCCAACTGATCTGCTTCCTCATTTCCTGGTGTTCCACAGTGAGACGGGATCCACTGCAGGGCAACCCTGTGGTGCTTGCAGAGTTCAGTCAATAAGGTCTGCAGATGTGGTAATTTTCTGGATTGTTGTGCCTGGAGTACTGATCTTGCATCTGTCACAAACACTACAGGCTGTGGGCTAAGATTACTGTTCAGCAGTTTTTCTATTGCCAACTTTATTGCTTGTATTTCTGCATCATAATTGTGACAATATTTCCCTGTTGCTATTTTATTCATATCCCTAGTGTTATTTGGGTACTCTATATATGCACCTGCTCCCCCATTCTTTACTGCATTCTGTGCTGATCCATCTGTATACACACAGAAAGAAATTCTGAATATAACAACATCATGTGCCTTCTGTGATATTAATGACCACAGACCAGGAGCCTCCAGTATGATTGATACAACTGTTGCACCAAGCACTTCATCAGCAAAGCCATATCTATGGAATGTTCATCTGACATTGTTCTTGAATGATGTCCAAGATAATGAGACATCAGAATTGTGTGGCGGCAGCTACAAGAAGGGAGCGGAGAACATCATCAATTGTGTTTTTACTAACTACAGGTCATGTGGCTTCTGTTGGATTGGAAATGATAACTTACCACCCTTGTGTGTCTATATGTTTGGAATTGGAGTCATCAATGATGGCCTAACATCATCAGGTGCTACGACGATCATCTTTTTCGGGAGGACGTAAACTCCCATGGTGTATGGTGGATAGGCGGCGGAACCATTGAGGGCTATGTCTGAAAAGTGTTCCTTCTTGCAGTTTCCTCATATTCCAAGTCCGGCTTGTTGCAGGAGCTACTGAGTTAAGTGCTCTGTGCATACCGTGAGCTGTGTGTCTCATCCGTTTTGATCCTGCTTCGATATCCCACTTGTTTGCGATGAATGATGATATCGTATGACGGAGAACAGTTGGCTGTGTTCACTTTCTGCGCGGTTTCGCCTTATGTCTTTTGGCGTGTGCTGAGACTGCTGCGATGGGGACTACAGTTACCTTTCTTTGTTTGGGAGATGAGTTAGTAATTCGGATGATTCCACTGGCACGGGCGGTTGAGCAATTATGGATTTTAATTCGTTTGCTGTGAGACCGAGGCCTTCCATAACCAATAACCAATAACAATAACACACGGATCCATAGGTCCTGTGGGTATTCTTCATCCAGGAAATTGAGAGTTATTGTTTTTCGCTGTAGACTATTCTGTTTCTCTTTGTCAACTATCCCTTTCACTTCTGTCCGTATTTGAACTGATAATCCTGATTCGTCTGTCCAGGGAGTCTGTTCAGGTATGGGCAGTAGGGGGTTAACAACTCTTGGCATGTCTGGTGTTTGTCTACTAATACGCTTGGCTTGGTGGATAAAACTGCTTCTCTTAAGTCGTCCCAATGCAAGATTTTGGAATCGGTCCTTCATTGGATGTCTCGGCATGCATACAAATTTTTCTGCCTGTATCAGCACCTTTGTGTCTCTCCGTTCTCTCAGTGCTGGTATCCTCCACAATTTCTCCATCTCCAATATTGGTGTTGATTTCATTGCTCCTGTGATGACCCTAAGTGCCTGGTTTTGTACTTTGTCCAGTTCTTGCAATGTGGTGTTTGATGCTGAGCACCATGCGGATGATCCATATTCTAAATGTGGGCGTATACTCTGTTGGTAAACTTTACTGAGTATTTTCCCACTCGCACCCCATGTGGTTCCACACAACTTTCTTAGAATAGCCAATTTCCTCCTTGCTTTTTGGGTTGCCTTATTTATCTGCTGTTTCCAAGATAGTTTGTTATCAAATGTAACTCCGAGATATGTAGCTTGTATGTCTTCTTTCACAGGCTCATTGTTTATGTAGATGGCTCCTGCTTTTTGTTTTGGGGAGAGTGTGAAAAGTGTAGTACTGCATTTGTCTGTATTGACGCTGATACACCATCTATTTGTCCATGAATTCAGTGCATTCATAGCTCTTTGTAGCAATTTGGAGGCCACTGTTGCATACTCCTCTGTGCACTACATTACCAAGTCATCTGCATACATTGCCACTTTGATGCCATGTGGTAGTTCAGTAACTAGGTCGAAGCCAGTATTGACATTTAGAATAACAAAAAATGATACAGGAGCATGTTCCCTCTCCAACCTGTTTCCTCCATAATAAGACATTTAGAATTAAATAATTAAATCTGAGTAGTATATCATACCTATGGGAGCTACGACAGCTCAGTAGTTAGTGAACTGGACTACAAAGGACAAGAGGTAGGGTTCGATCCCAACCGACGGCTTCCGGTTCACCCAGCCTTTAATGGGTACCGGATTTTTTTTCTGGGAAAGTAAAGCGGCACGGGCGTAATACCGACCACATTACCCCAAAAATCATGTGCTAAAGGTCTGTAAAATGTATGGTCACTAACATCATATTCCCTATACGCCACTTGGCATGACGAGGGTACTTTACTTTTTTTATATCATACCTATAGCAAAGAAATTAGAATCAGAATAGCTAAAGCAGCAATGTCTTTCAGAAGCCTTGAAAAGTTGTGGAAATTAAAACTCATCAGCACAAACACAAAACTTAGACTATTCAAAACAAACGTACTATCTACCCTTACGTATGCATGTGAGAGCTGGAAAACAACAAGAGATATAGAAACAAAGTTGAACGCATTCGAAAATAAATGTCTAAGGAAAATACTTGGTATAGCGTGGAATGAATTAAAAACAAACGAGGAAATTAGAGAAATCGCCAATCAACCACTAATATCTTCTGTAATAAAGAAAAGACGATGGTCATATGTTGGACATGTGATGAGAAGAGATAATAACCGAATAGCAAAGCAAGCCCTCATGTGGGAAACAATTGGTAAGAGAAAAAAAGGAAGACCCAAGAGACACTGAGAAGAACATTGATGAGAGAGGCAAGAGCAGCAGGAATCGGCTCCCTCAATGAGATAGAGCTGCTTGCACAGAACAGAGACAAATAGCGAGATTTGATAAAATATCTTTAAAAGAATTGAAAACTGCTAGAACAAAAATTCATATGAAGGAGTATCTTGGTCTATGCCCTATGGGCCGGCTACGGCTTGAAAGGACAATAGTTATCATACCTACAGGAAAAAAAAAGGGGGGTGGGGGGAAGTTATATTTTACGTAAGAAACCACTACCATCAACTGCAAGAACAAAATACAAAAAGAAACTAAAGAAAATATATTAGATATTAGAAGTTACTAAAACACAAGTGACATATTTTATGTTTCAGCCCAAGAAGGCTGTTTGTGATCATTTCTTCTTCGTGTTCAGCCTTTGACAAAATGAATAGTTATATCACTTTCATTCTTAAAAAGACATTACGTAGGCGTAAATATGTTTTGTTGTTTGTGGTAAAGCAGTGATATTTGCACCCTTCAGTCCAACATATGTGACTTGAACATAGCGTATTTTGAGTGCTGGGATGTCTTCCCTGTCGATTTCTACTCACTTGGCTGAACTAGACTAGTTTGTTACAAGGGGTATTGTGAAGAGATGCAGTAGAGTCTGGGTAGTTCTGGTACAGCGATCCTGGCACAAGACATCAGCTTAGTCACAGGCATCTTCCAGCTCTGTTGCCATCAAGTACCTTTGCCCCCAGCAGCATCATTTGTCAACATGAATTTGGTCATATGAAATTTTAAAAACTTAAACATGTGCTGGAAAACAAGACGTACGAAATGCTTTTATATTTTAAATGAGAGACAATTAAATTGGAATGATATGCATATATGCGAACTGAAACAAATGGCACAGGCATGATAAAAGAGTTAGCATAAGTTCACCCGATGACTACTAAAGGAATGAATAGTCCCCTTTGTCACCCACTGTTAAAAGAATGCTAAGCAGACGTAAATGCGTTGTTTTGTGGTTTGCAACAAAATCTGTGATATTTTGCACTTTTCAGCTCAAACATCTAACTTCACAACATCATGTTTTAGTTCTGGTTGCCTTCACTCTCAATCCTTAATCACATGCCAGACTAATTAATCTTCTACAAGTACATGAAGTGGAGTAGGATCTTGATAGTTCTGGTTCATTGATCCTGGTACAAACAGTCAGTTATGAGTTTCTGACAGCTTTTATGATGTTGACAAGCACCTTTATGAGTCAAACAAGTTATCTAATAAGATATATAATATAAGAGAAGTTATACAAACCTCTTCTCCTGGCTCTTTAACCTCCTTCTTCTCACGAGGTTTCACAGCTTCTTCAGACTTCCCTTCGCCATCGTCACCTTCATTTTCTTCATAATCAAGCTCCTCCTGATGTTCGTTGAAATTTGCAGATGTCTGTCTTTTTTCTGCTTCTGTGTCCTTGCTGACAGGGCTAGTACCTGAATGTGATTCATCAAAAACTTTAATAGAGGAATCTGATGAGCGTTTAGCAGCAGGTACACTGTCATCTTCATCTGAAATAGATTCCATGTACTCACCATCATTTTCTTTAGGAAAAGACCCTGATGCAGCTGCAGAAGTACGTCGACTGCTTGCTGGCAGGTGTTTATGAGGCATATCAGGCCCTAAATCCCCTTCTTCTTCAGAGTCTATTGATTCTAAAAAGTTATTTGAATTGAGCCCTCCATTTTCTGTAGATATGTCTTCATCACCACTTGGCAACTCTCCATCAGTATCACTGCTCTCTTCAGCAGAAATTGGCTCAACTTCCCCTAAAAGTCCAGCAGATGTTTGTTCTGGAAATGAAGATGGAGAGCCTATAACAGGCGGACTATGAATTTCCCCAGCTTCTCCATCTTCTACATCCATGAGATTAGCATCTGCATGTCCTAAATCTTCTTCATCTGATATTGGTTCAGCTTCCATGGGAGCAAGTGGCAAAGATAATGATCCAAGAGGATCTGAACTTAACTGTGAGGTTGAGACCTCATCTACTTTGAAAGCAAGACCAGATGAACTAATGTTGCCATAAGCAAACTCATTACCCTCATTAGTGTGTTTACTGTTTATTTTGTCTACATGAGACAGGTCTTGTTGCAGGGTTGCATAGGTACTGTCCGGACTGGCTGGACATTCATCCTCTGAGCTGCTCACCTGCTCTCCACCTTCAATGAGTTTAAATGCTGAATCTACAGGAAGATCTCCTGTCAAGGCAACCTCTGACAATTCGTCATCTGAAACAGTCTCCAAATCTTCAATGGGGTCTTTGGATCGTTGATTGCCATCCTGACTGTAAAGGTCACTTTTTCTTAAACCATCGTCTAATTTCAAGTCAGCAATGTCTCTGTCATCACTTAATGGTGACTGCTGTACGTCATTTTCACAAGAGAAATCCTCAGTTACTGCTGAGGATAATGGCGTTTCAGCAGCTGTCTCTGCTGCTTTAGATGGACTGTCAGGATAAGTGGAGCCAACATTATCCTCCTGTAATTTCTCAGCTGCCCATCCATCAGGCTCTAGCTCCTCATCACTTATATCTTCTCTTTCTTCAGATGGACCAATGGCAGCTTCTGTGAGAGAAGATAATTCATCATTCAACATTATCTCTCTCAATGGTTCATTCAATGGAATTTCTGTGCTGAAAACTCTAGATGAAGAAGCATGAGAAGGTTCATAATCTGCACTAATTGGTTCAAGAAGGATTTCCTTTTCAGAATCCTCATTGTCTGCACCTGAAAATGGGAACAACTTGGAGACATGGTCATCTTTCAGACCACAACTGATATTGTCAACTTGCTCCCAACTATAATCAACTCCTGATCTCAATGAAATCCTATCAGGCACACTGTCTCCATCATCACCAATGAAATCACTCTTCTCCCTCAGAAAACTCTGTTGAACCTCAAAGTCCACATTTCTGCTAAACCCTTCTTCAAATTGAGATTTTCTGGAATTATCTATCAAATTCTGTCTGGGTTCACATGCACTGACATCTCCACCATCAGCTCTAACTTCACTGTCTGTTTCACCTTCCATCTAAGACCTGTTAAATACAAATAAAATTTTCAATATCATTCTAAATAAAAAGTGTATCATTAATATTCAAAGATACATATTCCTGCCTATATATGTATAAATTATAAATCTGGGGTGAGAGGGGGGAAATCCATTCGTTTAGATTAATCATGAAAACATTATTTAAAAGCATTATTATGAGAACCACTGTGGATGAGTGGTTGGTATGCTCACTAGTGATCAAAAGAATCTGGATTGAATTCCCATATGCAGGGAATTTTTTTTTAAACTAACATGATTTCAGGATGCAAATCTAGCCTCTAAAAATTGGTACCAGAGATTTTAGAGGGAAGGAAAAGCTGCCTGGCAAAATACTGATCACAAAACCACAAAAAATGTGCACTTGGTCATGAAAAAATATGGTCACTAGCACCATATTCCCATACGCCTATGAAGGCAAGATGGGAATCTCTGCTTACACACGCACACATACCACTATATGTATTAAATTGTACAGCCATATAGCTCAAAAACTGGCAATTCAAAATTTGAGATAGCCAGAGTGAACATGCAGATGCTGAATAAATTAATGAATGAATATATTCATTTTCAAAAATTAGGTTCATATAAATGAAAGTACCTAAAAATACATGGCTGAAAAATTAAACATGCACAAATTAGGTACTTCAGTAAATGCATCAATGATGGATTCTAAAATTAGCTTATATATTTAGCCACCAAAGTTTTGTCTCATTTGAGTAACCAAACAAGGGAAGTCTGGCTTTTAACAAGTTTTTGCTAAAAGACAGCACTAGGCTATGTTTCTATTTGTACCTCACTGAAGGTCAGGAAATCCATGATGTAATAACATTTTCTTCTTAAATATAGACTCTATGTGGTTTTCCAGTTATAGTCATTTTTACATATTATAGGTAAGACTTTTATCAATTTTGTTGCAATTACGCCATAAGATCATTTAGATCAAGTAAGCCAAGACAGATTTGTCGACTTATACGGCATTTCTTCACCAGTATGTGATATTAATTGGAGCCTTTCTGTAGCAACTTAAATTACCAGACACCATCCCATCCTAACATGACATTATGAAACTATTAAACCACAATCTCATGACAGCTCACAGTCTTGAAAGGCTTTGAGAACATGCATCAATGACATTCTTCTTCTTCTGCAATCATGGCTCATTCAGACTAGGACTCCTGACTCTCTTATGAAGACAGCTGTCTCCTTCATTGATTCAGTTGCCTCGTAGTTTCTATTCCAGGAAGGTGGGTGCGGGCAACATTGTCCTTCTCAGGTCTGTGTACTGGGGACAATCCTGTAGAACATGTTTTGTTGTCATGTTATCCAGGGTACACTGGCATTGGCTGGTAGTTCCTATTTTGAGTTTGGTGAACATGTGGTTTCTCATCCTGTTGTGGCCAGTGCATAGGCAAAGTATGATGACTTGATCCCTCCTTGATAGTTAGAGGTATCCATCCCTCTCGTTATATTTTGGGTGTTCTTATTTCCATTTTTCACGATACTGGCCTTTGATGATGGATTTGGCTTCATCGTAGCTGACCAGATGGTTCTCTTGTAGTGATCTTCCTCCCTCCTGAGCTAATTTTTCTGAGTATCAATTTCCTTGTATATTACAGTGTGATAGGTATCCACTAGATAACCACTCTCTGGAATGTGCTGAAGTCGGATGTGTTGGGTCGAAAGGCGCAAATATAACAGTAATACTGCAAACCACAACACAACGCAAACACGCCCACTTAACGTCCTTTTAAGGATGGATGACGACGAGGTAATTCTACAGTCTACGAATACTCTAGAATACTTTAGTCATCGGGTGAACGCAACCAACCACTCTCTGGAAGTTATCGCACAATTGGTCTAGGGTTATTCTCAAGTTGTCTAGCTCATTGTTCCTGTGCAATGAGATTGAATGAATGGTGTCAATATTTATTGTGAATGTTTACATAATTGTGTGAAATTGAACATGATCTTAACAGGAGGAGTTGGGATTTTCAGATAAATGAGACACCAGTTCCCATTAATATAATATTTTATGCCATTGTCCCATCGTCGTATGTTATGGTAACTTTTTGATACACACAAAACAATTTACTTAAAAAATTCATTAACATTTTTCACAATTTATGTACATAGATTAAAGTGCCATCTTATTTGATTTGTGTACTTTCAAATTCAAGGATACCTATCAATCTGGGTTTAAGTTTTTAAAAATACTATTTTGAAAATTTTCTAAATTACACTGGCTACAGCCTACATTACTGTGTAGGCCACATCAATTCAATAACTCAGAATGTAGAATAAACTTAGGTAGACAAGTCTATGTTAACTTATACTGATACAGTAATAAACATTCACAATATGACTACGAGCTTTATACTTTATCACTCTGAAATATAAGTGACTAGTTAGAGTTCAATGAATTGTAAAATAACGGGCACAGTCGCTAAGACACAAAAATTCAAAGATCACTTTCTCTCCAGAATTAGAATTTGTCGTTAACTATTTAAGTTTAAATAAAATTGTTTATCTTAACTAAGAATAGCAAAATGGTATATCTTCTCAACATTCCTATATGGTGCAGAGACATGGACATTAGACAAGAAAGCAGAACAGAGAATTGAAGCCTTTGAAATCATGTGGATATATAGACGAATATGTAGAATTGAATGGAAGGAAAAGAAAACAAACTAAGTCTTAAAACTAAAAATGAAAAGAGAACTACTAGTAAATACAATTATTTTGTGACAATTCAAACATGACAAATGCGATTTTTGGGCCATGTTAAAAGACACAACAGCCTACTAAAAGTAATCCTGGAGGGGAAAATACAAGGTAAAAGAGGCAGATCAGACTAACATGGACGAGTAACATCAAAAGATGGCCAAATCAGCCTATGACAACTTGCACCATCAAAGCAAGAGACAGAGCAGAATGGTGCTCCATGGTAGCCAACCTTCGTTGCGGAGATGGCACTCGATGATGATGATCTTAACTTAGGTTAAGAATTTCTTCATTAGTTTATAGTTTATCATGTAGTGTGATGTAGTATGTGATTTGAATTTAAAGGCTAATTACTAAGTCTACATGTGATTATTTTTTTTTGGTTAAGCAAAACAAAATGATTTATTAGTGAATTTAACATTTGTTAGGAGTCGGTGAGTAACATGAGCAACGAACAATTAAGAAACAACACGCCTGCAAAGTACACAAATACATCGCTTTGTTTTTTCAAATTCACAAGTAACATAAGTTGAAGTATTTGTTAGTAACAATTACAGTAATAATTACACTATTGAATACTGGGATCAGAGAATGAATTCAATGACCTGACCATGCAGCATTTTTAAAAATATTAGACTAGACAGTAAAATTGAAATTGAAAGGAGAGTAAACTAGTAAACAACAGACAGTAAATACTTAATAATAATAACTTTAGTACTCCAACACAAAAGTAAAGTCAAGTCCCAACTAAAAGTAAAAGTTGAAAGTAATTTACTTATTAGTTAATTTTAATTACTCACTAGTCTAGTAACTTCAATAAGTCACTGTGGCACATGATATCGGACAGCTAATAACTACAACGAAATATTAATAAAAACTGTCAACATACCTCTAATACTAATTTAGTCACCACTAGTTTTACATAGTGTGCTCTGTACTGTGTACACATACTCATCTGTACTAGTCTAGGACAACACCAGGACGTAAGACAAGAAGAGAATCATTGAATCAAATCAACTGAGAATCACACAGACTGAGAATTGCACTGATGCTCAATTATAAACATTGACTATTATAAGTCAATGTGATATTACAGCCTTAATTGACCTATTCTAAATCTTCAACCATACCTTTACAAACGTGCTTGACAAAATATAAAAGCTCAAAGCGATTTATAATCGCTATAAAAACAAGAAATAGAAAATTTCCTAACACCTGTCCATCCTATGTAGAGGCAGCCATTACAGGCTTCTGAGTGGCTGAAACGTATCATGTGACCAGAAGAAGCTTTGTCAGTTTGCCCTACCAATGTTTGAAAAGAAATATAGATAAGAAACACATTTTTCATTGCCATTGACGCTGTCTTTAAGCGTTTAAATATTCACGAGATGCTATAAAATAACTCTTTGTGGAGCAAATTATATTTTCTATAATATATATTGTGTAAACTAATATGCTTTATATAGTATAATATTTATCTTCCACTGAAAATCTGGCTTCCTGTAAAAACTTGGGACCTGGTGAAAAGAGGATCGAGAAGAATCTAATAGTTGGGGTGCTTTTGGTTAATTTTAAGACAATAATATCTCGAATCCCAGCCAATATTGTCCAGAAGATAAAATAGCTGTACTGATACCTTACAATTTAAGACATACTAAATGGAAGGTACAATGAATATGATCATCAAAAGTACCGCGCCTGCTGTAACTTTGTTATCAAATCTCACAACTTCCTGTCTGGGTCTATATTTGTTTATAAATTCTGTTGACTTACTATGTTATTCAATTCTGTTGCCCAATATCTTTCCTTTCTCATCATCAGCGAGTGCCGTCTCCGCAACGAAGGTTGGCTATCATGGATCGCCATTCCACTCTGTTTCTTGCTTTGATGGTGCAGGTTGTCATAGATTGGGTACAAATAATAATACATAAATATTATTATATGGGGAACTTCCGAGGCGATAATAGGGAATAATAGAACAAAGAAGTATGTGTTAGCACTCGGAATTTGTTTGTCTGTCAATTTTTCCGAGTGCTAACACATACTTCTTTGTTCTATTATTGTCATAGATTGACTTGCCCATTTTTGATGTTACTGATCCATGTTAGTCTTGGTCTGCCTCTGCCTCTTTTACCTTGTATTTTCTCTTCCAATATTACTTTTATTAGGCTGTTGTGTCTTTTAACATGCCCCAAAAATCGCATTTGTCTTGTTTGAATTGTGCTTAGTAGTTCTCTTTTCATTTTGAGTTGTTTTAAGACTTCATCATTTGTTTTCTTTTCTTTCCATCCAATTCTACCTATTCTATAAATCCACATTTCAAAGGCTTCCATTTTCAGTTCTGTTTTCTAATGTCCATGTTTCTGCACCATACAGGAATGTTGAGAAGATGTAACATTTTGCTATGCTTAGTTTCAGAAACTTTTCTTTCTACTTCTTTCATTTTCCCAGTGCCATGAATATATTTCCGACTCTTGTAACCAGTGATTTCTTTTTCTGGCGGTACGCAACGATACACAGCAACACCTTTTTCTGGCGGTACGCAACGATACACAGCAACACCTTTTTCTGGCGGTACGCAACGATACACAGCAACACCTTTTTCTGGCTTTTATTATCTACACAGATGGTTCGGTTGTACGAAATAAACGATGTTCATGGGCATATACAGCGCAGGTGAAAGGGCAAATGGTGCATGAGGATAGTGGTGCTTTTTCGCAAACAACGAGCAGCATGACAGTGGAGGTTTTAGCAGTCACTAAGGCAATGACATGGCTCGAAACACAGTCTTTCGCAGGAGTATGTTTTCTCAGTGACTCCATGAGTATGCTTAGGAAGGTTGAGGCTGGGTGGAGGCGAAGAGAGTGGTTGAAGTCCCTGCAGCTGTCAACTTTAAAAGAAATCGTCTTCATCTACGTACCTGGCCACTCTGGAGTGCAAGGGAACGAACGAGCTGACAAGCTTGCTGAAAAGGCTAAAATTTCAGATGGCAACGCCATGGACAACGCGGACATTTTACACGCAATCCGCGAGGCGGGAAGAGTAGCAGACTCTCGAGACGACAAGGATTCAAACGCAATGGCGAGACTAACGCATAGTCGCGTAAGGCTTGGCACAGCTAAGAGCGAACATTTTTCAGGACGCCAGAGGTGTATGGTTAACCAACTGCGAACCGGCACGATCAGCCGTCACACACTTGTGAATTTACTCGAAAGGAAATCGGAGCACTTATGGGTATGCCCCTTGTGCAAGGAGGATGATCTTTCGACTAATGACTAATGACTAATGACCTTTTTCTGGCGGTACGCAACGATACACAGCAACACCTTTTTCATATTAAAATTCCAATTTATTGACAGTAAAAACTTACATCGTGGTTGTCGTGAATATCATCAAGAAAATAAATTCCCACACATACAACTTTCTCTAAAGCAGCACACCTTGGACACAACTGCAGTATCTTCCAGTGAATGTGAAAAGGGCTTTCTCTCAGATGAACCTTCTAGTAACTTCATCTAGGTCGTCTCTAATTGTACTGACAACCTCAGCACTGATGTTCATCAAGATAGTGGGTCCTCCATTCACCAAATTCATTCCGATCAAATATGTGGATTCTTGGATACTCCGAGGTCGACATTCTACAGTTATTACCAAAAGCAAGAAGCGAGCTAGAGACGACGAGGGTATATCAGATTTGATATGTTGAAAGTGGAAGTTGCTGTCGAATCTTCACGGTGAGTAACGGCACTTTTCCCATTAAAATAAAAACACTAATTACATTTATAAAATCTGAGTTCAACTCTAGCAATTATGTAGAGGTCTGCCCCTATGTCGTTATCCTGCATGTGACACCCACCGCGAGAAGCAATCTAGAGACGACAAGGGTATATAAGAGGATATGATAAAAATGTAGAAGTAGATATATCTTCAGGATGAATACCTCCTTTTTTTTTAAATAATCACTCCTTGTAACAATCCTGGGCCCTCTTGCTCTCTCACACCCTCGTTGATGTGTTTATTTATTTTTTTTTTTATCGTCATCATTATTTCTATTATTCTAACACTTTAACCAAAACGGAAACGCTACAAGACAATCTTCATCCCAACGTTGTAGTAAAAGTAAAAAAAGTAAAGTACCCCCCGTCACGCCAAGTGGCGTATAGGGAAATATGGTGTTAGTGACCCTATATTTTACAGACCTTCAGCACATGATTTTTGGGGTAATGTGGTCGGTATTACGCCCGTGCTGCTTTACTTTCCCAGAAATAATCCGGTACCCATTTAAGGCTGGGTGAACCCGGAGCCGTCGGTTGGGATCGAACCCTACCCCTTGTCCGTAGTAGTCCAGTTCACTAACCACTGAGCTATCGCGGCTCCCACTAATTTTTAGGGAATTAGTAAAACCCAGGTGTCCTCGCCAGGGAACGAACCCCGGCTGTTGCCGTGGTAAGCCAACCGCCTATCGATTGCGCTAACCGGACACCGAAACGTTGTAGGCCTACTACTAATTGACTCTAAATGCAAGAACAGTAAGAAAGAAAACCCCACTACAGAGATTGTGTTAGACGAATGACAGGAAACAGCCTGAGAGACAAGATTAGAAATGAAGAAATTGAAAAAAAAAGCCAAGAATAATTCCCACCATAGAATACTTAAGGAAACAGCAGCTACGTGATAAGACAAAACGACCAAAACTGAACACAACGAGGCTCGAGATCACCAGACTCAAGTCCCGACCACGAAAAAAATATGGATTATTGAAATATTAGAAACACTAGGAAACATACAAGGTAGACAAGGCAGATCATGACTAAAGTGGTCTGATAACATCAAAAGGTGGACAACTAAAACTATGACATGTACTAATTAAGACAAGAGACACGGTAACAAGACACGCTATGGTAGCCAACCTTCGGTGTGGAGACGGTACCCAATGAATTCATATAGAAAACATTGCACCAGCAGAGACCAAGAGAAGAACAAAAGACAGCAAATAATATATCCCCTCGATCACCAGACCTGCGTCATAATATAAATAATATCATGTATGCTGATGATAATGGGGGGGGGGGGGGGGAAGCCGCGATAGCTCAGTGGTTAGTGAACTGCACTACAAAGGACAAGAGACAGGGTTCGATCCTGATCGACGGCTTCCGGGTTCAGCCAGCCTTAAAAGGGTAACGGATTTTTTCTGGGAAAGTAAACCAGCACGGGCGTAATACTGACCACATTACCCCAAAAGTCATCTACCGAAGGTCTGTAAAAATTATGGTCACTAACACCATTTTCTCTATACGCCACTTGGTGTGACGGTCACTAACACCATTTTCCCTATACACCACTTGGCGTACCGGTCACTAACACCATTTTCCCTATACGCCACTTGGCGTACCGGTCAATAGCACCATTTTCCCTATACGCCACTTGGCGTACCGGCCACTAACACCATTTTCCCTATACGCCACTTGGCGTACCGGTCACTAACACCATTTTCCCTATACGCCACTTGGCGTGACGGTCACTAACACCATTTTCCCTATACGCCACTTGGGTACCGGTCACTAACACCATTTTCCCTATACGCCACTTGGTGTACCGGTCACTAACACCATTTTCCCTATACGCCACTTGGCGTGACTGGGGTACTTTATTTTTTGTTTTAATATGCTGATGATACTATCTTAATAGCTAAGAGTGAAAATGAGTTGCAAGAAATGTTAGACATTATAGTGAAAGAAAACAAAAATAATAAAGGACTCAGTCTTAATAGCAAAAAGACAGAAGTAATGGTAGCAACAAAGAAAATGACATCACAGCAAAGCGTAATAAAGACAAATGGGACAATATTAAAACAGGTAAATGAGTTTAAATATCAGGGAACATTGTTAACCTCAGATTGTAGATGTACAACAGAGGTAAGATGGTAAATGTACAATAGAGGTGAGATGGTAAATGTACAATAGAGGTGAGATGGTAAATGTACAATAGAGGTGAGATGGTAAATGTACAACAGAGGTGAGATGGTGAATGTACAATAGAGGTGAGATGGTAAATGTACAATAGAGGTGAGATGGTAAATGTACAATAGAGGTGAGATGGTAAATGTACAATAGAGGTGAGATGGTAAATGTACAATAGAGGTGAGATGGTAAATGTACAACAGAGGTGAGATGGTGAATGTACAATAGAGGTGAGATGGTAAATGTACAATAGAGGTGAGATGGTAAATGTACAATAGAGGTGAGATGGTAAATGTACAACAGAGGTGAGATGGTAAATGTACAATAGAGGTGAGATGGTAAATGTACAATAGAGGTGAGATGGTAAATGTACAATAGAGGTGAGATGGTAAATGTACAATAGAGGTGAGATGGTAAATGTACAACAGAGGTGAGATGGTGAATGTACAATAGAGGTGAGATGCTGAATAGTTCTTTAAAAGTACCTTCTTGAAAAAATTAGGAAGACATTGTTTAATCTATTTTTGACAACAGAAACAAGAAAAAGAGTTCTTAAATGTTATGTAGAGCCAGTCTTAACATATGGACATTTTAGTCATGGGCATTCGGACAACAGAAGAGGTAAATCACTGGAGGCTGTAGAAATGTGGTTTTGCAGAAGAATACCATGTTGAGAGTAACATGGACAGCTAAGAAGAATTATGAAAATATTTTGAAAGAGACCAAAGAAAAATGAGAGCTAATTTCCAACATTAGGAAGAAACCATAATAATTTTTTTGGAAATGTTATGAAAAGGGAACAGCTGGAATATATTGTGACAATTGGGAAAGTTGAGGACGAAGAGATAGAGGAAATCAAAGCGAAAAGATACCAGACAGCTTAAGAGAATGGCTTGGCAGAAGGTCAACAACAGAAATGATAAATAACTCGAGATTGAAAGTTGTAGAGAGACATGATCACCTACGCCAACAAGCTTGGTACTTGATGATGACGCGTGTAGCGTAGTGTAGGCTTTTTGGTCGATATTCAGGATTGTTATGAGTTTAGAATAGTCGACATTCTAGCTTCACGGCTACCATGACGGACCTACAACAGTCGACATTCTAGTTTCACGGCTACCATGACGGACCTACAACAGTCGACATTCTAGTTTCACAGCTACCATGACGGACCTACAACAGTCGACATTCTAGCTTCACAGCTACCATGCACAGTCGACCTCATAGCATCAGTCGCGATTATTCAGTGGTTAGTGAACTGGGCTACTAAGGACAAGAGGTCAGGTCTGGCCTGATCGTTGGCTTCCAGGTTCACCAAGCCTTACATGAGTACCGGATTTTTTTATTGAGGGGGGTGGGGGTGAAGTAAAGCGGCACGGGCGTAATACCGACCACATTACCCAAAAATCAATTGTTGAAGGTCTGTAAAAATTATGATCACAAACACCATATTCCCTATACACCACTTGGCGTGACGTGGCACTTTACTTTGACATGACACTTAGCCTATACGTCCTGGGGCATATCGGGGTTCTTTCTATTTTCCTCATTTTTCTATATTAAAGATACAGGTAGTCTCATAGCAATTGTTGGATTATACAGTGTTATTTTTTCCATTGCGCAGAGCCAAGCTTCACAAGGTGGGGTTTTTGTTTCAATGCCACGAGTTGACACGGACAGGAAAACCTTTGACTCAGCAAATGTCGCGGGTCGTAACGGCTTTCTTGGCAATACCGGATTGGGATTTTACTTGACTGGAGAAATTGGACTTGTCTAGTAGGCTATGATGGAGAGAAGTTGGAGTTGTCTAGTAGGCTATGATGGAGAAGTTGGAGTTGTCTAGTAGGCTATTATGGAGAAGTTGGAGTTGTCTAGTAGGCTATGATGGAGAAGTTGGAGTTCGTCTAGTAGGCTATTATGGAGAAGTTGGAGTTGTCTAGTAGGCTATTATGGAGAAGTTGGAGTTGTCTAGTAGGCTATTATGGAGAAGTTGGAGTTGTCTAGTAGGCTATTATGGAGAAGTTGGAGTTCGTCTAGTAGGCTATTATGGAGAAGTTGGAGTTGTCTAGTAGGCTATTATGGAGAAGTTGGAGTTCGTCTAGTAGGCTATGATGGAGAAGTTGGAGTTCGTCTAGTAGACTATTATGGAGAAGTTGGAGTTCGTCTAGTAGGCTATTATGGAGAAGTTGGAGTTGTCTAGTAGGCTATTATGGAGAAGTTGGAGTTCGTCTAGTAGGCTATTATGGAGAAGTCGGAGTTCGTCTAGTAGGCTATGATGGAGAAGTTGGAGTTCGTCTAGTAGGCTATTATGGAGAAGTTGGAGTTCGTCTAGTAGGCTATTATGGAGAAGTTGGAGTTCGTCTAGTAGTCTATGATGGAGAAGTTGGAGTTCGTCTAGTAGGCTATGATGGAGAAGTTGGAGTTCGTCTAGTAGGCTATGATGGAGAAGTACTTGTCTTGCCTCAGGGTACTGCAATACTAGGTCTTCTATATCAGTTAGAGCTACCTCTACAGGGAACGATCCAAGCTTCTGTTAGCCAACCTGTTTTGTTGCAGGCTGTTGTCCCTCGGGGGACCGACGAGGATATATAACTGTTAGGTCTTGGTCAGCTGACGGTCACCTGCCCCTGCTGTTACGAACGCAGGTCGCGTGCACTTAACTCCAATCATGATGTGGGTGGGCCAATCCCTTTTCTCGTCGATTTTTTTCCTTTCAGATAATACTCTGGTACCACAGGCTGGGTGGACCTCCATATTCTTCTTTGGTAGTAAAAAACATTTTGCCTCATTGGCATTTGAGCCCCAAACTTTCTTCTATATTAGAAAAATACAAATGTACAAAAAGGACCCATATTATAAAAAAAAAAAAATAAATACTGTCACAGAATCACCTTAGCAACTAAATGACACGTACAAATCCAAAGTACTCGGTATAAATCCAAAGTACTCGGTATTCCTGATATTTATTGCGCGTTTTACTCTTTAGCTGAAATAATTGGTTTATACTAGCGCATATCACTTACCACACAGTGTAAAACATTAGTAGATTCTTTCACCTAACTTTGGCGTATATTCTGAAAATATTGGTCGGATGTTATATCATAGTGACTTAAGTCCCTTTGTAAAAGCTGCCAAGCATGATAATATCTTGACTTAAAGCAAACCATTTTGTCAATGTGTGGCGTAGTAACACTGGCTTAAGTTCTTTAGCAAAACGTTGGTCAACCGTTGTTATCAGTTGCCGTGATCCGCGACGCAAGTCCTATTTGCTGATTGAACCTAAACACAATCACTGTAGGATTGTAGGTTAGGCATTCAAAGTTTACTTTCAAATTTGCCGGAAAAATGTTTGTGGCACTTTACAACTGGTCTTTCTAGGAACGTTACACGTCACCTAACATTCGCTTGTTGGGTACTGCAGCATTTCAATCTTGATACTGTTGGAGAAACTGAACAAGAAAAAAAACAACTAAGAAAGCCTTAGCAACCTACACTAAAATACGTCTCAGATGCTTACTAACATGAACTCGCATGATAACTGGGCAAGAATCAATATTGTTATTTCTTAATGACTGGGCAAGAATCAATATTGTTATTTCTTAATGAATGAAGAAATGGAACAAAACATCTGTTGCTGGAAATCTGCCGCCAAAAGTAAAAAAAAAAAGTAAAGTACCCCCGTCACGCCAAGTGGTGTATAGGGAATATGGTGTTAGTGACCATAAATTTTATAGACCTTCGACACCTGATTTTTGGGGTAATGTGGTCGGTATTACGCCTGTGCGCTTCAATTTCCCAGAAAAAAAATCCGGTACCCATTAAAGGCTGGGTGAACCCGGATCTCCCGTGTGTTACCGGGGCCTCATTATGTGGGATGTAAAGAATAGTGACACTGTGACCTTTCAGGCATGTCGTAAGAGGCGACTAAGGAGGTTGATCGATAGCTTGACTAGCTGTCATTGTAAAAAGCATTGTTATGGAAACAGACCATAGATTTTAGAAGCAGTGACCTCTGCAATATGTGCCATTTTGGCACGCAGGGTTTCTGTTTTTGAGATTGTGGTTCTGCCCTATGTGCCGTCTTCGGCTCGAAAGGATAATAGAACCCGGAAGCCGTCTGTTGGGATCGAACCCTACCTCTTGTCCTTTGTAGTGCAGTTCACTAAGCACTGATCTATCGCGGCTCCACGCCAAACTCAACATAAATATCAATAACACAGCTAGTAAGATGTTTGAGTGTGTGCAGATGCAGCGACTTCATCGTCTGTTATGAAAAGAGTGTTCTGTGTGTTCAAGAAACTACCAGGAAAAAAAGATGAGATGTCAACACAGACCGACACAAAATCAAAAGACAATGGACTAACCACAGCAAATCTATTTAAATTGTTTTCTGTATTCTTCATCTTCTGCTTTCCAGCTCCCTGTGGAGCATAGGTCTTCAACAAACACTTCCCAGGCCGTTCTGTTTCTAGCCATTCTTTTAAGATCATTCCATGTCTTCCCCATCACCTTCATCTCTGGTTCTATATGTCTTCGCAAAGAATTCCTTGGTCTTCCTCTTTGTCTTTTCCCCTGAGGATTCCAAAAAAAGGCCTGTTGTGTAATACTCTCAGTTGGCTTCCGTAGTGCGTGTCCTATCCAGCGCCAACGTCTTCACTGTATCTCTTTATCCACTGGTATTTGACCGGTACATTTCCATAATTCTATGTTAGTGATTTTGTCCTGCCATTTCCATCCTTTTATTCCATGTAAGCATCCATTAATGAAAGTCTGTATCATCATGATTGTCAATTTTGTTCTCCATGTTTCACAGCCATATAATATGACTGACTTAACATTGGAGTTGAACATTTTTATTTTCTGTATACAAGCATTATAATTACTGCGGACTCTGGGAACACTAAACACCCGAATAAGATCCGACGGATCCCCACATCAGAGAGAGCTTCATGTTAAGCAACTGAGATTTTAATCAAAGAGCTTTCTGCCGTAGATGACACGGTGTAGCAAAACATTGGATGAAACTCTGGCTAGATTTTCTTTTCTTCCTCATTTGCCTTTCAGCGTCGAGGGGAGATATAATTACGGTCTTTTGCTCGTAACGTTTCCTGGTGTTTCTAAGAATCCATCATTTTCTTGGTTGGACCTGATTTCGTAGTGTTTAGACTATTGGTCGTTTCAAATCTAAATGTTCACGATTAACATGAAATATCTCCTCTTTCCCTGCACTTACAAACTTGATTTTTTGCATCTGGCCTTGTTTTTCCAAGGTCCCACCGATTTAACAAAATTTAATGATGTAGGAAGTATGCTTCATCATGAAGCAGCACTTTCCTTTGATCTCAGTGAATTTACGGATCTTTTTGCTCCTGGAGAAAATAATTTACCGTACATTAATGGAAATCAGCTTCTCGACATAGGCGTCTCTACACAACTTGAAAGTTGGAGGCGTTTATCAACTGTTTACTTTCTTTAAAATACTATGAGAATGTCAATGTTATAGCCTTTACAGACGGTCTAAAACAAATCAGCGTATAAACAGTTCCATTAATGAAAACTATTTAAACAATATACAACAAAGAATACATTTTAAAAAATTAATTATCCGTTGCGAGCGATAACGAGCATGACATATCAAGCAAAGTTATTGTTTATGGGTACGCATGTGACTAAAGAGTCCGATGTAAGCACGGGATCCTCTTCACTGTAAAGAGCTACATTGTTCGTTTTATGTCTTTCCATGTGACTTTCATTATTTTACGTAAACAAGACATATGAAAGTGATTTAGTTTCTTTGCATGCCTGCAGTACATATATCAAGAATCTTTACATTTTCAAAACGTTATCAACTTTAGCTAAAGATTGATCATGCGGACATATAAAAACGTCCATTATTATTTCATTTATTCTGAATCAGAGGAGTCTAACATATTGATTACTAATCTGGGCTGAACGAACGATAGTCCATCTTTTTTCCAATAGTCATTTTCTTCTTTTAAGACATGATCTTCACATTTGCACCAAAAATCTTTGTCAATCTGTGATAGAGCAGCATATGTCAGTCCTTTTATATCGCATAGTTTAAAACTTGTATTCTCAGCTGCCACCTGCCCTTTAATTTTTGCCCAAACGAGTTCAATGGGGTTTAATTGTGGATGATAAGGGGGCAGTCTCAAGCACGTATGACCATGCTGTTGAATGATTTTGTCTATTTGGAATACTTTGGTCTTTTGCGATTTCTTAACAAGTGACAGTAATTCAGGTTTCAAAAATCCCTCGTTAAATGGAATTCCTTCCTTTCTTAGCCAAATCTTTATAACATCTTTTGTACTGGTAGATGTAGGAATTTTGTCTTCTTCTGCCACAGCGTTGTGGTACGACGCGTTGTCCATTACCAGACAGGATGGTCTGTCTAGAATTGGAAGAAGAGTATTTTCAATCCACTCTCTAAATATATGGCCATTCATCTCGGTGTGATAGTCCCTGTTGTCAGTATAATTAGAGGTGAATATAAGTTCTGCATTTTTCACCAACCCTTCTTTTCGGCTGCCTGCATGTGCCATTATAATACGCTGTCCTTTTCAGTGGGTACACATCTTTTAATACTTCCATCTGATAACTGCCATTCCTTTGCACTTGTGTGGTGAGAATTTATCCAAGATTCATCTAGAAATACAATATCATAACCTTGGTTACGCATTTCCCGTACTTCACGTAAATATTTACTCCTCATAGAAACTAAGTGCGGCTTCTCGCAGATGACATTTCTACCACTATCGTACTTTCTAAACGTAAAACCGATGCTTCTAACAGTTCTCCATGATGTTGTTTTCGACACAACAATGTCATTTTCTGCTCTCAGTCGAATTTTCAGTTTCTTAAAGTCACAGTTTCTTTGGAATCGAACATTTTACAAATTGCTCTTCTAATCACTTCCTTGTCAAAACTATCTACTACTTTCTTTCTTCCTAGCAGCCTAGTCTTGATTGAACTGGACACTCCGTTAGCTTTAAGCACTTGTTTGAAAAAGCGTTTGCTTATACCCAATGCGTGAATAGTTCTCTTTTCTGGCTTTGAGATGCTTCGATACAGTTTTCCACGCTTAGCTTCTATGCAAAAATATTTATACACCTTTATTGCCACTGATTGCAATGTAAGGAACTTTACTTTTATACCCATTGACTAGCAGATCACAAATTTAACGAAATTACCCAATAATTAGGATACGCCGTTGCACATAAATCACAACAAAACGACAGGAAATGGGATGCACCGGATATAAAATTATAACTATGACGCGTTTTATGTGTTTTTTAGTGCTTAAAACAGGGAAATTGGCGCGCATTACGTTCAAGATGACAAGTCCGTGGGTGCTCACTCATATGAAGCGGTAATTCCTCCAAATATATGGTTTGACCAAAATGCCTTAAATTTGTATACTTCAAATAAAGAATATTTAAAACTATACGTTTGTTGGTGAGGAAATGAATGTACTTCTTGGGACCAAAAAATCACAAGACCATATGCAAAATTTCAGCATTATCAATCAATTGGTTGCAGAGATATGGAATTTTAAACACCTTCAAAATATTTTGAAACGACCAATAGTTGTATTTTGCTCATTCTGTCTTATCTTGTGGCCACACCATTTTCATCAATGTTTAAATGTACTCTATGGCGGAAATGACTCCAACCCTTGTCCTCAGTTCTCATTCTGATCATCTCTCATGCAACAAACCTCAATAATAGTGAGAAAGAGAGCTCATCGGTGCTAAATAGAGACAATCTGACATATGGAAGCAAATCATGGACAATAGACAAACAAATGAATAAAATTCAACTTGAATGTACTATCAACACTTACCCACGCACAAGAAAGCTGGAAAACAAGAGATTGAGAAAGAACACTAAACGCTTATGAAGACAAATTACTAAGAAGGATACTTAGTGTATAATCGATTGAATTCAAGACTAATGAAGAGATAACAAATGGCCAGACAACCAAAGATCTCATCTACAATTCAAAAGAGAAGATGGACTATGGATATGTGTTGGACATGTGTGAATAATAGAAACAAGGATTTGAAAACAGACTCTTATATGCGATACATCAAGATAAAAAAAAAAAAAAGAGGAAAACCTAGACAGACCCTGAAAAAATAAACCACTAATAGGAGAAGCAAATTGGAGAGAACTAGACTCATTGGATAAGATCAAATATCAGGCCCAGAATAGATTTATGGCAAAAAAAAACCCACTATGATAAGCCCTATGCAACGTTAAACAGTGCTGGATAATTGAGTTCTGAAGACAAACTCGAAGCTGTAACACTAGAATAGATCACTTGAAGCTGTAGCACTAGAATAGATCCCTCGAAGGCATAACACTAGAATAGACCACTTGAAGATCTAGCACTAGAATAGACCACTTGAAGATCTAGCATTAGAATAGACCACTTGAAGATCTAGCATTAGAATAGACCACTTGAAGATCTAGCACTAGAATAGACCACTTGAAGATCTAGCACTAGAATAGACCACTTGAAGATCTAGCATTAGAATAGACCACTTGAAGATCTAGCATTAGAGTAGACCACTTGAAGATCTAGCACTAGAATAGACCACTTGAAGATCTAGCACTAGAATAGACCACTTGAAGATCTAGCATTAGAATAGACCACTTGAAGATCTAGCACTAGAATAGACCACTTGAAGATCTAGCATTAGAATAGACCACTTGAAGAACTAGCATTAGAATAGACCACTTGAAGATCTAGCATTAGAGTAGACCACTTGAAGATCTAGCACTAGAATAGACCACTTGAAGATCTAGCATTAGAATAGACCACTTGAAGATCTAGCATTAGAATAGACCACTCGAAGCTGTAAGAAAGTTCACCTACCTCAGCTCTATGGTCGCAACCACCATCCCACTTCACAAAGAGATAAATACCCACATTGGAAAGGCAGCTTCAACATTAGGAGAAAGTGAGCAAAGATTATCAGCCAACACAAAGCTAACTGGACAAAGATTCTAATTTATCAAAGTTGTACTTAGAAAATGAGGAAGATACTGTGCAATCCATTTCTCACAATGGAAACGAGAACAAGAGTTATTAAATGTTATGCTAAACCAATCTTAACAAATGGATGTGAATCATGGACAATATGATAACAAACAAGTAAATCACTGGAGGTTGTAGAATTGTGGTTTTATAGAAGAATGTTGAGAATATCATGGACAGCAGAGAAGAGTAATAAAAAAAATACTGAAAGAGGTCAAAGCAAAAAGAGAGCTAATTTCCATTATTAGGAAGAAACAATAATTTTTTTGGCCATGTAACGAAAAGGGAACAGGTGGAATATATTGTGACAACTGGGAAAAATGAGGGACAAAGAGATAGAGGAAATGAAAGAGAAAAGATACCTGACAGCTTAAGTAAAATGGCTTGACAGAAGGTCAACAACACAGAAATAATAAATAACTGTAGAGAGTATGTGGAGAGACTTGATTACCCATGCCAGTAGGCATGGTACTAGATGACAATATGAATCCCAAACTTTGACTACCCAACTACTTATGCAGTTTAAGAACAAGGATTTCATTTGCATTGTCATCGCAAGTATAATGAGCATGAAATGGCAGTACAATGTAACCAACTTAAACATGTTGCACTGCGCCAAACTTAGGAGACTAATTTGGTTGGATCACGTGAGAAGAATGGATAACAATTATATTCCCACGGTTATTGCATGAAGAACAGACTGATAATGAAAGGACAATGCAGAGATATAAAACTATATATAAATAAAAAATATTTGCAGGGATTCCCAGAGAGAAATGAAGTTTATCACATGGGATGAGATTCCACATCATCTTGCCTGCAATGTTCAGGTGGTGATACATAGTACACCTTATTATCAACACTTGTAAATATTGATTATCTTCAGACAATTATGTCTAGAAGGGAATCAATAATTTTCTTATGAATTCATACACAGTCAGAATGATCAATAAAAGTGGCAGCATGCATGTTACTGGTATTCCACTGTGCATTGTTCGTACATAACAGAGTTAGACAATCAGTATGATTGTCTTCCCTGATGGAGACCCTGTGACTAAGTTTACCATAGAATATTCCATCACGAACATGAAACATTTGAATTCCACTTATCAATATTTTCTCCTTGCACAGCGTAATTACTCTTGATCATGCGCACACAAGCCATTTGTACATCAAACAACATTAATTGATAAAACACAAAACGAAAGACAGCATTCTTCAAATATAACTTTATTTGACTACAGACTTGATTAAGCCATCAAAGTTACTCACAGCATTTTTATCAGTGACATTTCCAGACTATATCATGTGTTCCAACAAAACAAATGCAATAGGAAATGAAATCAAGTGATAACACAAGGCTGTTTAAGAAAAAATATACACTAGCTCACAAATTATTCTTATTTTTCTAATATAAAAGAGAAGTTCAACAAAATAATATTTCACCAGACTAAACATTTTACACAATATCTTTACTGTGTGTCAACAACTACATAGGACACTAAGATAAAATTCAAAAGTATATTGTCAAGGAACTTGTATCCATTAACGGTGACATCGCTATAGTTCAAGATACAAAAACACTTTCCACACTTTTTGTTCTACATATTGTGTTTCCTAGCTTTCAGTCTCTAAAAATAAATAGACATACATCAGCCAACAACAACAGTGGTGTCATCTAAGTACTCGCATGGAGGAACTTCTAGGTTAAAAGGAGCTGGCCCTTTTCTGATCCTGCCTGATCCATCATAATGAGAGCCATGGCAAGGGCAGTAATAGCCACCATAGTCACCAGCATTAGCTATAGGGACACATCCTGAAAGGAAAATAGGATATATGAATGTCAGCATGGTAAGGATTGGATAGATGAGAGTAGGTATGTCAATCTTCTTCTTCTTTCCTTCCTCATTTGCCTTTCAGCGTCGAGGGGAGATATAATTTGCTGTCTTTTGCTCTTCTGTTGCTGTTGTTTCCTAGTGCTTCTAATATTCCATCTATCAATCTTTTTCGTGGTCGACCATTGTGCCTGGTATTCTAGCAATGTTTATTGAAGCGTTGTAGTTTTGATCTTTCTGCCTTGTCACATGGCCAAACCATCTTATCTGTTGTTTCTTTATATATTCTATGGTGCAGGTTATTCCTAGCTTTTTTTTGTCAGTCCATTTCTGATCTAATCTCTGAGATGAGAGATATAAATTGTTCTATACATCATCTGTCAATGACAGTACTAATGTCTACATTAATACCAACTAGAGATTGTTCTATACATCATCTGTCGATGACAGTACTAATGTCTACATTAGTGCCAACTAGAGATTGTTCTATACATCATCTGTTGATGACAGTACTAATGTCTACATTAATACCAACTAGAGATTGTTCTATACATCATCTGTCGATGACAGTACTAATGTCTACATTAGTACCAACTAGAGATTGTTCTATACATCATCTGTTGATGACAGCACTAATGTCTACATTAGTACCAACTAGAGATTGTTCTATACATCATCTGTCGATGACAGCACTAATGTCTACATTAGTACCAACTAGAGATTGTTCTATACATCATCTGTCGATGACAGCACTAATGTCTACATTAGTACCAACTAGAGATTGTTCTATACATCATCTGTTGATGACAGCACTAATGTCTACATTAGTACCAACCAGAGATTGTTCTATACATCATCTGTTGATGACAGCACTAATGTCTACATTAGTACCAACTAGAGATTGTTCTATACATCATCTGTCGATGACAGCACTAATGTCTACATTAGTACCAACTAGAGATTGTTCTATACATCATCTGTCGATGACAGCACTAATGTCTACATTAGTACCAACTAGAGATTGTTCTATACATCATCTGTCGATGACAGCACTCATGTCTACATTAGTACCAACTAGAGATTGTTCTATACATCATCTGTTGATGACAGTACTAATGTCTACATTAGTACCAACTAGAGATTGTTCTATACATCATCTGTTGATGACAGCACTAATGTCTACACTAGTACCAACTAGAGATTGTTCTATACATCATCTGTTGATGACAGTACTAATGTCTACATTAATAACAACTAGAGATTGTTCTATACGTCATCTGTTGATGACAGCACTAATGTCTACATTAGTACCAACTAGAGATTGTTCTATACATCATCTGTCGATGACAGCACTAATGTCTACATTAGTACCAACTAGAGATTGTTCTATACATCATCTGTTGATGACAGTACTAATGTCTACATTAATAACAACTAGAGATTGTTCTATACATCATCTGTTGATGACAGCACTAATGTCTACGTTAGTACCAACTAGAGATTGTTCTATACATCATCTGTCGATGACAGTACTAATGTCTACATTAATACCAACTAGAGATTGTTCTATACATCATCTGTTGATGACAGCACTAGTGTCTACGTTAGTACCAACTAGAGATTGTTCTATACATCATCTTTTGATGACAGCATTAATGTCTACATTAGTACCAACAAGAGATTGTTCTATACATCATCTGTTGATGACAGTACTAATCTCTACATTAGTACCAACTAGAGATTGTTCTATACATCATCTGTCAATGACAGAAAAAGTGGGATTGAATCCTGGACCAGAACTAATATAAGACAGTCTACAGAACTAATATAAGACAGTCTACAGACACCAATATGAGAATATCCTCTGACCAACCTATCCATGTTTTGCCTCTCCTTAATCTGTTCCCCTTAAATTTAACTCATCATCATCAAGTACCATGCCGGCTGGCAAAGGTGGTCCTGTCTCTCCATAACTTTTGATCTCGATAGTTATTTATCATGTCTGTTGTTGACCTTCTGCTAAGCCATTCTCTTAGGCTGTTTGGTATCTTTTCTCTTTGCTTACCTCTATCTCATCTTTTCCCAGTTGTCACAATACATTCCAGCTGTTCCCTTCTCACTACAAGGCAAAAAAATGATTGTTTTTCTTCCTAATGTTGGAAATTTGTTCCCTTTTTGTTTTGGCCTTTTTCATAAAGTTTTCATTACTCTTCTTAGCTGTCCATGGTATTCTCAACATTCTTCGGTAAAACCAAATTTCTACCGACTCATATCCATATGTTAAGACTGGTTCTACATAACATCTAAGAACTCTTTTTTTTTCTTTTCCTTTGTTTGCTCTGTCAAAAATGGATTACACAGTATCTTCTTCATTTTTTTGGAGAGCTGCTTTTGCCTGAGCCATTCTGCATCACACCTCTGTTGTTCATCTACCATCTCAGGTTAATATTGTTCCCAGATTTTTAAATTCATTTACCTTTTTAATATTGTTCCATTTGTTTTATTGTGCACTGCCGTGAAGTCTTTTTCTTTGTTGCTACCACTACTTTGGTCTTTTTGCTATTAAGGCTGAATCCTTTATTTTTGCTTTCCTTCATTATAATGTCTACCATTTGCTGTAACTCATTTTCACTTTTAGTGATTAAGACTGCATCATCAGCATATCTTAGATTATTTATATTATGACCTCCAATTGTTATTCCAGGCATGCCCCTTTCTTCTTCTTTTCTCTTATACCTAAAAGGTGTCGTGGCTTAAATTATTTACCGTTCTTGAACTGCTCGAACTGTCTGAATTAGTGATTTTCTTTGTTGTTACATGTCTCTATAACTGTATCTATCCATCTTTTTCTGGGTCTTCCTCTTGGTCTTTTCCCATGCATTCTTGAGAAGAATGCCCTTGATGGTGATTGGTGTGGATTCATTCTGACCAGGTGGCCAAACCATTTAAGTTGTTGTTCTATATATTCTTGGCAGGGTTTTGTTCCTACCATTTTTCTTTTATGTTTCATTTGGTATTCTATCTCTTCTTGTGTTGTTTGTTACTTTTCTAAAGCATCGCATCTCACATATATTGATCTTTCTTAATTGTGATTTAGAAAGGGTCCATGTTTGACTTTCATAGCACAAAGTTGGTATAAAAATGCTATTTATCATTTGTTGTTTAGCTGGCATAGAAACATTTGGATGTCTTAGCAATGGTGAAAGCTGGTATGTGTCAGCATTTGCTTTTTGTATTCTCATGTCAATTTCTCTGACTAGTTTTCCATCTTCTGTGAACATTGTGCCCAAATACTTGAATTCCTCTACTTGTTTTATTTCTTTATCTTTGATCTTAATGTTTAATGGGTGTCTTAACTTGCTTATTCTCATAGCTTCAGTTTTTGCTGTGTTAATTTTCATACTGTAGTTTGTGCAGCTTTTATCTAGAGATGTTATATGCTGCTGTAGCAGGTTTTCATCCTCATATATTAGGCATTGGTCATCTGCGAATAGTCTTATATCGCACAAACTTTAAGAGTAAATCACAAATAAATCCGTTTGAAATAACACAAGAGCGCTTGAATTTCTTTTTACTATGGGCATTGAAATTCATTTATAACTTAAAATTTGACTCCCATAGAAAATTGCATTGTGTTAATTAGTCCCTTTATTGATCTTAAAATAATCTCACTATACATATTAAAAAAAGACAGTACACAACCTTGTCTAACACCCTGTTTTATTTGTTGAAACATTCCCAATTGATTTTCCAGTTCTTATGGGTGCTGTTTGTTGCCAGTACACGTTCTTTATTATTCTTAGACCGTTGCTATCTACATTTCTGTCTTCTAATTTTTCATTATTTCTTGGTGCTTTACTTTGTCAAAATGCTTTAGTATAATGTATGAAAAATAGGTATAGATTTGTTTTCACCTCTATGAAACATAGGTATATATCTATTTTCACCTCTATGAAACATAGGTATATATCTATTTTCACCTCTATGAAACATAGGTATAGATCTTATTTCACCTCTATAAACATAGGTATAGATCTTATTTTACCTCTATAAATATAGGTATAAATCTTATTTCACCTCTATGAAACATAGGTATAGATCTGTTTTCACCTCTATAAATTTAACTAGCTTCTCATAAGCAAATGTTTCTCAGCAGTGCATGCATGTGCTTTTTGGTCATAATTCTACTCTCCACAGTGGGAAAATCGAAAAGTCTATCGCCACTGCACACATAATATGAATAGATATGAACAAGTTATCATTATATGCCTCAGAACAGGTCACAATTGACGCCATAGTCACATGTATACAAAATTCAAGATCGGCACCTCAACTACTTGTATATTTGGACAGGTGCCCCAGACTGCTGAACAACTACTTCAAGACTGCACTGAATATAGTCGACTGAGGAAAATCCATTGGCCCATAGATGCAACACTACCGACAAAACTATATGGGCCACTGCAAGAATTACAAAAGACAGTAAAATTTATACAGGAAGCGACATTGCAGATATAGACAATACTTCGGGCGAACGAATGAAAAAAAAAGCTACTGCACAGATCTCCTTATAAGCATGGAATCCTAATGTATATCAAAGGCAAATAGTTCTGATTTGAGCCATGTCAATTACACCAGTACTCTTCTAATGTGGGCGGATACCCTCTTTTTGTTGTTTCTAATCAATAAACTTACAGGAGCCGCCTCTACAACCATGTTGATGACATTGTGAATTTACAGATAGACAGCCTGTCCTTATTTGCCCTAACACAGATTGAGTTATTTGAAGATCATCATCATTGGTCTCCGAACATGTCCATAGGTGCTCAGATCCCCTCCTCAGCAAGTCCCGCAGTGTCCAGCGACTGACGACTCCAGTTCTATGTTGATTGATAAGTTTTCTTATACGGCCACTAAGTTTCTCATTTCTGGCTGTGCCCATCTTAACTCCCATTTCCATCATCCGAAGAATTGACATGGATCTGTGTTTGTCGAAGTCCTGTGCTCTTCACACAACTCAGAGGGCATTGATGATGTCCGTCCAATCCATTGGTTTCCGCCCTCAACGACAGCACAGCTAGCCAACCAACAGCTCTTTCATTGCCCCATACTCCGGCATGTCCAGGGACATAGAAAAAGGTGCCCTTACGTATTTTGGATTTCTGCAATGACTCTACCCATTGCATGCGTACAGAGCCCGCCTCCACTTTTTTTATCATGCTCATCGAATCACTCAGTATACATGTGTGGGTGTAGTCTTGTGACTCTAACCATTTGAATGCCTTGGTCACTGCCATCACCTCCATTGTCATGCTACTCGTGGTCATGATGTATGCACCACTGTTTTCATAGACTAACCTGATGCTTGTGGGTCTCCCAACACAGATAATATTCCTAAGAGAACATAAATGATTTGATTTCTTCTGCAATCACAGCACAACTAATCCTCTTCATCATCCACCCTTGAAAGGATGTTATATTGATACAATCCTGTTGTCATTTACAGCTAAGCATTTTTGGTTCCATGTCACCTCCCTATTTGCTGTTAGTATAGCATTTTTTCAGCACATGAAGGCAGAGTATGATCTTAATCAGCTCTGATTCACTCATCTTGATACAAACAAGTAGCTGGAGGTTCTGGACCTTAAAGTTAGTTATATAAATATTATTTGTTAGATCCAGGTTTGCCTGCAAGATTATATTGCTCTTTTCGTATCAAGCATGACATTGTATTTTCATAATTGTTGTTAAGTGCACAACAGCAAAAAGACAAAACATATTTACCTAAATGTGTGCAGACTCCAACCAGGATAAGAAATTTAGGGTTTGGGCTCTGTCAACATCAGCTTGTGGGTCTCGAAGTGTAGACAGATCAACAGCAGCCTCTGTTGCAACCTCTTCATCAGTTCTGTGCCGCACAAACAGAGGCTTGCCTCTCCACTTCATCGTCACATTGCGACCCTCGGGGATATCTCCCAATTTTATTTCCACTTTTGACAGGGCCACCACATCAGCTGCAGGACTTAAATTTGCAACAACACCTCGAACAATAGCTTTGGCACTGTACACAGTGGCCACTGCACCAGCTGAGAACAAAAAGCAAATAAAATTAGCACTGCTTCTAATAAATACTCCAGATGGCCGAGAAATATAAGAAAATTTTAAGCAATTTAGTAACAAAAAGTATAGCCAGGATATTTCTTGCATTCACCCTTCAACTACCCCTCTCTATCGACTGCTCTGAAAAAAACATTAAGTTGATGTAGGTGCATTCCGGTTCCGGTCCAAGATGGAGGAATTGTTTTTCTTCATCCTGCTATGGACGGTTGATTGGTGGTCAAATAAGTCGCCATCATGAAACATCCATTGTTATTGAAACAGAAATCTGGACTCATAAAAAGAAATGATAAATTCCAATCAAGAACTAGGAGTATTTTCAGCTTTGGGTCCCAAAATGGACATATGCATATGTGATGAGAAGAGACAACAAGAGAATCTCAAAGCAAGCCCTCAAATGTGAACCAGAAGGTAATTTAAAAAGAGGCTGATGTAGAGAAACACTAAAAGAATACTGAGGTGAAAGGCAACAAAAGCAGACATCACTGAGATTGAGCTGTACACTGTACAGTCATGAGGAGCCGCGATAGCTCAGTGGTTAGTGAACTGGACTACCACGGACAAGGGGTAGGGTTCGATCCCAACCGACGGCTTCCGGGTTCACCCAGCCTTAAATGGGTACCGGATTTTTTTTCTGGGAAAGTAAAGCAGCATGGGCGTAATACTGACCACATTACCCCAAAAATCATGTGCTGAAGGTCTGTAAAATATAGGGTCACTAACACCATATTTCCATATACGCCACTTGGGGTGACGGGGGTACTTTACTTTTTTTTACTGTACAGTCATGCGACAAGATAAATGCGGGTCATGTGCTTCCTATGCAAGATCTGACACTAACAAAGACTGTCCAACACAAGAGTCTAGAATTCTGCCATATGTGCTGCCTTCAGCTTGGATGGACAGACAGATTCAGTCCTGCCATAAGTTGGGATTCCTCTTAGTGTTGTTTGCTGCCTTCAGCTTGGATAGACGGATGGATAGATTCAGTCCTGCCATATGTTGGGATTCATCTTAGTGTTGTTTGATGTCTCATTGACAGCCAAAGAGATTTCTCCCATCATAAAAACCAATGTTGAATTCTAAGAATTTGTATCTTGAGTTTACATTTTTTAAGAAGGTGTCATAATTTAGGGTTAAGTACCCTCATGTCATGTTTACAGACATTTTTTCTGTAGCACTGAAGGGGGTTTCCTTTGTTCATCTGTTGAAGGATGTCTGCCCTTATAGTCAAGACTTCTTGAGTGGAAGCATCACCGTTTAGTCCTGTCATATATTTCTGTAAAGTTGCAACATACAATCTATATGTACAATTTTACTGTATAAAAATGACTACTTACCCCCGACAACCAAGTATGATGTCAGTTTGCGTTGGCTGTCAGAATCTGAAGAACGAGCATTAGGATTTTTAACCTGCTCACGCCTGTACTCTGTGAAATCTGGCACTTTGAGGTCTGTATGAGCGAAACGAACTTGAGTGGAGCCTGAACAAGAAATAGAAATAAATACAAACATGAAATCACCTTCCTTGACTCTCATGAGAGCTAATTTCAACAATGATAATTGACATCACAGACTTTACATTCGGTGGCATTATAATAGTATGCATGGAGGACAAGGCTGCAGACAACAGTAGAGTTGAAGTTGCCAGCGAATCATAGCTGATGACTTGCCACAGGATCGGTGAACCAGAACCTTCCAGACCCTACTCCACCTCTTTGTGGTGCCTCTAGTAACAGACTAACCAGTCTAGTCTGGCCAAGTGAGTAGGGATCGAGAAGGAAGGCAACCCGGTACTCAAAAATGCTTTGCTGAAGTCAGATGTGTTGGGCTGAAAGGTTCAAATATCATGGTTCTACTGCCAACAACAAAACAATGCATACGTACCCTACTCTTCAACTGCTAAGAGTTCTTAACATGCACAGAGCAGCACACACTCAGCGACACTGACCCTCCAGTTTAAAGTTTTTTCACTGTTATCCAAATGGGCTAGTAATCAGATCTCCTGTTAGTCTTCCTACCAGAGACCAGGCAGGGCGGGTAAAAAAGCCATGAACTTGATCAAGAAACCACGGATCTGAAGTGAAAAAATGTCCAACCAGTAGGCAGGAGTAAAATGCAAGACCTCATGTCCGGAGGCTGACGTCTAAGGCAAGAAGTCGTACTCTAGACCACCCAGTCAGTCCCTTCACGACCCAGATATACATAGAGATAGATCCTGATATAAAATATGATTTCTGATTACAATAGTCAATAATAGAGAGTTACACAAAGTTACAAATATGTTGACTGAAATGTAACCTGTTAAAAAAAAAAAAGTAAAGTACCCCCGTCACGCCAAGTGGCGGCATATAGGGAATATGGTGTTAGTGACCATAAATTTTAAAGACCTTCTGCATTTTTGGGGTAATGTGGTCGGTATTACGCCCGTGCCGCTTTACTCTCCCAGAAAAAAAAAACCGGTACCCATTTAAGGCTTGGTGAACCCGGAAGCCGTCGGTTGGGATCGAACCCTACCCCTTGTCCTTTGTAGTCCACTAACCTATCGCGGCTCCCTAAATGTGTAACCTGTGCTGTAAGTGTAATGCAGCAGACAGGTATTTTGGTAGATGATATATGAACTGAACCATTCATTCACTATGACAAAATTCAGAGGGAAGTCAAATGAAGTACTAAAGTACTGAAACTAGGCACTTTGGAAATCAATAGATGCCATTTCCGGAAGTAGTGGTCACTAGGCAACTGGCCATGTACTTGCCAGATTCTATCCAAATAGTACATTATTTGTTGTATATCGTTTTCCAACGATTTTCAGTAAATTATTTTACGAAACTTAAGTTTTTTTCTAACAATTAGAGATCGATACACCCATTTATTGATTTATAAAATCAAATGTAGTTGAAAATGATTGCATTTTGTTTTATAACAGATTTTTCAGCTTCATACAATGGTTTCATCATATTTTCTACCAAAATAAGGTATGCTTCAGTTAAATAACATGGATATTTAGATTCTGCGTCCACTTCTACATATTTGTGGGAAGTTTTAAATTGATCTGTCAGCGCAGAATGAAATTATCGGCTTTTGAACGACACAAATTTTCCCCATTGATAAGCCATGGGCGATCAGCGACTATGTCCACTTTTGAACTTTAAGTCATCGTAAAATAAAATGCTGCTAAGCTTGGCTAAAATAATAAAGATAACTTGATTCTACAACCACTTATACATATTTGTGGAAAGTTTTACCTTGAAATGTCAGCGCCGTTTTAAATTATCGGCATTTGAATGACCACACCGTTATCGGAAATGATCTCCATACTCCATGTTTGGGCTTTTCAACCATCATCATGTACCTCTTACTCAGACTCAATGTTCTTTTTTATTTATATGTTTTTAAAAATATAGTATTTTCATTTTCCTATTATTTATGATAATATATTTCCACTTATTATTAAATTGGAAGTTATTTTTAGATTTTTTGTTACTTTTTTTTTTAACTTTGATAATGATCATAATCACATAATGTAAATTGTAATACAAAAAATTTAGCTTTTTTGTGTGTATGACCAACATGTCACTATGGTTTTCTCTTCTTTGCATCATTTAGCGCGGTATTAATAAATTAATTAATTCATTTTACCTTTTTAAGTTTTTTACTTTTTTTAATTGTCATACAAACAATAACATGATTCATGTAATTGTTTTAACCACTTCGAGTTCGAGGGCTCTTTTAACTCTTTAGATATTCATATACTTTATATATATTCTTTTAGATATTCTCAATTATTAGAAAGTAGAAAGAAATTATTTTGAAAAAAAAAACCAAAGTGGTTTTTGGGACTTTGTGAGTTTGTCACCTCAAAGTACTCAGTGGTTTGAGGTGACTGACTACGACTAGGCTGACTGAGACTGCTGAAACTAACACTAACAACGTTCTCATCATATATAACAATTTTACCATCAGCAAGTGGTGTTGTAACACTGGAACTCTCAATATTACCAGTACTATAAAATGAGTGCAAATATAATGTGAAGTGTAAATAAATACTTGGAACTTACCAGCGAGTGATGTGGTAACGCTGGCACTACTTCCCCATCTTGGAAGCCGCTCTGTACAAAGTGTAGCTTGTTAATTTCTTGGGAGGCTGCTCAACAACTATTTTTGGCGCAACCGATACTGTGGGTAGAGAAGCAGACACTGGATTGTTCCGCGGTACACACCTTAGTGACAGCCTGAACAAAATGGCTTTTAGGTAACGATATCATTTTTGCGAACGAACAGGCCCAAGTCTAATTTTTTTCTTCAACCCTTCACAGCGAAGGACGAATGACGTCACTTCCAGTGTGCTGGCGGAAGTCGATCTTTGTTTCTCGTTTTCGTTTTATTGAAATTTTAGTTTTTCTAATGGCAACTAAATTGAAGCCTTTGAAATGTAGATTTATAGAATATGAAGAATTGGATGGTAAGAAAGGAAAATAAACGAGGAAGTCTCAAAACAACTAAAATAGACATAGAACTACTAAACACAATGCAGACAAGACAAGTGAGATTTTTGGGCATGTTAAAAACCACAGCGGCATCATCATCATGTGCCACACCGGTTGTTTATGGATGAGGCATGCAAGAAAGACCAACAAGAAGGTAGTTTTGAGATATTAACTCTTTTCGTACAGAAGCTTTGTATCAATGCAACGGAAGAGATTTCAGAGACAAAATGTTTCAAAACTTTAAGAATCAATCTACATATTTATATTTATCTAACATATAACATATTATATATGAATTTTTATATAACTGAACAAGGTATTAGATTTCACCAATACAAGATGAAACAAGACATGTAAAAGGAATATGGTTTGATGGCGCTTCACACTAATCAAATTGAGAGTGACGCACAGTGCGGCGAAACGTACGGAAAGAGTTAAGCGAATCAATTCGGAGGAAGAGGTATGTTTACAGCACTCGGAAAAATTGACAAATAATCAACAAACGAAAAAAATATGGACCAAAGCAGGATCGAACCCATACGCAGTGGCGCAGAGCCTTGCCACGAAAAGGGAACACATTGTGTTCCCTAGTGTTTGGCTTTTCTCCGGTCTTTGAGATATTAAATTGACCTCAAACATGACAACAGAAGTGGGAGATCTGGCTAGAGACAGAGATTCTTTCAGACGATGAATGATCATGATGAATTATAACCTACTCTTTTTTATTTTAACTGTTAAGAGTTCTTTAACGTGCACACGGGATCTCCGGTTTATTGTCGTTGCGTTATCCGTGGGGACTAAAAATAGGATCTCACTACTCTAGAGATCAGGTGAAGTATCGTCATAAAGAAAGCATGGATTAATTTTTCCTATTTTCGAAAAATCACCACCGTTTTATGGGTTTTGAACTCAGGTCCTTCCTGTTCTAAGGCCGACGTCGTAGCTCTAACCCAACTACTAGAGCCGTGTTAGAGGTAATAGATAAATCGCTATTACGGGGACTGGTTGGTCTCGAAGCAAGACGCCAGCCTCGAGACAGAGAGGTTATGGGTTCGATTCCTAACTGCGCCAGTTGGGATTTTTATTTATGGTTTCTCTCTCCGGCAACCACCCCCTGGTCTCAGCAGCGAGGCCCGGCTTGAAACGTCAATCACAGTAAAAATATAAGTACCTCCGAAGACGGAGTTATCTGCCTGTGCGGGGAGGGGCCCCTGTGCACACGGCTGCCAGGGAAAAACGGATTAGCACGCACAATTCAGTTCCTGGTCTCTAGGGACTTCATTAGAGGCAAAGCTGGCGAACGATAACAAAAAAAATCGCTATTACATTGATGAAAAGGGATAGACGATAAGGCTAACACATTGGCTCATGGAAAACAAAAAAAGTAAAGAGCCCGTCACGCCAAGTGGCGTATAGGGAATATGGTGTTCTCGCTTCTATTGGTCGTTTCAAAATATTTTGAAGGTGTTTAAAATTCCATATCTCTGCAACCAATTGATTGATAATGCTGAAATTTTGCATATGGTCTTGTGATTTTTTGGTCCCAAGAAGTACATTCATTTCCTCACCAACAAACGTATAGTTTTAAATATTCTTTATTTGAAGTATACAAATTTAAGGCATTTTGGTCAAACCATATATTTGGAGGAATTACCGCTTCATATGAGTGAGCACCCACGGACTTGTCATCTTGAACGTAATGCGCGCCAATTTCCCTGTTTTAAGCACTAAAAAACACATAAAACGCGTCATAGTTATAATTTTATATCCGGTGCATCCCATTTCCTGTCGTTTTGTTGTGATTTATGTGCAACGGCGTATCCTAATTATTGGTAATTTCGTTAAATTTGTGATCTGCTAGTCAATGGGTATAAAAGTAAAGTTCCTTACATTGCAATCAGTGGCAATAAAGGTGTATAAATATTTTTGCATAGAAGCTAAGCGTGGAAAACTGTATCGAAGCATCTCAAAGCCAGAAAAGAGAACTATTCACGCATTGGGTATAAGCAAACGCTTTTTCAAACAAGTGCTTAAAGCTAACGGAGTGTCCAGTTCAATCAAGACTAGGCTGCTAGGAAGAAAGAAAGTAGTAGATAGTTTTGACAAGGAAGTGATTAGAAGAGCAATTTGTAAAATGTTCGATTCCAAAGAAACTGTGACTTTAAGAAAACTGAAAATTCGACTGAGAGCAGAAAATGACATTGTTGTGTCGAAAACAACATCATGGAGAACTGTTAGAAGCATCGGTTTTACGTTTAGAAAGTACGATAGTGGTAGAAATGTCATCTGCGAGAAGCCGCACTTAGTTTCTATGAGGAGTAAATATTTACGTGAAGTACGGGAAATGCGTAACCAAGGTTATGATATTGTATTTCTAGATGAATCTTGGATAAATTCTCACCACACAAGTGCAAAGGAATGGCAGTTATCAGATGGAAGTATTAAAAGATGTGTACCCACTGGAAAAGGACAGCGTATTATAATGGCACATGCAGGCAGCCGAAAAGAAGGGTTGGTGAAAAATGCAGAACTTATATTCACCTCTAATTATACTGACAACAGGGACTATCACACCGAGATGAATGGCCATATATTTAGAGAGTGGATTGAAAATACTCTTCTTCCAATTCTAGACAGACCATCCTGTCTGGTAATGGACAACGCGTCGTACCACAACGCTGTGGCAGAAGAAGACAAAATTCCTACATCTACCAGTACAAAAGATGTTATAAAGATTTGGCTAAGAAAGGAAGGAATTCCATTTAACGAGGGATTTTTGAAACCTGAATTACTGTCACTTGTTAAGAAATCGCAAAAGACCAAAGTATTCCAAATAGACAAAATCATTCAACAGCATGGTCATACGTGCTTGAGACTGCCCCCTTATCATCCACAATTAAACCCCATTGAACTCGTTTGGGCAAAAATTAAAGGGCAGGTGGCAGCTGAGAATACAAGTTTTAAACTATGCGATATAAAAGGACTGACATATGCTGCTCTATCACAGATTGACAAAGATTTTTGGTGCAAATGTGAAGATCATGTCTTAAAAGAAGAAAATGACTATTGGAAAAAAGATGGACTATCGTTCGTTCAGCCCAGATTAGTAATCAATATGTTAGACTCCTCTGATTCAGAATAAATGAAATAATAATGGACGTTTTTATATGTCCGCATGATCAATCTTTAGCTAAAGTTGATAACGTTTTGAAAATGTAAAGATTCTTGATATGTGTACTGCAGGCATGCAAAGAAACTAAATCACTTTCATATGTCTTGTTTACGTAAAATAATGAAAGTCACATGGAAAGACATAAAACGAACAATGTAGCTCTTTACAGTGAAGAGGATCCCGTGCTTACATCGGACTCTTTAGTCACATGCGTACCCATAAACAATAACTTTGCTTGATATGTCATGCTCGTTATCGCTCGCAACGGATAATTAATTTTTTAAAATGTATTCTTTGTTGTATATTGTTTAAATAGTTTTCATTAATGGAACTGTTTATACGCTGATTTGTTTTAGACCGTCTGTAAAGGCTATAACATTGACATTCTCATAGTATTTTAAAGAAAGTAAACAATAGAAAGTAAACAGTTGATAAACGCCTCCAACTTTCAAGTTGTGTAGAGACGCCTATGTCGAGAAGCTGATTTCCATTAATGTACGGTAAATTATTTTCTCCAGGAGCAAAAAGATCCGTAAATTCACTGAGATCAAAGGAAAGTGCTGCTTCATGATGAAGCATACTTCCTACATCATTAAATTTTGTTAAATCGGTGGGACCTTGGAAAAACAAGGCCAGATGCAAAAAATCAAGTTTGTAAGTGCAGGGAAAGAGGAGATATTTCATGTTAATCGTGAACATTTAGGTTTGAAACGACCAATACTTTTCAGCTCCCTGTGGAGCATAGGTCTTCGGCAAACACTTTCCAAGTCGTTCTGTTTTTTACCATTCTTTTAAGATCATTCCATTTCTTCCCCATCATCTTCATCTCTGCTTCTATCTGTCTTCTCCAAGAATTCCTTGGTCTTACTCTTTGTCGTTTCCCCTGGGGATTCCAAAAAAGGGCATGTTGTGTAATACTCTCAGTTGGCTTCCGTAGTGTGTGTCCTATCCAGCGCCATCGTCTTCGCTGTATCTCTTTATCCACTGGTATTTGACTGGTACATTTTCATAATTCTATGTTAGTGATTTTGTCCTGCCATTTCCATCCTTTTATTCTACGTAAGCATCCATTAATGAATGTCTGTATCTTCGTGATTGTCAATTTTGTTGTTCTCCAAGTTTCACAGCCATATCATAGGACGGACTTAACATTTGAGTTGAAAATGCTTATTTTTGTATTTAACCTAATTTCTTTGGATTTCCATATGTTTCCCAGTGCAATGAAAGCACCTCTTGCTTTTGATATCCTTATTTTGGTATCATTTTCTGTTCCTCCCTCTTTATCTATATTACTGCTCAGATATATGTAAGATTGTACGCCTAGTAGGGGTATTTCTCCTAGTTCTATTTGGTTATTGCCAACTGTATTAATTTTCATAATGTTGGTCTTATCTCTATTAATTTTCAGTCCTAGCTGTTGTGATCTCTCATCAAGTATGCTCATTTTATCCTGCATCTGTTGATGGCTGTGTGATAGGAGAGCTTTGTCATCAGCAAAGTCTAAATCATTAAGTTGTTTGGTCAGTGACCACTGGATAAAATTTCTGTCGTTTTGAGTTATATTTATAATCCAATATATGGCCAGTAGAAAGAGAAATGGAGACAGAAGGCATCCCTGCCTTGCTCCTGTTCTTATTTCAAATGCCTCTGTAAGCTGTCCTTCATGCACCACACTACATTTCGTTCCTTCATACATTGTTTTTATCAGGTTAATAAACTTTATGGGGATTCCGTAAGGACTCAGCAACTTCCAAAGCATTCTTCTGTCTAAACTATCAAATGCCTTTTCGTAATCTATGAATCCAATATAAAGTGGGGATTTTAGTTCTAAACTTTGTTAAACTATTATACATAGAGCAGTTATTTGATCGGCACATGATCTGTTCTTCCTAAAACCTGCTTGTTCATCTCTCAAGTGTTTCTCTATAGCCTCTTTTAGTCTCTCCAGAATGATTCTGCTTAATATTTTTCCTGGCACTGATAGTAGCATAATTCCCCTATAATTTGTGCACTCCTGTAAACTTCCTTTCTTTTGGTTGTTTGATCATATAACCATCTTTACCGCCTTTAGGTATTTCTTTACTCTCCCAAACTTTATCTAATATGTTATGGAGCATCTTGGTAGAAGTGTTAATATCTGCTTTGATGGCTTCCGAAGGCTTTACCATTTTTTAATAGGTTGATGGCTTTCATTATTTCTTCTTTGCTTGGTTTTCCACAGTTAACGTGTAACTCTTCTTCTGTTGGTAGTATATCTGGAGGATTATTTGAGCCGGGTCTATTCAAAAGTTCTTCAAAATGCTCTTCCCATCTCTCCATTTGTTCCCTTATATTACTAAGCAGATTTCCTTTCTTATCTTTAATAAAGGCATTGATCTGTTTGTATTTTTCACTTAATCTCTTTGTGCTGTTGTAAAGCTCTTTTATATTCCCTTTATTTGCTGCTTCTTCTGCCTCTTTAGCTAGTTCATCTATATATTCCCTTGTATCCCTTTTAACAAAAAAAAAAAAAAAAAAAAAAAAAAATATGTGACAAAATAACAAAAATATAAAAATTAAAATTAAAATGACAAAATATACATGGAAAACAAACCAGTAGAAGAGATCGATCACTTTATCTATCTTGGAAGTCACATTGATCGAGAAGGGGATACCCCCCCCCCCCCTCTCTCTCTCTCTCTGCGTTCAGGACTCAATCAGAGTAAGGATTCCAGACTCTCATATGAAGTCAGTTGTCAGGCTAAGTGTGTTGATCGCCCCCACAGACAGAACATCACAATTAGAGTCTGTCAGATCCACTCTGACTGAACACCCGTTAATACGTTGCACTGTGTTCTGCGCCAGTGGCCCAGTGCATCCGATTTCAGCCAGCATTTTTTCAGGTTTGCTTTCCTTAGCCTTTGATTGTCCCCAATCTTCCTGCAAGGCAGCAGTTGATCTTTTCTGTCGGGGGATTCTGCCCTTAGATGGTCGGCCTTCCCAGGTTTACGAGCACCATCTGCCCGAGTCACTAGAGGTGACTAGAAGGGATACGAGCAAAGAAATTAGAATCAGACTGGCTAAAGCAGCAATGTCTTTCAGAAGCCTTGAAAAGTTGTGGAAATCAAAACTCATTAGCACAAACACAAAGCTTAGGCTATTCAAATCAAATGTACTTTCAACCCTTACGTATGCGTGTGAAAGCTGGAAAACAACAAGAGATATAGAAACAAAGTTGAACGCATTCGAAAATAAATGTCTAAGGAAAATACTTGGTATAGAATGGAACGAATTCAAAACAAACGAGGAAATTAGAGAAATCGCCAATCAACCACTAATATCTTCAGTAATAAAGAAAAGACGATGGTCATACGTTGGACATGTGATGAGAAGAGATAATAATCGAATAGCAAAGCAAGCCCTCATATGGGAAACAACAGGTAAAAAAAAAAGAGGAAGACCCAGGGAGACACTGAGAAGAACATTGATGAGAGAGGCAAGAGCAGCAGGAATCGGCTCCTCAATGAGATAGAACTGCTTGCACAGAACAGAGACAGATGGCGAGATTTGATAAAATATCTTTAAAAGAAAACTGCTAGAACAAAAATTCATATAGGAGAAGGTGTATCTTGGTCTACGCCCTATGGGCCGGTTACGGCTCGAAAGGTCAATAGATAGATCCCTTTTAATGCATCTTCTCACTTCTTTGTAAGCTTCCTGTGTCTTGGCTTTATTACTTCTCGTTTTGCTTTTATTTATGTCTTCTTTCTTGTTCTTTCATTCTTTAATTTTATCTAGGGTCTCTGCTGCCACCCATGCCTTATTCTGTCGTTCTCTTTTCCCTAGTGTTTCTTCGCATGCCTCTTTCCATATATCTTTTACCTGTTTCCAATGATCTTCTATATTTATTGTATTTTCTAGTTGTTGGAGGACTTGGTATTTGTTTGATATTGTAACTGCGAATTTATCTTTGATTCCTTGTTCTTTAAGAAACCCTACATTGAAATACTTTCTACCCTTATTCGTTGTAGTATACCTTTTTAGTTTAATTTTAAGTTTAGCTATCAGAAGATGATGATCAGAAGCTACATCTGCCCCTCTATATACTTTTACATCCTGTAAGGATGACTTAAACTTATTATTAATACATATGTGATCAATTTGATTTTCCGTTCTATGATCTGGTGACACCCATGTAGCTTTGTGTATTCTTTTATGTTGGAATATTGTTCCTCCTAGGCTCGATTAAGGGCGCAGAAATTCACAAATATCTCTCCATTCTCGTTTATTTCTCCAAGTCCATGTTTTCCCATAATCTCTTCGAAGCCTCTGTTGTCTGATCCTACTTTAGCATTTAGGTCTACCATCAAGATTATAATATCCTTGGCTTGCCTTGCATCCATCTGACATTGTAGCTGGTTATAGAAATCATCTTTAACTAAATCATCCTTATCGTTGATTGGTGCATAGCATTGGATAATGTGTAATTTTATTTTGTTTTTGGTTGTTTTAAATGTTGCTCTCATTAGTCTCGGTCTAACTGCTTCCCATTCTATCAGTGTCTTCTGTGCATTCCTTGATAGCATTAAAGCTACCCCTTCACTATGTTGTGCTCCAGGTTCCTGATGATAAAATCATCTCTCCTGTATTTAGTTTTATTCTTTGCGTTCCTAGCCATCTTGTTTCACACATTCCCAGAATATCTATCTTGTAGTTTGTCATTTATGCTGCTACCTGAGCAGCTTTTCCCTGTTCGTTTAGTGTACGTACATTCCAGGTGCCAATTCTGGAGGATTTCCTGGTAGACAAAGAGTGAGTCGGCAACCCGGACTCATTACGGCTTTCTCCGGCTTGCGTCATATGTCTCTTAGACAGAGAGCCGTTATCTTTCCTGGATGGCGGATTTACTTTTTCTTTCTTTGACTTGTCCATGTTTGTGAAGTATTTTCGACTTATATTTTTTACTGTATGGGATAGCCAGCCCCATGCCCAACCATCCTTTCTCGCCTCTTACGAACATGCCTGGTAGGGTACAGCGCCGCTATTCTTTACTCCCCTTTCGGGCCCAAGCAGCACAAGGGCAGGAACATGGTGTTAGTGACCATAATTTTTATAAACCTTCGGCACATGAATTTTGGGGTAATGTGGCCGGTATTACGCCCGTGCTGCTTTACTTTCCCAGAAAAAAAATTCGGTACCCATTTAAGGCTGGGTGAACCCGGAAGCCGTCGGTCAGGATGGAACCCGACCTCTTGTCCGTTGTAGCCCAGTTGACTAACCAGCGAGCTAGAGCGGCTCCCGAATTGGCTCATGAGCAGGGTCAAATGAACACATAACAATGGGAGCTTTCATAATTACATTTATCATCATCAGGTGCCATGCCTGTAGGCGATCATCTCTCTCCACATGACTCTGTCATTCATACACGCCTGTTTCAGTCAGTGATCTTTTATTATGACATTCCGATAAGCTGTTCAATATTTTTTTTTGGGGGGTTTTCCTTTGCTCTTCTTTCCATTCATTCTGCCTATTGTTATTGTATTCTCAATACCTTCTTTTAGCACACCATGTCATTTAAATGTAGATTATCTCTTCCTTATGATTTTGATGATATTTCTGGTTTGTCCAGATCATTTTAAATTCTTCATTTGTTATCGATGGATATTGTCGCATTCTTCTGATAAACCACATCTCAGCTGCCTTTAATGTTCATTGTGTTGTCTTACTTATCATCCATGACTTGCTTCCGTAGAACACGTTTTGTAACATTCATTGACAATGACTTGTTACATGGCATTACCACAGTCAAATGAACACACAACAATGTAAGCTTTCATAACTGCTTTCACAGGTTCTATTTTAACAAAATACAACAAGAAAAATAATGAAAACAATTTGGAGAAGTTTTAATGCAATATTAGTAATAAGTGATAAATCACAACACGAGATATCTAATATAAGAAATAACAGAACTAATAATGTTAACAATTTCTTATCTACTTTAGCCAGACTTTGAACCAAGTCTTGAAGTAATACTTCATGTAATTTTGAAATTTTGCAACTGGCCACAAGGAAAGGTAGCGGGAGATATTTAACAACTGGTAAATATAATACATGCTGATGTCAATGTGGACTTTAGTACAATGTTTTTGATGATGATAGAGATAAAGCATGTTATTAGTATAACGTACATTGCCGATAATAAATGAAAATGGATACTAGTCGGTTTTAATATTCATGAAACAACATAAACCAACACCATGAAAAAAAAACATAACAGTGTGAGAAAATATAACAATTTATATATTGGGGTGTTATAACACAACATATTACTCATAATTATTTAGCATGCGCTTGGAGAAAAAAAGTTATTTAATGTCATCACATAAGTTCTAAAATACAATCATCATGACTTCTACAATACAAACATCATAGGTTCTAATTCTACAATACAATCATCATGAGTTCTACAATACGATTAAGAATAAAAAAAATAATAAACATACTAGTCTAACCTATGTCAATGAATATGTTATGTTCAGCATGAGTGAATTGACATAAATCTGTGAGAAAAGTATGAAATAATGATATAAATGTTGATCAGATCCAAACAAAAACAATTCTATTTCAGGGCAATATCTAAAAATTGTGTAGAAACAAAGGCAGGTAAGGGGAACAACTGTCAATTAAAATAGTTCATGACTTAATGTCAACAATAACAATAGAAGTTTTCTTCAAAATAAACTTTGTAGACTGTGATAATGAACATGATTAGATTTATAATAACTTTCACTGCAATAACAAGAGACAACACACACACAAAAACTGTTCAATTGCTGTGTGATACCAGTGCTAACATATAAATGTGAAAGTTGGAAATCCACCAAGACTTTAGATAGGAAACTAAATGCTTTTGAAAACAAATGTATTCGAGGAATCTCAAACATAAATTGAAAAGAATACATTTCAATGAACAGATAAGAGACGAATCTAAAAAAAATATGTGTCGAGCTTTATAAGAAGAAGGCGTTCGAAATACATCAGTCATGTGCTGAGAATTAAAAAAGAGATTTCCCTGTTAGGTATTCATGTGAAACATCTAGTAAAAGAAAACAAGCCAAGGCAGACCAAGAGAATTGCTACACAGAACAATTACTAGGGAAGGCTCAACCATGGGACTAAGAAACAGCCAAGAACTACAAGATCTAGCAGCAGATCGTCAACCCTGGAGAACTATGACTTCTGCTCCATGTGCCATCTACGGCCCAAGAGGAAAATGACGCACAAAATAGTTTTGTTTCCTCTAAATATAACTCACACATGGCCTTTATTTATAGGTAGACTAAAAAAAAAAAATCATGGTTGTTGCAAATTACCATCTCACTTCCTCCTCGTTTATCCAGATTATTTTGCGTTCAAAAGAGGAATTTAATTAAAACAATTAAAGGATTGTAACAGCAGGAAAAACAGAGGAAAGAAGAGGTAACATGAAGCAGAGAGAGAAGATACCAGGCAGCTTAAGTGAGTTATTTGCTAGGAATTTAATAACAGCAGAAATAAAAAATTGTGGAGAGACATGATCACCTATGCCAGCAGATACAGTAATTGGTGACGATTTAAAGATTTTAACAAGTCAGATAGGGTCAGGAATTGTTATTTGATTGGCGATTAAATAAAACCTGACTCTGAATGAATCTGTGTGGCAAATTATACTGTAGCATTAATTTCCAGTTGTTCAGTTAACTCCCCTGTTAGATTCAAGGATATAGGACAATGCCATAAAAGATGCTTAAAAAAAAATAATTCCATTCAGCTTTTGTTGTACATTATTTTACAATTTTGGAGCATACAAATTTGGGATTGTTAAAAAAAATTAATTAAAGTAAACAAATTGAGTAAAATGTCTAATTTGGGCATACTTAACATGCTACATTATCATGGGCAATCTAGCAAAACAATGAAGAAAATTGGTTCATTCAAAACAAAATGTTACAGAAAAATCCTAAAAATCTTTAATGAAAAAGAGAAATGAAGAGGTATTAAAAGACCTAAACATTGAAAAGAACTGGCTTTAATATTTTATAGAGGAAACTAAAACACTATATGGCCACATCAAAAGACACAGTGAGCTGGAAAGAACAATAACGAAAGGCATGGTTCCAGAATCACCCGTGCGCTGCCGGGGTCCGAAAGGGGAGTAAAGAATAGCGGATAGCGAATAGCCATTGTCTACCAGGAAATCATCCAGAATTGGCACCTGGAATGTACGTACTCTAAACGAACAGGGAAAAGCTGCTCAGGTAGCAGCAGAAATGACAAACTAAAGATAGATATTCTGGAAATGTGTGAAACAAGATGGCTAGGAACGGAAAGAATAAAATTAAATACAGGAGAGATGATTTTATCATCAGGACACCAGGAACCTGGAGCACAACATAGTGAAGGGGTAGCTATAATGCTATCAAGGAATGCACAGAAGACACTAATAGAATGGGAAGCACTAGGACCAAGACTAATGAGAGCAACATTTAAAACAACCAAAAACAAAATAAAATGACACATTATCCAATGCTATGCACCAACCAACAATAAGGATGATCTAGTTAAAGATGATTTCTATAAACAGCTACAATGTCAGATGGATGCAAGGCAAGCCAAGGATATTATAATCTTAAATTAATTATCTTAATTAGACCTAAATGTTAAAGTAGGATCAGACAACAGAGGCTTCGAAGAGATTATGGGAAAACATGGACTTGGAGATATAAACGAGAATGGAGAGATATTTGTGAATTTCTGCGCCCTTAATCAAGTGAGCCTAGGAGGAACGATATTCCAACATAAAAGAATACACAAAGCTACATGGGTGTCACCAGATCATAGAACGGAAAATCAAATTGATCACATATGTATTAATAATAAGTTTAAGTCATCCTTACAGGATGTTGGGAGCCGCGATCTGGACTACAAAGGACATGGGGTAGGGTTCGATCCCAACCGATGGCTTCCGGGTTCACCCAGCCTTAAATGGGTACCTGATTTTTTTCTGGGCGTGATGGGGGTACTTTACTACTTTTTTTACTTACAGGATGTTAAAGGTTATAGAGGGGCAGATGTAGCTTCTGATCATCATCTTCTGATAGCCAAACTTAAAATTAAATTAAAAAGGTATACTACAGCGAATAAGGGTAGAAAGTATTTCAATATACGGTTTGTTAAAGAACAAGGAATTAAAGATAAATTCGCACTCACAATGACAAACAAATACCAAGTCCTCCAACAACTAGAAAATGCAATAAATATAGAAGATCATTCGAAACAGGTAAAAGATTGAGTTATTTGCGGGTCATCATCATTGCACTCCGAACATGTCCATAGGTGCTCAGATCCCCTCCTCAGCAATTCCCTCAGTGTCCAGCGACTGACGACTCCAGTTCTATGTTAGGTAAAAGATATATGGAAAGAGACATGTGAAGAAACACAGGGGAAAAGAGAATGCCAGTATAAGGCATGGATGACAGCAGAGACCCTGGATAAAATTAAAGAAAGAAAGCAGACATAAATAAAAGCAAAACGAGAACTAATGGAGCCAAAACACAGGAAGCTTACACAGAGGTGAACAAAGAAGTGAGAAGATGGAAAAGAGGAAATATATAGATGAACTAGCTAAAGCGGCAGAAGAAGCAGCAAATAAAGGAAATATGAAAGAACTGTACAACGGCACAAAGAAATTAAGTGGAAAATATAAACAGATCAATGTTTTTATTAAAGATAAGAAAGGAAATCTGCTTAGTAATATAAGGAAACAAACGGAGAGATGGAAAGAGCATTTTGAAGAACTCTTGAACAGACCCAGCTCAAATAATCCTCCAGATATACTACCAGCTGTAGTTGGTAGTATACCAACTATGTTGAAGAGTTACATGTTAACTGTGGAAAACCAAGTAAAGAAGAAATAACGAAAGCCAACTATTAAAAAATGGTAAAGCCAAGGACCAGATGAAATTCCTTCGGAAGCCATCAAAGCAGATATTAACACATCTACCAAGATGTTACATAATCTACTAGATAAAATTTGAGAGAGGGAAAAAATACCCAAAGACTGGAAAGAAGGTTATATGATCAAACTACTAAAGAAAGGAAGTTTACAGGAGTGCACAAATTATAGGGGAATTATGCTACTATCAGTGCCAGGAAAAATATTAAGCAGAATCATTCTGGAGACTAAAAGAGGCTATAGAGAAACATTTGAGAGATGAACAAGCAGGTTTTAGGAAGAACAGATCATGTGCTGATCAAATAACTACTCTATGTATAATAGTTGAACAAAGTTTCAAACTAAAATCCCCACTTTATATTGGATTCATAGATTACAAAAAGGCATTTGATAGTTTAGACAGAAGAATGCTTTGGAAGTTGCTGAGTCATTACGGAATCCCCATAAAGCTTATTGACCTGATAAAAACAATGTATGAAGGAATGAAATGTAGTGTGGTGCATGAAGGACAGCTTACAGAAGCATTTGAAATAAGAACAGGAGTAAGGCAAGGATGCCTCCTGTCTCCATTTCTCTTTCTACTGCCATAGATTGGATTATAAAAATAACTCAAAACAACAGAAATGGGATCCAGTGGTCACTGACCAAACAACTTGATGATTTAGACTTTGCTGATGACATAGCTCTCCTATCACACAGCCATCAACAGATGCAGGATAAAATGAGCATACTTGATGAGAGATCACAACAGCTAGGACTAAAGATTAATAGAGATAAGACTAACATTATGAGAATTAATACAGTTGGCAATAACCAAATAAAACTAGGAGAAATACCCCTACTAGACGTACAATCTTACATATATCTGGGCAGTAATATAGATAAAGATGGAGGAACAGAAAATGATACCAAAATAAGGATACCAAAAGCAAGAGGTGCTTTCATTGCACTGGGAAACATATGGAAATCCAAAGAAATTAGGTTAAATACAAAAATAAAAATTTTCAACTCAAATGTTAAGTCAGTCCTATTATATGACCGTGAAACATGGAGAACAACAAAATTGACATTCACGAAGATACAGACTTTCATTAATGGATGCTTACGTAAAATAAAAGGATGGAAATGGCAGGACAAAATCACCAACATAAAATTATGGAAATGTACCAGTCAAATACCAGTGGATAAAGAGATACAGCGAAGACGATGGCGCTGGATAGGACACACACTATGGAAGCCAACTGAGAGTATTACACAACATGCCCTTTTTTGGAATCCCCATGGGAAAAGACAAAGAGGAAGACCAAGGAATTCTTGGAGAAGACAGATAGAAGCAGAGATGAAGATGATGGGGAAGACATGGAATGATCTTAAAAGAATGGCAAAAAACAGAATGACTTGGAAAATGTTTGTTGAAGACCTATGCTCCACAGGGAGCTAAAAAGGTAGAAGAATGGCAAGAAGGGGGCACACCAAAAAGAAGAGAGTTTCAAGACAAAGGGACTTTGAATAGGACAACAGAAGTGGGAGATCTGGTGCAGATCTCAATGGACTGAGATGAGTGCAATGTTCTATAAAGTGATGTTTAAGCCTTCCAGGATATACAACCCGATGATATTACACTACATAGTTTGTCAACAGACGGTAATTAAGTCATACTTAATTATTGGAAAGTCATACTTAAATATTTAATTTAAACAACAGATTATTACAATTATATTCAAGATGCCCTATGTCTAATGTTTGACAAAAATATATTAATTTATAATTTTATATCAGTCTCATGAACAATCCCATACTCCTAGACTTCAGGTAGCAGATGTTCAGAAATAATAACAATCTTCAGATGAGAACAAGATTATAACTCCAGATAGAAAAGAATAATAGAAATTATAGATGAGCTAAAGGCACCAGCAGGAAACAACATAAAAAGGTGTGAGATCTGTGTGGATGCTGCATGAAAAGAATGGAATGAGCCATAACAAAACTATGTTCTTGTCACAACTTATATTGTAAATAATTAAGATAATATGATGTATTTATGATCATTTAGGCGACAGTAATCGAAGGAACTATTATACACAACAAAAACTGCATTATCTTTACGTAGCAAATTATCAGTTTAAAATTCAGCATAAAATTTGGTCTCAAGCCCTGGCTCCCTCAAGTGTCGAACCCACCATCTGCTGCTGATGAAGAGCAGCAATTTGCACAGTTAAAGAACCCTTGGCAGTTGGAAATTGAGAAGAGTATGCTAAAAATGTCTACGTTTCATTAACAAAACTTATAATGAAAAAATGAAACTTAGACTATTCAAATCAAATGTACTATCAACCCTTACGTATGCATGTGAAAGCTGGAAAACAACAAGAGATATAGAAACAAAGTTGAATGCATTAAAAAATAAATGTCTTAGGAAAATACTTGCTACAGCATGGAACGAATTCAAAACAAACGAGGAAATTAGAGAAATCACCAATCAACGACTAATATCGTGCTGAAGTTGGATGTGTTGGGCCGAAAGGCGCAAATATAACAGTTATACTGCAAACCACAACACAACGCAGATACGTCCACTTAACGTCCTTTTAAGGGCGGATGACAAAGAGGAATTCTACAGTCTACGGATACTCTAGAATACTTTAGTCATCGGGCGAATGTAAGCAACCACTAATATCTCCAGTAATCAAGAAAATATGTTGGACATGTGATGAGAAGAAATAATAACCGAATAGCAAAGAAAGCCCTTATATGGAAAACAACAGGCAGGAGGAAAAGAGGCAGACCCAGAGAGGCACTGAGAAGAACATTGTTCAGAGAGTCAAAGGCAGCAAGAGTCAGCTACCTTAATGAGATTGAGATGCTTGCAGAGAGCAGAGACAAATGGCGAAATTTGATAAAAGATCTTTGCAAGGATTGAGACTGCTAGAAAGAATATTTATAAGAGTATCTGAGTCTATGCCCTATGGGCTGGCCACGGCTTGAAAGGTCAATAGATAGATAGATGCCAAAAGCGCCTGTTGCCTGGACAAAATTGACAGGAAAAATATCACAAATTTTCAATTCACAAAAGTCAAAACTCTCATTGATATAAAAATGAATTCACACATGGCTGCCAATGTGAAAAAAATGATACGAACACAAAAGTCAGTCACTCTCTGGATATATAATGCTGAGTACACAAACAAACAGGGCAACTTAAGACACATGATGTAACTTGGAGGCTTGGTTTACTTTCTAATTCATTAGTAAACAAAAACGAACAAAAATGTAAACAAATATTAGAACAGATCTGTAGAAGACCTGTGCTCCACAGGAAGCTGAAAGGTTAATGATGATATAGAAGTTTAGTTCAATTTAATGGCAGGCTACTTGAACTGATGTGCATTACCAACCCAAACACTGCCATTACTAAAAGTAAAAAATAGATTATACATTTTATAACATTCTATTGACCCCGTAAAAATTGAGAATAGTAAAAGTAAACATCTCATTTCTGGTTGCTACAAATGTGTGTATATATTTATATGGACAAAGATAAAGTATAACAAATAATTTGCAGTTTACAAAAGTACAGGACAACATCAAACTATATTTACATTAGGGTTCAAGGCAGACTAATCAGAATTCTCTTAACACCAATTAGCAAGGTGGTGGGACAATAAAAACATCAAGAAATCAGTATTTTAATCACATACACTTAAGAGTATTACCAGGACAGTTAATATGTGACTGGTATTCTAGATGTGAATAGGTAGCAAATTAATTTTATGTAGCACATACGTAACAGTGCTAGAACCCATATTAGATAAATGAGAACCCTCGGCGATGTGATATGCTGACAAGGAATATAGTAAGAAGCACAGGAACATTAATAAAAGGATCTTCTCTTCTACCTTTTAGCTCCCAGTGGAGCATAGGTCTTCAACAAACACTTTCCAAGTCGTTCTGTTTTTTGCAATTCTTTTAAGATCATTCCATGTCTTCCCCATCATCTTCATCTCTGCTTCAATCTGTCTTCTCCAAGAATTCCTTGGTCTTCCTCTTTGTCTTTTCCCCTGGGGATTCCAAAAAAGGGCCTGTTGTGTAATACTCTCAGTTGGTTTCCGTAGTGTGTGTCCTATCCATCGCCATCGTCTTCGCTGTATTTCTTTATCCACTGGTATTTGACCGGTACATTTCCATAATTCCACGTTAGTGACTTTGTCCTGCCATTTCCATCCCTTTATTCTGCGCAAGCATCCATTAATGATAAAAGGATAGTTACAGAATAAGAAATAGATGGAGCAAGGGAAAATAGGAGCCCACAGACTGAACTCTTGGGGAGAGAAATGATTGAAGAGAGTAGAGGTAGAGCTAAGATTAAGAGCAGACATGTTTGAATTGAAGAGAGTAGAGGTAGAGCTAAGATTAAGAGCAGACATGTTTGAATTGAAGAGAGTAGAGGTAGAGCTAAGATTAAGAGCAGACATGTTTGAATTGAAGAGAGTAGCGGTAGAGCTAAGATTAAGAGCAGACATGTTTGAATTGAAGAGAGTAGAGGTAGAGCTAAGATTAAGAGCAGACATGTTTGAATTGAAGAGAGTAGAGGTAGAGCTAAGATTAAGAGCAGACATGTTTGAATTGAAGAGAGTAGAGGTAGAGCTAAGATTAAGAGCAGACATGTTTGAATTGCAGAGAGTAGAGGTAGAGCTAAGATTAAGAGCAGACATGTTTGAATTGAAGAGAGTAGAGGTAGAGCTAAGATTAAGAGCAGACATGTTTGAATTGAAGAGAGTAGAGGTAGAGCTAAGATTAAGAGCAGACATGTTTGAATTGAAGAGAGTAGAGGTAGAGCTAAGATTAAGAGCAGACATGTTTGAATTGCAGAGAGTAGAGGTAGAGCTAAGATTAAGAGCAGACATGTTTGAATTGAAGAGAGTAGAGGTAGAGCTAAGATTAAGAGCAGACATGTTTGAATTGAAGAGAGTAGAGGTAGAGCTAAGATTAAGAGCAGACATGTTTGAATTGAAGAGAGTAGAGGTAGAGCTAAGATTAAGAGCAGACATGTTTGAATTGAAGAGAGTAGAGGTAGAGCTAAGATTAAGAGCAGACATGTTTGAATTGAAGAGAGTAGAGGTAGAGCTAAGATTAAGAGCAGACATGTTTGAATTGAAGAGAGTAGAGGTAGAGCTAAGATTAAGAGCAGACATGTTTGAATTGAAGAGAGTAGAGGTAGAGCTAAGATTAAGAGCAGACATGTTTGAATTGAAGAGAGTAGAGGTAGAGCTAAGATTAAGAGCAGACATGTTTGAATTGAAGAGAGTAGAGGTAGAGCTAAGATTAAGAGCAGACATGTTTGCAGGAGCCCCAAGATTCATTGTGTTCAAACTGACGAAACTTTAGTACAGTAGTTAGAAGTAATGTTTGGAAACTTTAGTACAGTAGTTAGAAGTAATGTTTGGAAACTTTAGTACAGTAGTTAGAAGTAATGTTTGGAAACTTTAGTACAGTAGTTAGAAGTAATGTTTGGAAACTTTAGTACAGTAGTTAGAAGTAATGTTTGGAAACTTTAGTACAGTAGTTAGAAGTAATGTTTGGAAACTTTAGTACAGTAGTTAGAAGTAATGTTTGGAAACTTTAGTACAGTAGTTAGAAGTAATGTTTGGAAACTTTAGTACAGTAGTTAGAAGTAATGTTTGGAAACTTTAGTACAGTAGTTAGAAGTAATGTTTGGAAACTTTAGTACAGTAGTTAGAAGTAATGTTTGGAAACTTTAGTACAGTAGTTAGAAGTAATGTTTGGAAACTTTAGTACAGTAGTTAGAAGTAATGTTTGGAAACTTTAGTACAGTAGTTAGAAGTAATGTTTGGAAACTTTAGTACAGTAGTTAGAAGTAATGTTTGGAAACTTTAGTACAGTAGTTAGAAGTAATGTTTGGAAACTTTAGTACAGTAGTTAGAAGTAATGTTTGGAAACTTTAGTACAGTAGTTAGAAGTAATGTTTGGAACAGTGGACTCTAGAAGCAGTCTGCTACATCAGTTGAAGAACCCCAACTGCAGCTGTGGTGGTGTGAAGACAGCCGTCATTAAGTAACACTAGATATTTCAGTAATGTTGTCAAGCACCTGACACAGATTATCAGTCAGGGATTAATTTATAACTTCCAAGAGAGAGAGAGGGAGAGATATCCACATCAAGCATTCATGCGGAACCATCTGGAAAAAAGAAAACAAGGCAGACGATGAGAATCACTGTGTATGTCCCTTTTCGTCTTGTCAGATGGTCTAGTGGAGGCTATAGTGTATTTTTTTGAGGTTTTGCTTTTGTCGAACAGCTTCTCTCGTGACTAATTCTACCAATGTTTCACAAAAACACACGGCCACAGAATGAACAAGTCAGGCCGACTGATCCACAGGGTTTTCCATCCTTTTTCATGAGTCTTTTCTCTTCTAAGTTTTGTCTCAGCACAGTCTCAAAAGATGTTATACCATTCCTTATACAAGCTCTCCATGATGTGCGATCACTTGCCAGATGTTCCCAGTCATTTTTCACAGATTGAGAAGTCATTCAGAGATGATTTACAGATATCTCTATATCGTAGTTTAGGTCTGCCGATTTGTGTTTTTCCATGTGTTACTTCACCATTCGCTGGACGTGCCCCAGCCATCTTAGTCTTTGACTTGATTGTTGGGGTCTTAGCACGTTGCAGGACAGTTAAGTTAGTTATTTTGTCCAGCCATTTGATGTGCATTATTCTGCGGAGACATCGCATGTGGAAGACATTTAGTCTATTTTCATGATTAGAGTTTTTTTTTTCACAGTGGCAAGAAAATCCCCAAATTATTTAGTTCCAGGTTGGCTAATCCTAGCTTTCCCCCCTCATTCAGACCTCACCATTCCATCCGTTCACATCTCCATGCTGAGATAAGTTTTCACATTAGTTGTCTTGTATCTGATGAAGACTTTGCTGAAATATAATAGTCTGTCTCATTCCTGACTTAAGATGGCCACTTAATTATATTTAAAAAAATAAGCTCACTGAGCATTATAGTTCAGGAAGACAAAAAAAAACTAGTGCTAAGTTTCACAAACAAGAAAAAAACCCTGAAAACATCAACACTTCTCAACAAAATAAGTATAAGTTGTACTTGCATGCATTGAACGAGAAATGCGTTGAATGGTTTCAGATGCTAATGTTGTCCTAACAACAACAGAAGTGTTGTGCCTGATAGGCAGGAGGAACAAATTTATGAATGAACATTTAATGAGTTATTTATTTGTTACTGCAAACATCATCACTAAAGTAACATGGCACCCACAGATTTATGGTGTTACCTGAATGGTAATTGATGCAACAATTACTTTAGAGAGCAAGTTACAAGATATGAAATATGTTTCTTTTGCAGTTGTAATACTATAATTTGTGTGCGTATTACAAAGGGACTTAATATTAATTCAAACTGAACACTTTAATTCTTTCAAATCTTACATTTTGTTTTAAAGCACTACCACTGTCAAAGTTTAATTTGTGTGTTAAAAAATGGCGGCAAATAATCTAAGACTTGGCAGCAGAGTCCAAATAAGGAAAAAGTGGGAATGGAATTATTTACTTGAGTGTTTGTCACCATCTTGCTCTGTAACTGAAACTACATACACAAGTCTCGTCGCTCAAAGTTAAATCACTGGGGCAAAACAATAACACTGTTTGAAGACACGATTACACAAGTTTAGTTGACAGGTTATCCTCATTGTACATCAGTCAAGTCCATAAATCTTCAGATCTCCTCTGAATATAGCCCTCAATGTGCAGTGACTAATGGCATCAGTGTTGTGTTGGTTAACAAGACTCTTTTTGTTTCCTGTGTAGCATTCCTGCTATAATATGATCATGCAGTTTGTTGATAGTTTCAGATTCATTTTTCAGTCTCCATTGAGCATCTCTGAGTACATTCAGAATGCCAGTGCAATCCACAGCTCTCCCACATCAGCCAAACTGGCAAGTTCATTTAGCATGCTCATTATATCATACACCCGCATATGGGAGCATGAAGATGAAGCAGACTTTTGTTAGGCGAGACCTTCCCAGAGACTCTAAGGTCATTACACAAGCTTCTTTCAAAAAGGTTCAATAAACATAATACAGAAACAACATGTAGGTTAAGGGTTCTTGTTGCTAGATCAATATGCATACAGGCCATACAAAGTTTACATACATGCACCAAGTAACCACTGCCAAAAATAAGCACAGCATGCTGATGTATCTAAAGGAATTGATTGGATTGCTCCACCAAGAGTGATAGGGCATCTGGTCGACTCAAGACTTCAAGTCAATGAAAGAGCTCACATCTGCTTGCAGTTAGAACTTCTGATTTGGGTACAAGTAAAATTGGGAAAACTGAGAGGATGGATTATAAGTGTGCACAAACAGCAAGCCACAAGATCTATCAGCATGCAATGCATATATTGTATAATCTATTGGCAAGAACAAGCACCTACGAGTTTACTCTGAATGTGGTGAGGTTAGATCAGTGATAACATTGATAAGCCACAGAGCATGAGAGCATTACTGTAATCAAGAAAACATAAATTAAATGTACAAAACTAAACATTAGTCAATCCATAACACATAGAAAAATTCTCATTTGAAATGCTTTTGTTTGTCGCAGGCACATTGGTAAATTATCAGTAGGCATTTTTCTTACAAATCTTTTCTACAAGATCCCACCACCATCATGTGTCACGTCCACCTATAATCACTTCTCTAAAAAATGAAATTTCACTTTACAATGGCTGTAATGGTCAGAAACAAAGGGAGATTACTCACAGCTGTCTTCAGACTTAATATTGCACTCATTACAACTAAAGAAGCAGCGCAGTTGTAGAAGACTAAGCTAATGCATTATGATTTCTTTGGTAATTCTGGACTAGCACAATGCAGATACTTTTCACTGCGCTATTTTAGCAGTTGTGATGTAACAAAATTGATTCATAACAAGTGAATAAAAATACAAATGTTAAAAGTTATGAACATTTAATTTTCTTATAACTGCTAACACTAACAATCCAAACTACAACTTGCAAAATGCTATAAAAAAGATAATTCAACACTTGATCATTCATACATACAAAGAATATAACATATTGAGTTAACATAATTCATGGAACAATACACAAGTTGATAAATATTTACAAATCTCATGTCAAATTTATTCATCAACTGCTAAAAAACAATGTAATGTAACATGATGACAGATCACTATAACAATTAAAATCTTTAAAAATATTTGCAGATTAATTAATAAGAAATAAAATATAGCACAGACTATTTCAGACCTTATATTCACCGTATGATAAAGTAGACAACATTACAACAGATCCTCTGTAAAGTCAAAACATATGAACTTATTAACATGTAATTGTGATATCCAAATAGTGCAATAATGGCATAATTTTAATGAGAAATATGACACCTTGGTTTAATTAAGAATATAACACTAAAACAAGTAGATAAAGTTAGATATAAGTGTGACTGTGGTTTCCTGTGTTAAACCCACTGACAGCGTTCACTGCTGGTATCTTCCTCTCTTACGTCCACATGATAATTAAAAGAATAGTTGATCTCCTGGCTAGGTAGCTCTGGTTCATCAACACAGATGAAAGCTACCCTTCTGCATCATCCCTTCTTAAAAGGATGTTAAGTGGGCCTAAATGCTCTATGTTTCTGTTTTCAGTAAAAACTGTAATATTTGCAGCTATTGACCCAACATATCTGTGTTCAGCATGGTGTTTTTGGTTACCGGGTTGCCATCTTTCTTGATTGTAACTCACTTGATGGACTAGACTAGTAAGTTACTGACAGAGGCACCATGAAGAGGCGGAGTAGGGTCTTGTCTACTGGTGAACATGGTCTCTGCAGTACTTTGTTACCAGGGTTATCTATCAGTTATGATTATGGTTTTTATTAAGAATTCCCATATTGGGGACAGGGGTCAAAAAACGAAATAATAAAATAATGCAAAGAAGCATCAACAAGAGATTTGTCTACAGTAAATTTCTGAGGTAAATAGGCCTGATTGATTCAAAACAATCGGAAGAACAAAGGACAAGTTGTTGACTTCTGCGCTATAAAATTAAACTGTTGACTTCTTTATTTTCTCTTTATTATTCACAAGCAGCAGGCTGAACCAATAACATGTTAGGCTCTGTACCAGAACATGGGATCACATCCTGGTAAGGTTCAAAGTTTTTTTCTATTGGGGGTAAAATAAAAAATCAGACCTGAACACCTCATGACGACTGCACTGGACAAGCAGCCTTTATCTTCCTGTCCTGGCAAACTCTCAATTAATGGTCCCTAGGTTTAATGGCCCTTAAATGGGCACCTTTTTAAAAAAGAAATATAGGGCCTTTCATTAGGGAAATACAGTTTCTTGACAAGCACATACTGATGGGGAAGAACTTGTGAATTTTAGTGTTAAAGTCTTCTGAAGCTAGAAGTGCATGAGGAAAAAGAAAACTGCTTTTGATAAGATCTTTACATAGGCACAAAATACATTTCTTGAGGCTGATAGAAGTTCATTGTCAATTTCTTTATTTCTTCCTCTATTGTCAGAAAAATATATCTACGTTACTGAATATCAATATTGGAGCTACTTCCCCTGTGTGTGGCTATTTTGTTCCAAGATGTCTAAAGAAATGATTTAATATCTGTTTCCATTTATTGTGAGTAATGCTGAGAATTATGTCCCTTGAGATAAGCACAACTACCATCACCTCATTGTCACAGTGACTGAGAATGGTTTTTTCTTCACTTTCTTTTTGACAGCCATGGCACCTGTAAATTACCCTTAAAGTAATCTGTGCTAAAACAAAAAGGAATTGGTAGAAGTTTTAAGTTAAAACACGGCAGGTGAAAATAATCTTTCTCAAAAAGGAAAGAGACAGAAGCATACAACTATCATATTTTATATATTTGCCGAAAGGCACCCAATAGCACCAAAGTTGAAAGTGGACAGTGGCTCATAGCTGACTGCTTGCATGACGGTCTGCGACATAAACATATAAGATTCTACTATACCTTCCCACAATGTTTTTGGAAAAGAACCAGTCACGCCAGCGAAGCAAACAGTGATCGAAAAGGGAAGGCAAACTGGTACCCAAAAATGTTGTGGTGAATTTGATGGGCTGAAAGGCACAAAGTATCGCAATTTTTGGTAAATGACAACATAAGTCATCTCTACACCCAATTAATGTCCTTTTAGTGTTGGATGATGAAAAGGAGTAGTGTTCGGACAAAATCATAAGAATATGAGAGATATTTCTAATCCAAGAGTTGAATAAGTGTAAGTCTTATGAGCACCACAGATAACCACCATTATCTTGATGTTGTGGTGAGCAGGAAAGATGGAAGTAATGTATGAGGCATGTCATGCAAGTATACAGGTCAAAACAAAAGAAATAGCAAAACAAAGTTAACATAGCATGCATACTCAAGTAAATCAGTAAATATAATCTCTTGAAAAATAGAGAGCAGTGTTAATTATGGCTACAAGATCTGTTGTTTTGCCTCATCCCATACATCACCTTCACCTCAGAATATACACAATGACATGCTATACAAAAATGATGAGAAATAAATTTGGGAATGATATAACTGATATTAACCAAGAAATTACAACTTCTTCTACTATTAAGAATATGCATTTTCCATTTCTCACTGACAAGAGTCTATAAGCTGCTGGCAGCAATAACCACCTTCCTACTGGGACCACAACTTGACAATTATATTTATTTTTTTCAAACTCACAAAGACATGCAGGAGTGCACTTTCAAAATACCACATGGGAAACTTAATGAGATAGGACTAACAAATATGGCTAATCTCTTCACGTATATGTAGAACCAATCCCTGGCAACAACACAATTCTATGACTACCATAGATCTGCTTCTCTATTTTTTTAATACAACATCGTCATGTTTCTGTGCCTTGTAACACTAGTGGACAACTTCTGTCACTGCCATGTGTCTTTTAACCACTTCACTACAACTGATGTTCACTTTATTCCCTTTCTGTCATTCTAGCTCCTCACGTACTGAACTATTTTAATAAAGTTGGTACACTTTTCTGCATAAGATCAGAATGAGGTTGATGATGTAGCCCCCCCCCCTCCCTCCTGAACGATCGCTTTATATTAATTCTACAAATATTATTACATAAATAAATATATTAATATAATAAACATAGAGTGTCTCACACGCTACCAAAAGGGCATTTCTTTAATGGTTCACCACTAAACACTTGCACCTACAGAGTACACCAACACATTTTAGCTATCCTGTGTGAACTCATCACATGTTAGCCATTGGATTATCCTTATCACACACAAAACAACAGTCCATAAGTGCCTAGATCTCCTCCCCAGCAAGACCCGCAATGTGAAATGATAAACTAGTTCATAAATCTAGCCTCAATCCCCTTATAGCTCTTCTGAATCTAGGCAACATCCCTCCACAGTTGACAGAGATCAGCAGTGAGGCACATCACAACAATTAAACACTATCTTCTTCTTAAAACAGACATCAACTTCTTAATCCACATTTCAGCTCCCTGTGGAGCATAGGTCTTTAACAAACACTTTCCAAGCCGTTCTGCTTCTTGCCATTCTTTTAAGATCATTCCATGTCTTCCCCATCATCTTTGTCTCTGCTTCTATCTGTCTTCTCCAAGAATTCTTTGGTCTTCCTCTGTCTTTTTCCTTGGGGATTCCAGAAAAAAGCCTGTCGTGTAATACTCTCAGTTAGCTTTTGCAGCATGTGTCCTACCCAGCGCCATCGCCTTGCTGTATCTCTTTATCCACTGGTAATTGACTGGTTCTTTTCCATAATTTTATGTTAGTGACTTTGTCCAGCCATTCCCATCCTTTTATTCTATGTCCATTAATGAAGGTAATAAAGACATATTTCTTTTCATTTCTCAAACAATGAACATGCTCCTTTTCAAATTGTATTGCAATATCATCATTGGTGTTCTTAATCATTCTTTACTTGTAAAGAGCGGTGCAGAAACTTTGTGAAAATGGGAAAGATCATGTACAGGAGAGGGGGACTGGTTGATCTCGAGGTAAAACGCTGGCCTCAAGATAGCTGCACCAGTTTGGATTTTTATTTTTTCTCTGTGGCAACCACCTTTAGTCTCAGCAGCGAGGCCCAGCTTGAAATGTCAATTACTCATGGATGGAAAAAAATATGAGTACCTATGAAGACAGAGTTATCTGCCTGTGCGGCGAGGGACCCTTGTTGACCACACGGCTGCCAGGAAAAAACGGATTAACATGCAAAGCTCAGTTCCTAGTCTTAAGGGACTTCGTCAGAGGTGTAAGCTGACAAACGCAAAAAAAAAAAAAAAAAAAAAAAAAAAAATAAGTACAAAAGAATAAGAACAACAGAAATTTTAAAAAATTGATATTTTCTTGTAATTTTTCTATATCCAACAGCTTGGAATATGTAAAACATGTAGAAAGACAACCTACAAGGGTGAGCTAGGTGTTTGTGTAACCAGTGAGTGAGCTTCTGAAGACTAGCATCCACACATTTTGTCATTTGCTAAAACTGGCTGACCACCTATTGGCTTGCTTGGTGTGCTGTGATGTCAACTTTAGTCCAGTTTTCTTTGTCATGTACAATATCTAAATGTAACTGAAACAAATTTCTTCAATACTTCAATCCCACCCACATCTTTCATGTTCCTTAGAAAAAAAAATTATTATCAAAGCTATATTGCAATAGTCTTTTCTCATAACTTTTGTAAATTATCAAAGCTACATTGGAACAGTCTCTTCTCTTTTCATAACTTTTTGTGAGATGACATGGGAGTCTACAGATAAATTTGATCTTTTGCTGGCACCCTTTGCTGCTGGTATTGGACTTAATGCTGTATTGCCTGGAAAATTTCCAGACTTTCTGGGAATGTCCAGAGCTTTCTGAATAATATCTGAGTGACTGCGCATATGGACATTAAGTTTGGCTTTATTAATTGTTTCAAAACCACAACTACAGCACCTAAATGTGACCCAACAAATTGGACGGTGCCCGTCTCCCTTGCTAAACTTTGTTAACTCCCCTTCCATGATTTTTCGCTCAGAGTTAATTACCCTATCTAGCAATTCTGGATCATCTGCATCCCCGTCGGCATCTACTCTAGTGTCATGATCTATAGCAGCATTAATGACGTCATTAGTAAACTCATAACTGTAGCTCTGATCACTGGCATGTCGCCACATATGAGACTTCAGCGATGGCAAATGGTGGCAAAAATACCCACAGAGGTTACACTTGTACTGTTCCAAAGGTTGCTGAACATATCTCAGGTCATTAGCATGTCGCTTCATGTGTGACTTGAGACTGCGGCTGTGAAGAGCTTTGAAGTCACACAGATTGCAAACAAGCAAAGATGGGTTGCAATGGATAGATAGGTGATCTTGGAGCTCCTTAAGGTTACTGCTGGAGAAAGAACATCCATGGACAACGCAAGAATGACTGATGGTTGCAGCATCCAATGTCTGCTCCATCCTGTCATTATCTTGCTCTACATCAAACTCGGTACTGTCATTTTTGTCCATGACCTGTCTGTTTTTCCGTGGACTACCTTTACACATCAAGAGATGAGCAGTTAATTCTTCTTTGTTGCTGAGAACTAGGTCACAGCCTGGGCACCGAAGCCTGGAAGAACAACCAGAATGAACTTGCATATGCTCCCGATATTCTACAGGGTTGGTGGTCTCAAACACACAATATGCACATAAAAATGGATCCTGATCTTTGTGGGCACGAAGATGGGCTCTTAAAGTACTCTTATGGTTGAAGCTCTGGGGGCAGAACTTGCAAGGGTATGTCCTCACTTTGCAGTGCTTCAGCATATGCTCTTGAAGAGCTTCGGGTGACGATGATGAAAAGTCACACAGTGAACATTCTGATGGCTTTTTCTGCCTGTGAGTTTTCATATGAAGTTTGATGTTACAAATTCTGTGACTGCTATAGTGGCAAAGGCTGCATCTAAACTTATCACTTCCGTTCTCATAAATCTTCTCAATGTTCTGCAAGTCCTCAACGGAGATTATCTCCAGATCATAATCTTGTCGCATTTTCTTTTTTCCACCTTTCTTGACAACAGGCACACTTTGTTTGTCCTCCTCACTCTCTGACCTTGACTTTTCTCTCAACTGTTCAATCACCGCTAGAAGAGAGGAACAGATTCCAGACTTTTGCTGACCTACAGAACTGCTAGAGTTTGTCATTTCATAGCATGACTCTAATGAGTCAGTGTCTTCAGCATAAGGGTCATCTGCATCATCAAAATTATCACGGTTATCAAATTTCTTGTCGCCTGACTCTGGAGCTGTGTCCAATTCTAAAGACTGAACACCTTCATGATCTGCAGTTTTTTGACATCTCAATAGATGGGTTTTGAAATCTTCTGTCAACAAACAGTCACAAGTGGGACATCTCAGTCTTGTAGAGTAACTATGGTGATCTTCAGAAGGATCTACAGTCTTGAAATTAGCTGCCTTGGTGGCTGTCATATCTAATCCAATCTTTTCACAGTCTGATAAGCTGGTGTCCAGGTCACATGAAGACCTTTGTTCTATAACAGTCCTAAATGATTTGGAGAGTCGGACGTCTCCTGCACTTCCATCAAGATCAGGTATACGTGGGCTTCCTTGCTGGCTCTTCAGACCTGTCAGACCAGTTTCAGAAGGAACTGTATCCATAACTTCCACAACAACGCTGGGCTCTGAACATCTTTCATCTACATCATCATTACTTCTGGTATCATCTTGTTCAGGGACTTCCAGTTTTGCTGCCATATTGACTGGACAAGTATAGTACTTCTTTAGAAGACTCTGGCTGGCTCCTGTTTTATTTATTGTATCTGACACACCCATTGGGATGTCAATACTGACTTGATCATTAACATCTACAGTAATAAGGCTAGTGGTTGATGGCTGCACCACTGTTCTTTCTTTGAATTGCGTATCAGAAGAACTATCTGAGAAAGCAATTGCCTCCAGAAATCGACTAGCAGCTGATGTTTCTCCACTTTTAGCTGGGATAATGATTGAGTTATTTTTTATCTGAATTATGTTACCTGGATTGTAGTTTGTCTTCATGGGATTAATTGGAACCAGCTGGACAGTGTCCCCAGATCTCGTTCTTAGAACTGGCAAATTGTGTTGCATTGACAAGTCTGATGCAACAGGATTTGTACCAGCCTGAGGTGCCCCATCAACTTGTAAAATATCTTTGTTGGGTAGAACCTGAACTGTTGGAGAGTTTGTCTTTGTAGTACTAATGTGATCAAATGTTGGATATTCAATGTTCTGGTGACCTGAATGCTTCCAAATATGGGCTTTGATTGTACGCTGAAACTCACAGTGATACCCACAGATAACACAGCGAAATCTAGCTGATGCTTTGTCATAAATGAAAGGGACTCCAGAATCTGGTTTGGGCTGAGGAACTGATCTAGAGATAGTATATAAGCTTGCTGGTTTGGGCACAATCTGAGCGGAGGTAGATGTCTGTGTTTCTATGACCTGTATGTCTTCACTGGCAGACTTTGAAAGTCCAGTAAAATCAGCAATTTGCCTTTTCTCTTGGGTTTTGTGAGCAAGCATGTGCTTGATAAAGATAGAGTTATCCCTGGATGTGAAACTGCAACTACTGCACTGGTAGACTACATCTGTTGGCAAGGTTCTTTGTCCAAGGTCTACATTCATTTTCAGAACTCCTAAATTGCTACAACCCTCTTCTTTAGTTACAGGGCTAATTTTAACATTATCATTTGACTGTACATTGTGCTTAGCTTCCTTTTTAATGTGCACCCACATGTGTTTCTGCATCATCTCTGTATCCTTGCACACAAACCCACACTCTGAGCAAATGATACTTGTTGGTTGTGGCATACTGACACTTTCTGGCATACATTTATTACCTGCCTCACCTGGTTTCTGAGTGGCATTTTGAACAAAAGAGAAATGATGGTTACCTTTCATGTGAAGAACTAAACTCTCTTCATCATTAAAAAGACTAGGACATTTTGGACAGGAGTACATGACTGCTTCATTGTGTTCATGCAGATGCTTCAACATCTGTTCCTTGTCCACAACAGTGTGGTCACACAACCTGCACTTGTAAAGTTTGTCTGTATTGTGGATCTTGTTTAGGTGGGACTCAAAGGCTACTGTGTCAGGCAGCTGAATGTTGCAAACCCCACAATGCATCAGTCTTTGGCTTGTATGCAATTTAATGTGATTTGTAAGATGACCCTGTCAAGATACAAAATAACATATCAATAGGTAATTTTAGCAGATGTAAAGTCATTCTGCAAGTCCTCACTAATGCAAAAATACACTAAACTTCTTCAAATCAGCTCTAATTAACCAGAGACCGTGGGGGCCCCTGCAGCCTATTTGGGAAAAAACCACCCAACTGGTCTACCTGCGTTTGGACAACCTGTTTTCATTCCCACTGAAAGCAGTGTGAGTTGTACTTGTGCTTGAAACAAAAAATACCCATGTGGTCGACCCAGCTGGCAAAAATGGGTACTATGGTAGTACTCTGGGAAGGTGAGGAATGCCGCCTCACATCATGAGTTTCCATGCTTGAAGTGATACTATCCAGAAGTCTCTGAATACTTCGTGATAGGCACATATGGGTGAAAAATCCAGTGTTAAAATGCTGATTCAAGTCTCATACTCTACCCCTAGATTATGACCACTCATTTTAAATCATATTTTTGCGCAACCGTTGTAAAAATTTACTACTAAAATGTCTGTGTAATTTGGACAAAAAATACGGCCAGTGAAATGTTTTTTTTTTTAATTTGGAAGAATTACAGTTTAAAAAAAAATAATTGAAACCATTAAATAGTACAGCCAGAACAAACATGAAGTGATGGAGCCATCTAATGCACAACATTTAAATAATAAAAATGATGATATAACTTTGACTTTTATATGATACACTGGCTGTATTTAAAATAATGCCAATAGGGTGATTCCAGATTACACCTCAGACATAAAGCATCTGAGCCGTGCAGATGCACAGTTGTCGTAGTTGATGCCATGCACATCAAAATGTTGCCACTCATTTTAATTTACACCTAAAGCAATTGTTTTTACCCACTGTTTGCTTTATATATTTTTGCCAAACAAATTCCATGCAGTGGAAGCAAGATTATGAGGAAAAGCTGGACCCCCAAGTCATTACAAAAAACCTGGAGACAAGAAAGCTGATTAATGCCATTTGATTATAAGGGTATCATCAAATAACAAATAGGAGATCCGGTGTCCTTAAAGTAAAGGTTCCCTCCATGCCTTGATAGGCATATGGGGAATATAGTGTTAGTGACCATATTCTTCTATGACCACTGCACGTTTTTAGGTGATGTGGTTGGTATCATGCCAGGCCACCTTTACTTCCCAGAAAAATCCCTGGTACCCATTTTAGAGGCTTGGTGAACCTGGACCCTTCTGGTCAGGAAGTTAGCACATTAACCACTCAGTCACCGAGGATCCCAAGTGTCTTTAACAAATGTAAAAAAAGATTAGATTCATTATCAGGAAAACATTGTGAAGAAAGATAATTCATCCAAAATATCAGCCACAACACCATTTAGGTTCTTCATAAGAAAGGTTAATCTGTTATTTTCAGACTGGGAGTATGACACAACAGACTAGGAGGACCAGAAGCCCCTGCGTTCTGTGGTCACAATAGCAGTGTTGGCGCACCATCAGCTGACCAAGACCTAGCAGTTCTACCTCCTCATGGTCTCCCCTGGTAACTGTCTGAGTCAAAACAGGCTGGCTAACAGAAGCTAGGATCGCCGTGATCCCTGTAGTGGTGGCTGTTACTGATATAGAAGACCCAGTATTGCAGTACCTCTGGGCTGGACTAGTGGTTTCCCAGCATAGCCTGGGATAGACGAAATCCAACTTCTGTAAAAGCCAGGAATGTCAAGAAAGCCATTACGACCCACCACATCAATGAGTCAAAGGGCACTCTGCCCGCATCAACTCGTGGCAATACGCCAACCTATCAACAATACAACAGACTTGAAGAATTAAGAAAAGTCAGACTGAGACCTCTGGTGAGCTGTGACAGCTTTATGCCATTTATGGGTGACTGGTGGTAGGAGGGGTGCCGTGGCTATGGAAGATACAATTCTGCATGCCCAGGGGAGTCACCAATACAAAGTGAACAAAAATACAAAGTACATTCTCTCACAGACAACAGCTATAGCAACTCCTGCAGCATCTCTAAATCCAGTCACTGCAAATGAACATTTAATGCAGAGTACATCCTCTCGAGGGAGCCACGATAGCTCAGTCATTAGTAAATTGGACTACAAAGGACTAGAGATCGGGTTCGATCCTGATCGTTGGCTTCTGGGGTCATCCAGCCCCTTAAATGGGTACCGGATTTTTTCTGGGAAAGTAAAGCGGCACAAGCGTAATACTGACCACAATACGCCAAAATTCATATGCCGAAGGTCAGTAAAAATTATGGTAACTAACACTTACTTCCCTATATGCCATCTGGTGTGACAGGGCTCTTTACTTTTTTTACGTCCTCTCACAGATAACAATTTTTATAATTTCTGCAGTATCTCTATTTTTACCAATAGAAATAGAGATCAAGAAAAGAAAAGGGGGATGGATTACCACACATAACAAAGATCATCAAGCAATTATGCAAAGACAATCAATGAACTAGAATGCACAAGGAACATTTGAAGGCCCAAGCAGATTTGGAGGAAAAACTGCCAAGATAGAAGCAAAGGCTACAGGACGGACATGAATTAGGTAGAGAAGATAGTACAGATCCAGGTATGTTGGCAGAGTGTGGTTGCAGCCCTTTGCTCCATGAGGAGTCAATCATTATATTCATTTTACAGACAGTCAAAAGCATGCACTCCCATTTCTGCACTAAACTCAGTCACTACAAATGAAGAACTACAGCCAGATAAAAGTAAGAAAAATGGAACTGAGATAAGAGAAGGTAATAACATAAGTTAGAATAGCATTGCCAGTTTTATTTAAAACTGATTTCTATCTAATTGTTTTCTTGCATTAAAATTTCTGCACAAAATTAAGAAATAGCCACAAACAAGAAATACAATCTATACACAAAATATATGAACGACACATAAATCGAACAGACCAATCATAAATTCACGAACAAGAAATAAAAACCTTTGCAATGAATCCACACACAATTGATACCTTTTTCCTAAAGCTGGCATTGCAGTGGTCACAAGTGAAAGGCCTCATGTTTGAGTGAACAACTAAGTGCTCCAACAATGCATGTCGTCGCTTGCCAGCATAGTCACAGTGTGGACACTTGTAAGGACGGTCGTCATTGTGAACCAAGTCTACATGCTGCTTGTAGTAGTGTTTATTGTGGCTGCAATAACCACACTCTGCACACCGATACACCACCCCACTGGCGCTGACAGATGGTAAAACAGAAAGAATGCTGTCTGTGAAGTTGTTCGATGAATTACTGAATTCAGTGTTTATCTCTGATTTCATGGTTTGGACATCCTGGCAAGAATTATGCGGGACTGAGCTATTTTCTTTAGCTTCCTCATCCACTGTTGTCTCGTCGCTAGTGTTTGCGACAACAGAGGAAGTGCTCCCATTAAGTTTTTGAATCATCTCCTTGAGTCCATTTGATGAAGACAAATACATGGTAATAATAGGTTCAGAGCTAGAGCTCCCTGGTATAGTTCTATCCTGAGCTAACACATCAGTATGTGACTGTTGATCATGGCTGATATTTCTGCCATGAGTTTTGTCTCCTGTCATTTCATCTGCTCTGTGGAGAGGATACTCTGTTGATGTGTGAGATTCTTCCTGGCTTGTAGAGGTGCCAGCTTTAAGAGTTGATGGTGATACTGATTGTGGTGAATGATTACTGAATGCTTCTGGTGGTGTCCCTGACAGTTCTGGTAATGAATTACCTGAGAGATTGTTTGACAAAGATGCCTTCCGTGCTACTTTTACAGACATATTTGGGTCTGATGTTTGTGAGTGTTGGCTGATGGGTGGAGAGTCAATTTGTGAACACACAATTTCAATGCTGACATCAGCTTCACTTGTAGGATTGTTCAGATCCATAGCGGAAGGGCAAGAAACAAAGGATATTTCAACCTGTTCCTGGAAGTCCATATCAGCTGGTGAACTTGAATCTCGAGCTAAATCTTTCAGGGCTCTTGAATGCTGTGTGGATGAAGTCTCTGGCGTGTTCAGTAATGACAAACTTGGTATTGTTGATGAAGCACTGACCACTTCAGATGAGATTGATGCTACCAACTCTGCATTATGATCCTGTTCATTAGAACCACTCTTTGGGATGTGCGTCTGTTTCCCAAGTGAGTCCAGACCTATTATATATGTTGTTGGTTCTTCGCTTGATTCTGCGCTATCCTTTTCACGATTGACAATCATAATTGAATGTTGCCCCTCAACATTAGCCAGGACTTGCTTGACACACTTCAACAATGAGGGCTCAAAATCTTCCATGCTCAAATCATTGGAACTTTCAACAACGATTACACTCTGTCCATAATTACTTCTTGAGCAACTGCTGTTCTGTGGTTCAAGAGACGATGGTTGTTCTGGAAGTTTATCTTTTTGCTGATTGTCAATTTTATTTTCTTCATGTTTGCTCATCTCCTTTTTGGCTGTTTTATCCCTTCCATGGATTTTCAGTTTCTGAACAGCACTAGTTACTGCTGCTCTTCTCATTGTGCAGTTTTATAAAATAACTTGATGATAATTTTTCAGCATTACTTTAGGACTTTCGCAGGTTTCAATCTCCCCTTGAACATCGGTGCAGACATATATTGCAACTTTAGAGCTGTACTGTTGCGCTGTCAGAGGAAATAATGTTGTCTTCTGAGAAATAAATAACAACAAGAAAATGATCAAATACGAACTAGATTCTGCTGCATCTCTTGTTCTCTTAAATATTTCCAGTCTGTCAAGTTAAGATCTCCACATCCTGTAGGATTATGGGAAATTTAGTTTTTGTGACCATTTTTTTCCTAAAGACTACGGCATATTTTTGAGTGATGTCATCAGTCTCACGCCAGACTGCATTTACTTTCCACAAAAAATCTGTGGTACCAATTTTTAAAGGCTGGGTGAACCCCGGAGCCTTGTCAGTCTGGAAAAAAAAAAATATCTGCAACTTCTGAGAATCGAACCCAGATCCTTATGATCAGGAATTGAGCGCACTAACCACTCAGCAATTCCAATCTGACAATATATTAATTTACTATAACACATTCAAGGAGGTCAACTAAGGTTTGCATATTTTTGTAAATTTGAGAAGACAAAGACCAACACGTTGGCTCAGTTCATGAAAGTGTCAAGATGGGAGAGTTGGGCTGCAGGTGTTTAGTGTCCAGAGAGTAAAATGTTTGGTAAAGTGTTAGAAATATAAATGAAATAATAATAAGATATGCCAGGAAGGATAAGGAGGAAGTGCTACATGTATGGGAGTTATATATATAGATACCATTATGTTATAGCCTCGATGGCTGAGTGGTTAGTGTGCTCGGTGGCTGAGTGGTTAGTGTGCTCAGTGGCTGAGTGGTTAATATGTTCGCTTCCTGAAGGGTCTGGGTTCAATCCCCAGAAATGGCAGATTTGACTGACAAGGCTTCAGGGTTCACCCAACCTCTAAAAATGGGTTGTTGTTGTTGCATGCCTTTCGAGCCGTAACCGGCCCATACGGCGTAGACCAAGATACACCTTCTCCTATATGAATTTTTGTTCTAGCAGTTTTCTTTTAAAGATATTTTATCAAATCTCGCCATCTGTCTCTGTTCTGTGCAAGCAGTTCTATCTCATTGAGGGAGCCGATTCCTGCAAAAATGGGTACCAGGGATTTTTCTGGGAAGTAAAGGCGGCCTGGTGTGATACTAACCACATCACCCAAAAATATACCATGGAAAAATATGGTCACTAACACCATATTCCCCACACTCCCAGGAAGGCATGGAGAAAGCATTTACTTGTATGTTACAGCATTGGTAGTACAATATCAACATTAAAGATAAACAGACCAATCAATTTCTTGATTCATTTTTAATGGAAACAAAACAAAACTTATGGACCATGAAATATGTTTATACCATCTTCTTGTGCAGCCTCTACATTGAAGGTTAGCTAGGAATGTCATTTCACCCTGTCTTTTGTCTTGATGGAACACTTCTTCTCCTTTCCTTCTTCATTTGTCTTTCAGCATTGTGGGCAGATATAGTTTATGGTCTATTTCTCTTCTGTTGGCTTCTCCTGCTATTATGTTTCCTAATGTTTCTAATAGTCAATCAATCCAATCTTTTTTGCGGTTGGCTCTTGGGTTGGGTGTTTTGATACCGTTTATTGAAGGTTCAATGTTTTGTGATCTTTCTGTCTTATGACATGGTCAAAACATTTTACCTGTTGTTTCTTTAGGTATTCATCATCATCATTTAGTGGTCTCCGCATTGAAGGTTGGCTACCATGCAGCGTTATTCTGTTCAGTCCTTTGCTTTGATTGTCATAGGCTGACTTGTTCATCTTCTGAAGTTACTTGTCCATATCAGTCCTCTGCATCCTTTACCTTGTATTTTTCCTTCCAAGATTACTATTAGTAGGCTGCTGTGTCTTTTAATATGCCTAAAAAATCTAATTTGTCTTGTCTGAATTGTGTTTAGCAGTTCTCTTTTCATTTTAGGTTGTTTCAAGACTTCATCTTGTGTTTTCTTTTCTTTCCTATTCTTCTATAAATCCACATTTCAAAGACTTCAATTTTTTGTTCAGTTTCCATGTCTAATGTCCATATTTCTGCACCGTACCGAAATTTTGAGAAGATATTTTGCTATTCTCAGCTTCAGCCCTGGTGTAATTTGTTTTGATGTTAGTATATTTTTTCATTCATGAAAAGCTAAATTCCAATAGACGACAAAATATAAATGGAAAACAAACCAGTGGAAGAGATCGATCACTTTATCTATCTTGGAAGTCACATTGATCAAGAAGGGATACAAGCAAAGAAATTAGAATCAGAATAGCTAAAGCAGCAATGTCTTTCAGAAGTCTTGAAAAATTGTGGAAATCAAAACTCATCAGCTCAAACACAAAACTTAGACTATTCAAATCAAATGTACTATCAACCCTTACGTATGCGTGTGAAAGCTGGAAAACAACAAGAGATATAGAAACAAAGTTGAACGCATTTGAAAATAAATGTCTAAGGAAAATACTTGGTATAGCATGGTACGAATTCAAAACAAACGAGGAAATTAGAGAAATCGCCAATCAACCATTAATATCTTTAGTAATAAAGAAAAGACGATGGTCATATGTTGGACATGTGATTAGAAGAGATAATAACCAAATAGCAAAGCAACGCCTCATGTGGGAAACAACAGGTAAGAGAAAAAGAGGAAGACCCAGAGAGACACTGAGAAGAACATTGATGAGAGAGGCAAGAGCAGCAGGAATCGGCTCCCTCAATGAGATAGAGCTGCTTGCACAGAACAGAGACAAATGTCGAGATTTGATAAAATATCTTTAAAAGAAAACTGCTAGAACAAAAATTCAGATAAGAGAGGGAGTATCTTGGTCTATGCCCTATGGGCGACTACGGCTTGAAAGGTCAATAGATAGATATTTTTCTTGACATTAAAATTACTTTTTGCCATACCTATTATTTTGTTTATTTCAGTTTTACATTTTCCATCACTGGTTATAGTATGCCCAAGGTAGTTGTATCTCTGAAATGTCTCAGGTTCAATTCCTTTAACTTTGATATCCACTTGTATGTTTTGAGTATTTTCTTTGTTTATGATCATAGTATTAGACTTTTTGATATTTGTATCTAATCCATATTTTGAGCTTGTCATGTATATTTCATTAAGTAGTTGTGGTGTACATCTTTAGGATTTTCTGCTAGTTTTACTAGGTATATATCTATCTATTGACCTTTCGAGCCGTAGCCAGCCCATAGGGCATGGACCCAGATACTCTTTCTCTTATCTAAATTTTTATTCTAGCAGTTCTCAATCCTTGTAAAGATCTTTTATCAAATCTTGCCATTTATCTCTGTTCTGTGCAAGCAACTCTATCTGATTGAGGGAGCCGATTCCTGCTGCTCTTGCCTCTCTGATCAATGTATACTAAGTATACTACTTATGTATTCAATGGTGGAAATTAGTCTCAACTTTTCCCCTCAGTTCTGACCTTATCTTTCAGGTTGTTTTCTGTGATGCATCTAACACAAAGGGATATAAATATTTGCTCATCATCACCATCAGGTCGCATTTCCTTTGCAGAACATTGCATTCACCATAGCCCATCTGAAAGAACCTCAGCTACCAGCCAGATCTCCCACTCCATCTGTTGTCATGTTCAGGTCTCCCTGATGTCTTGAAACCACCTTCTTCTTGGTCTGCCCCTGATGTATCACCAAGAAGCCAAGCCTTCCATTATTGTTCTTTCCAGCCTGCTGTATCTTTAGACATGGCCATATTTTAATTTCTTATGTAGAAAGGTGTTTATAATGTTTAAATCTTGTAATATGTTTTCATTACTCTTTTTTATTATCCAATGTATCTTAAGGATTTTTCTGTAGCACTTTGTTTCAAATTAATATATTTTCTTCCTTGCTGTTTGTGAGATTGTCTATGATTCACAACTGAATGTTGCTATGAAAACTATGCATATCCTTAGTAATTTTAATTTTACCGCCTTTCTGGTACTGTGACATATGTTCTTCATGGTGTTTAATGTTTGTGTTGCTATTGTTAATCTTCTTTTGATCTCTTTTCAGCAGTCATCATTAATATTGCTTAGTCTAAGGGATTCAGGCATACAATTGCTCAGTGAAACTACAAAACATAGATAGTGCACACTATCAGAATATGCGCAAGGTGTTTTTTCGAGTCACTACAAGGCTAAAATATAATTATTGTTTTCTCTTGATGTTAGTGGTAAGCTTTTTATTTTATTTTATTGCTTTGGTCTTTTTAAAAATATCCTTATATTACTCTCCTTAGCTGTACATGTTACTCTCGACATACCCATCATCAAACCATATTTCCAACAGCTTTCTTGTTTACCACTGTCTTAACTATAACAGTTAAAGAGAGAATAACTGACAGGAGACTACTTATTTACTCCTAATTTTGGGGGCCTAGGTAGCCCTGTTGGGAAATCTACCCGACTAGGCTACCAATGTTCGAACAACCAGTGTTTAATTCCCGTGTGAAGGCTGTGTGAATTGAACTCGTGGCTGGAAAAAAATACCCTCACAGCCAACCCAGCTTCTGGCAAAATTAGGTACCAGGGAATTACTCTGGAAAGGTGAGGAATGTCGTAGCGCATTGTAAGTTTCAATGCATGAAGCGACACTATCCAGAAGTCTCTGAATACTTCTGGATAGACGGTCGAGCACATATGGGTGAAAATTTGCATGCTAAGATGGCGATTCAAGTATCGTACTTTACCTTTACTCCTACTTCAAATTAATCACTGTTGCCGATAGTACTGCTGCATGCACATTCTGTAAACTGACTGTTAATAGTTTCTACTATGTATGCCATAAAAAATTATGTATTATGCACATTTGTCTGATGGCTATATGGGCAGAGTACATAGGACACAGATTATGAATTCTGAGAGTAAGAAGTGTAGAACTATTAATAAAATTACTAGTAACAAACAAACATTATTTTCAATCATATTCAAAAGGTTGCTGAAATGGCTACCCTCTAGAACTCTCAACTCTGTGCTAATTAGTTAAATATACTACATACCATTTTTATTTTTAAAAGAAAAATGATACTGCTTAGTTTAGTATAATAAGTATCTATTAAATTATATTAGCTTGTCTATGATATTTCGCCAACTTGGTGTCTGTGTAATCATAATAAATATTAATAATAAAAATAAAATTGTAAACTGTAATAGATAGTAATATTATATATATAATAAATGTAAAATAGTCGTTTCGAATGTCAAATGATCTTACAAATTAAATTCATCGAGCATAATAAGTTATTAATAATTATTTTTTAAAATTATTATAATAATAAATAATGTTATCTTATGTTGATTGCAATTATTTCAGAATAATAATATGAATAAATAACTTGAAAAAGAAAAAAATAACCAACAGTTCAACTTCAATGGCCCATAGTAACATAGTTTCCAATTAAAAATGTCCATAAAATAAATATATCAAAAATACACTAATAATTAACAAGTATACTTTAATTTCAATAGATGATTATATAACACTAAAAGCTCTTTGTTACATATTTGAGAAACGTGAAACAACAAAAGTGTTGTCGTCTGGCGTTATGACAAAACTTACAAGCTGCTCTGTTCCTTCTAAGTTGAACTCTAGTCAGGCGTGTACGTAACTTGTAACTGTAACTCTGGTGTAAGTTTGGAGAATCAATCAAACCCTAAATATGGAAACAATCTTCTTATCAGATATTATTACTCCTCAAACTATCAGGAAACTAGACAATTTTCTACTTTTCTCTACCACTTTATCGTGAACATAAAGAAATCAATTTGGTTTTATATTTTCAAAAGCGCAAACTGGTTGGTCGGTCAAGATGGCGATGTTGTTAGTCACGTGATCTAGTTTTGTACGCCATAGCGCATCACGTGGTTAACGACTCTATGGCCAGCGTTGGAAAATATCAGACCCAATTTAATTTGAGACTGGCTGAACAAACAAACGCTGCTATTACATCCTGTTCCAACATAAAATTAGCTAAAAATTAAGACAACACTTAAAAAAATAGTTTATACGTATATTTTTTTCTCGTCATATCTTCTTTAGAATTGGCAAGAAAATAAGTTTCTGGCTACGTAAAAATCTGCTGTCACTACATGACCTTGGTTTGTACATTCTGTTCTTTAATGGAAGGCTCTACATACCTACCTAGGCCAGCCGGCTTACACGTTACTTTTCATGTCTTATCTATGTTATTCATATTAAAACATTCTCCATATTTTTTTTTCTTCCTGACTTCTAAGTCCGTTTAGTAACGATAAGCTTGTTTTACGAAGAGAGCTGAGTTTGCACCATGCAAGTTTGACTATATATATATATATATATATATATATATATATATATATATATATATATATATATATATATATATATATAATCATTGAGTGCCGTCTCCGCATCGAAGGTTGGCTACCATTGAGCTCCATTCCGCTCTCTTGCTATGACAGTGCTGGTTGTTATTGGCTGGTAGTAAAGAGGCGAGTAATTGCAGTGCTGATGTAAAGAAGCTTGGTAGATAGGAGCGAAAGGAGGGGGGGGGGGGGGGTGTAATGTACACTCCTACAAGGTTCGGTAACATCTTTACACAAATAGGAACACAACAAAATACTGACGTCTCGGCCTACATCCGGACCTTCTTCAGGAAAGCTGTTCTCGTTCACTGAAAAAGGCAGCACGTGGAACGAAACTTCAGTATTTTGTTGTGTTCCTATTTTTGTAAAGATGTTACCGAACCTTGTAGGAATGTACATTACACCCAACCACTTGCTTCTTGTCAGAAGGTGACCTGTCCTTCTATTGGTACTACTCGTCCATGTTAGTCTTGGTCTACCTCTGCTCCTTTTACCTTGTATTTTCCCTTCCAAGATTACTTTTACTAGGCTGCTGTGTCTTTTTAACATTCTCCAAAAATCTCATTTGTTTTGTTTGAATTATGTCTAGTAGTTCTCTTTTCCTTTTAGTTGTTTTAAGACTTCATCGTTTTTATTCTTTCCTTTCCATCCAATTCTTCCTACTCTTCAATAAATCCACATTTCAAAGGCTTCTATTTTCTGTTCTGTTTCCTTGTTTAATGTCCATGTTTCTGCACCATACAGGAATTTTGAGAATATATAACACTTTGCTATTCTCAGCTTTAGCTCTGGTGTTATTTGTTTTGATGTAAGCATTTGTTTCCAGTCATTAAAATTACTTTTTGCCATTCCTATTCTTTCATTTATTTCAGTTTTACATTTTTCATCACTGGTTATAGTATGTGTCCAATGTAGTTATAGCTCTGAACTCTCTCCAGGTCTATTCCTTCAACTCTGATTATGGTTACGGAAGGCCCCGGTATCACTGCAAACGAAATAAAATCCACAATTGCTCAACCGCCCGTGCCAGTGCAATCATTCTAATTACTATCTCATCTTCCAAACAAAGAAAGGTAGCTGTAGTCCCCATCATAACAGTCTCAGCACACGCCAAAAGAAATAAGGCGAAACCGCACAGAAAGTGAACACAGCCATCTGTTCCCTGTCATACGATATCATCATTCAACATAAGCAATCGGAATATCGAAACACGATCAAAACGGATGAAGCGCACAGCTCACGGTGTAAACAGAGCACTGAACTCAGTTGCCCCTGCAACAAGCCGGTCTTGGAATATGAGGAAAATGCAACAAGAAAGACTTTTCAGATAGCCTTTAACGGTTCCTCCACCATATTGACAGGAAGTTCACGTCCTCCTGAAAATGATGATCGTCAGCGCTTGATGACGCTAGGACATCGTTTTTGACTTCAAATGCGAACATATGACACCCCATACAAGTGCATCTACAACATTTAGATAATTAATACAATATCAACATATCTTAAGTTATTGATTATCTTCCCATTAAAATTTAGGTCTGGCATATCAGTGATGTTTTTAAAGATTTGCTCAGTGTATAGATTGAACAAGCTTGGTGATAGGATGCATCCTTGTCTTACTCCTCTTTTTATATCAATGGGTGTAGAGTTCTCCTTGTTATGTTTTATTATTGCTGTTTGCTCCCAGTATAGATTACATATTAGTCGTATGTCCATGTCATCTAGATCCATCTCTTTTTGGTATTCTATAAGTTGTTTATGGTGTATTCTATCAGAATTTCCTTACATTCTTTTCTATTCTTCTGATATAAGCCTATCTATAACAAATGTGACCCCAAAAAAGAGATTAGTAGACGCTAATGTTCAAGTTAAAAAGATAATGATTTTTGTGTATAAGATTGACATAATACTTCCTTTTCTTTCTTTTGTCATTTGCCATTCAGCGTCGAAGGGATACATAGTACAAAAAACTAAATCACATGACTGTTTAATGAACATCATCATCATCATCATCATCATCATCATCGTGGGGGTGTCCTCAAATCTACCTTTTTTAGGTCGTTTTGATATCGGACGGTGTCCAGAAACCCTACCGGGACCCCTTAAGTTTGGGTTACCCAAACTCGAGGGGGGGCTGGGGGTTTTAATTTGCTTCAGGGATGGTGAGCTCAGGGGGGTAGTATCATTTTCATACCGGATATACTACTCAGGAAAAAAAACAGTTAGAGAGTGTAGCTCTATAGATATATGATATGGCGCCAGGCAAAAATCATTGTGCGTGGCTAGTGTGGGGGTCTATTGAGAGCTGTGGGAGGACGTGCAGGGGTTCGTACTGCTGGATTCATAATGATAGATTGCGAAAAGGTGGCGGTACAATACCGTGTAGAGAATGCGGAGTGGGCGTCTCGAACAAGTTTAGTCTCTGTGTAAGATGTGGGTACCATAACGCACACACCAGAGAAAGCAAGGCACGTGCAAGAGACTTTCAGAAGGAGTTTACACGCCTAGCGCGGATCGAAATTTCCTATTAGAGAAATGAGGGCTAGTGTATATAGTGTTGTAACATGCCTACTGTTAAGCAGTTGCGAATAGAAGCAAAGAGTTACGGGTTAGAAGGCTACTCAAAAATGCGGAAACCTGAATTGACACAATTAATCACAGATGCCCGACAACAAGTCCAACGTGAGCGCATAGCTCGTGGAGTAAAAAGTGGAAACTTACATAGACGATACCCTGCCATTTTTAGACCTAACTATGATGATCCCCAGAGGCTGGAAAAACTGCGTCGTGACATTAACAGGCTCGAAGCTGAGATAACTGCTACATTGCGAGCTCGTAAATATGAGCAAGCTGTCAAGAAAAATCCAAAACTTCGACTGTCAGCTCTGAGAAAGTGGATCGCAAGAATGAGCTTGCAATGGAAAGCCCGGCAGGTCTTAGGGCCCCTTCATCGCAGAGGAAAGGCCCCGGCCGGCATCATCGCAAGTGAGGGTGACCAAATTCTTCAAGAGCTCATTCCCCAAGACGGGGAATCGCGAGGAAGACGGGTCGTCACCTGGAAATTCTTCCGAGGTCTATCGAGGTTCGTTGTCGATCGTGCGATGGAGAGGGTAGCTGAACTGAAGACAGCTTTCTATCTCAGATATAGCTACACAATTCAGATCCGTCACATCGAGACTGGTAAAACCATGCTTTTCCACCCAAATGAACTTGGCAGTCGACGTGGCAGTAACCTATTGACCACACAGGCCGCAGCTCGTCAGTGGTTAGAGGAACAGGAAGAAAAGCGTTTGGGGAATGAAAAGAAGCCCAATACAAAATGGATTTTCCAACGTTGGGTACAGGTCGAGATCAAGGCTATTCTGACCAATGAACTGCTGGTAGGAAACGGACGATTACCAGACTGGCTGCGAAACAAGAAAGGGCTCGTTGCGCTGGACGGCTACAACGATAATTTCTGTTTCTTCCGGTGCCTAGCTGTTCATCGAGGATCCAGATCAGACCGTTGTACTGCGAAAGCGCACGAACTAGCCAGATCTTTCTTTGGGGCAAATGTTGACCTTACTAAAACACCAAAGCTAACGTTCGCAGACTTTAAATTGGCCGAGGAGCATTTTCGTCTGGGCATACGAGTTTACGTGCCGAGTGAGGATGGCATCTGGAAGCTTATAAGACAACCGGCACACTATTCTGAAATAGGCATCGAACCAATAACGCTTTCTATCTACAACGAACATGCTTCGCTGATCACGGACATCAAGAAACTAACCAACACCTATGCTTGCGGACACTGTAATCAGCAGTGCACGCAGTCAACTAGCCTGCAGCGACACGTCACTCGTTGTCAAAAGGGGGAAACCGAAGTCATTTGTAAGGGTGAGAAAGTGATACGCCCCCAATCTGCCTACGAAAAAGCCTTCGATCCTAAGTCAAGTGCCAGTCTCGCCTCGATACAGTGGATCGAGCACGAAGCACAAGCCCGAGGGTTACACATTCACCATGCTCACTGTGGTCACGGTGGGGAGCGGGAGATCGCAGGTGCTCCTGTAGACGGGTATGAGCCAATCACGAGGACAGTGTTTCAATTCCACGGTTGTTATTTCCACGGATGCCCTGTCCACTGTAAGCAGGACGAAACTAGAAAAATAATCAAAAAGACACGACAGGGAATAAAGGAGGAGGCCGTCTATGTTCGAGATATACTCAAGAAGACCCGTCAGCAAGAACGAAAAATCGTAAACGCTGGGTACAACTTGGTGGTCGTGTGGGAATGTCGAAAGCCTCCGCGTTTAAATATCCCAATGCCTGCAGAAAGAACTGTTACATATCAACATTTTATCTTTTATGACTTCGAAGCTTTACTCGACAAAACGAAGAGAAATAAACCCACCCTCGACCTCACATACGAAAACGACCACACACCGATCTCAGTGTCGATAGGGGATACTCTAGACCGTCAACCAACACATATTTGTGACGCCGACCCAAAAGCTTTGACAAACAAATTCATGCTAGAACTCCAGCGACGAGCCGCAATCTTAAGGGCTGAGGTCGAGACCCAGTTTCTACCAGACGACATCACTTTACTGTCTCAGAAGCAACAAAATAAGATACGAGATTGGTGCTCGCAGGTCCCGGTATTAGGTTTCAACTCGGGCAAATACGATCTGAACCTCATCAAGAAATACTTTGTAGAAGAGCTCGCCGACACCTGTAAAAAAGTCTTTGTAGCCAGTAAAGACACAAAAATAATGTTCCTAGCAACACCCGAGTTCAAATTCTTGGATATCATCAACTATTTAGGCCCTGGTGCCTCCTACGACAACTGGATCAAAGCCTACGGGTGTCAGCAGACAAAGTCGTGGTTCCCATACGAATGGTTTGACAGTCCGAACAAACTGACCTATCCAGGCCTTCCAGACTACCCTGCATGGTTCTCTCGGTTGAAAAATGCGTACCCCCTGTCTAAGACAGAATGGGGTGACTGTCAATGTATCTTCAGAGAGAAAGGAATGACAACTTTCGCAGATTGGCTACGTTACTACAACGACCTCGACGTAGGTCCTGGCATTGAAGCGGCTGAGAAGATGAGAACCTACTACGGCGAAAAAGGCATCGATATATTTAAAGACGCTGTTTCACTGCCAGGGGTGTCCCTACAGTATCTATTAAGGGGTACACCAGAAGGGACCTTGTATGCTCCAGGTAAAAAGGCATACACGTATTTGAAAGCTGCAGTAACTGGAGGTCCCTCGATAGTCTTCACCCGTTATCACGAAGCGGGGGTCACACGAATCCGCTCGCATCAAAATCCTAAAGCAAAACGCTGTAAGCGGGCAGTTGGATATGACGCAAACGCCCTATATCTTTCTACAATGCTTCAGGACATGCCAGCTGGTAAAGAGAAGGTAATCGAGCTTAAAGAGCCTGAGGTTGATGCGCCCAGGGTACGTGATCTAGTCTTAAGCGGTCGATTGTTTGGTTTCGTCAGGTGCAAGCTTGCCGTACCGCGAACACTATGGAAGAAATTCGAGGAAATGCCACCGATATTTATAAACCGTGAAGTTCCAGAAGCTGCCGTGCCTCAAGAAATGAAGGATTATTTGAAGCAGACAGATCGAAAACGTTCTTCCACAAAGAAACTGCTGGGTGTCCTTGAGGCCGATGACATTCTGGTATACACACCGCTGCTAAAGTGGTACTTGCAGCATGGACTAGAGCTCCAAGCCGTTTATACAATAATTCACTATAAGCCAGAAAAATGCTTGGCTTGGTTCGTCAAGGAAGTCACTGAGGCACGCCGACTGGGTGATGTCGACAAAGAGAAGGCACTCCTAGCCGAAATACACAAACTGTTAGGAAACTCAAGCTACGGAAAACTAATCGAAGCCTTGGAGCGACACACCAACGTCTGCTACACAAAAGACGAGGAAACCGTGGACCGTGCACTACGTTCAGCCTGGTTCGATGATCTCACCGAAATAGGTGATGCCTACGAAATCAAAAGCCGTAAGCCCCGAGTATGTATTTACAGACCGTTTCAAGTAGGCATTGCTGTCTATCAGCTCGCAAAACTAAGGATTCTCGAGTTCTACCACGACTTCCTGGATCGGTTCGTCGACCGTCAAGATTATGAGCTAATACAGATGGACACCGATTCACTATACTTCGCTCTGAGCAGCACCACACTAGAGGCTGCAGTTCGGCCAGAGCTCAAAGAAGAGTTTGCTAAGTGCAAAAAAGACTGGCTTTCTTGGGATACCTGGAGCGGACGAACTCCGGGCCTGTTCAAGCTCGAATTCTCAGGGCATCGAGCTATTGCTCTGTGCTCGAAATGTTATTTCGTCGATGGTAAGAAAAAGAGCAAACACTCGTGTAAGGGGATGTCGGCGAGGCTTAATAACCTGACATGGGAACGGTACAAGTTGGCTCTCTACGGTTTCAAAGACCGTGCTGTGAACCGCGGCTTTCGTATGCATAACGGGCAGATGACCACCTACCACCAAGAAAGGCTCGGGCTCAGTGCATACTACGACAAGCGACGGGTCTTGCCTGATGGGATCCACACGGAACCCATTGAGTACACCGCTGCCTAGTCAGTAGCGTATATATGCTTACCTTGGAACACTATAACACCCCCCACGCCGTCTCTCTCGAGATCCCTTTCACGTATACCCGTAAAAGTATAATCTTGGGGACTAGAGGCGAGAACTATACTCTGAATGACCACCCAAAAGCGCATGTTTGAGGTACCAATTTTAACGACGTCCCCCTGCGACAAGCCCATAAGGGCCTCGTTAGTCGGAGGTGGTGAACCGGGGCACTGTTGATGCTGAGCTTCTACTAGGACTAAAGGCATAGATGGATTATCATGACGCGCCATGGGTTCAAATGATTGAGAGTATTCTTTATCTGGGTATATATCATATACATGCATGCCTCGAAATTCTATAACGTCCCCGAGACGAGCACTAGAACTTACTAAGTTATTATCAAGCACACCAGTTAATCTAATATCAGAAGCATTCCAGTCCTGTGGGTACTCTACAGTTTGAATCACTACCCAAAATCGCTCCTCCCCATTACAAACTTTTACGATGTCCCCTGATTTCAATTGCTGAAGCTCTTCATCGGGTGGGGCCCAAAATGTGCCTGGGTGTCGACGATGCATTTCTTGGGCATCTATTAGGAACATTGTTTCTGATGACGCCGTTAGATTACATGAGTCTCCTTGGGTTCAATTGATTGCAAGAATCTTACCTGGAGGAAGCTCTGTCCCCTCAGGAACAATCATCAACTCTTCACGCACAAACCCACGCTGTGGACCATCTTCCAAATAGTATACCGCAGGCTGGCCATTCTGCCGCAATACATTTCGGATCGAATGCAGGGTCACAGACCACACGGGGTCAGTAGCACGTTTTCGACCACCCTCGAGCTCGCCAGGCTGGTACAAATACCGAACCATTGCATCAGACGGGATCAGCGGCTCCTCGAGCCCTACAGGGCGTCCTGGAACGACAGATGAGGGTTGCGCAGTCACTCTCTGAAGTTTAATGGCATCCACAGGCTTCTTACCTGTCAGCCGAGTTGGCTCATTGTTTAAAGCCGCAATAACCGCAGGGAGTCGAGCCACCCATTCTGCAGACCGCTCAGAAGACCCACGGGCAGCAAGCAATAGCTCCTGAGCATACTGGTGACCAAAAAGCCGCTCGGCCAGAGTCCGGTTAAAACGTTCTACTATACCTTGGTCTCTATGGAGGTCCACACGCCCACGCCGTATTTCAGTCCCATGTTTTGCCATAAGTGATGATACCGAGCCCATGAATTCTCTTCCCGGGTCGACCTGAAGAAGCTTTGGAAAATCCATAGGGCTCCGTTTATAAATCCTCTCAAGGGCGTCTGCAACCTCTTGTGAATCTTTTGTAGCCAAGGGCTCTGCCTCTTTGTACCGGGAGGCTATATCGACGAGGGTCAAGGCGTATTTGTACGTGCGTCGTTTCACACGATCATGCGGCAGATATAATAAATCCGCTTGATGAACTTCGTTTGGCGCAGTCACGTTAAAATGTGGCCGTGGTATTCGTCGAGGAGCAGGCAAATAGAGCTGCCATATGCCTTGTTTCGAGAGCCAGTCCCGAGCATCCTTTTTGCTAACTCGGGCTGCCGCAGCAAGCTTCGGGATGGCCGCCAGCCCACGCCAATAGCCTTGAGGACTGTAGTAGAATTTCTCCATGATTGCTGACGTGCCGTCGGACTTCTCTGCCATAGAAAACTTCTTCAGTTTAGGAATATTTTCTTCGCGACTTTTTTTTAAGGCCCATCCCGAAGCGTGATTTCGCAGCCATAATCGCAGAAACCGTCTTAGCATCACGCTTTTCCCAGTCTGGAGCATCTGATAGTGCAATCTGCGATGCGGTAGCTGCCAGTACATCATCCGCATGATTCCGTCCGGGGGTATCTTTATGGGCTGCGTAGGCAACGTCGTGGTTTAGACAGGCACGATCAAGACTATTCACACCCCTATAGCCCTGAGAGAGGCGTTTGGCAATCTTGGTAAACGGCCCGCAATATGAGTATTTTCCAGTGTTTTGAAAAGTTCCACCCGGGACATCTTCAGATGGGACCCCTTTGGGGAGACGCATATGCATCTCGGGCAGAGGTAGGGCATTCATGGCACTGTTAAGAAGACCAGCACCTTCGCTGCGCGAGGAGGACGCAGAAAGAATTTGGCTCTTTCTAGCACCGCACACCGTGCAAACACCTCTCTTGGCTGGTCGGTTGTTCTTTAGAGTTATAGTCTCCTCATTTGAAGTGGGAGTGTGTTGTTTACAGCGAAGGCAGTACATCTCTTCCTAAATTTATATATAGCTATATAGGGGAGTATTATGGAAATCTTAAATTTAGATTGCGATGAAAATCGACACGAGCCACAACATAATTGGCTGCTTCCTAGTAGCATCCGTTGTGTAATCTGCGGCCCCTCCGGGTGTGGGAAGACTAACCTGATGCTTAATCTCCTCCTAAGAAAGGGTTTCCTTAAATATAATAGACTGCATATATACTCAAAATCCCTTAGACAAGAGAAATACCAGTGGCTGCAGGACTGGGCGGATGCCATTAAAGCAGTCACTGGGAGAGAGGTAGCCTCGTTTCACAGCATATCAGATGATATCATCCCAGTAGAGAGTCTGAACAAAAACGAACGTAGCATTATGGTATTTGATGACGTTATGTTGGAAAAACAAACCCCCATCGAGAAATACTTCAGCCAAGGCCGTCACGGTGGTGCGGATTCATTCTATCTAACGCAGAATTATTTCAGGATTCCCAAACAAACGATTCGAGATAATTGTAACATGCTTATCATATTTAATCAAGACACGAAAAACTTGCGCGCCATACATGACACCTATGTGTGTGGTGACATGCCTTTCGAAGAATTTCGAAACTTCTTCAGTGCGTGCACGCGCGAGCCGTACGGGTTCTGTTGTATCGATCTGACCAGCCGGGCCTATGATGGTCGGTATCGATGTGGATTTGATCGATTCTACATACCGAAGTCATCTATTTAAAGTAGGGATGAAATCTATTTAAAGTAGGGATGCCATCTATTTGAAGTAAGGATGTGGCGCAAAGTAACCGACATGCGCGATCGTACAGCCCTCGTCCGGAACTACCTAGCACTCAGGGACCAGGCTCGGCAACGCCTTCAAACAGAAACACTAGGGGAGTCGTCTCTGCAGGAAGAGGCAGCCAAACTTTTCAAACCAATCACCTCACACCAAGCAGCGGAGATAGGAAAAGTCACAGCCGCAATAGAGCGCTTGCCAGCACCTTCGCTGCGCGAGGCTTTTACCCGTCCGAAGGACACCGACGGCACGTCAAGACAAGCCTACGCACTCCACGGAGCGGCACCGACGGCACGTCAAGACATGCCTCTGCCGGTAGAAGATGCCCCCACGCTATATATTAGTCCCGACCAAGGGTTGGATATTGAAGTGATAAGGCGCCACGGATTTAAGCCCCCCAGCGAACTCAACCTCAGCGACACACAAGTAATCACCAACACCCTCAATGAGGTCAATCGCATCAACCGATATGTACTGGGAGCGGAAAAAAAGCGTAAAGCCACCACAGAAGAAAGAAAGCAGCAATTAACGATGGAAAAGGACGCTCTAAAACAATATAGTGAACGTCTTCGCCTACTAACACAGGGTTACAGGCTCGTCCGATCTAGTGGGGCTACTGCTACAGCTACCGCTACAGCTACCGCTACAGGTAGTGGGTTGAAACTGAAGGGAAACCGGTTTGGATCCCTCACAATCGACCCGCAAGCTTTGCAGGCGGGAAAACTGCGGGCGTTCGACAATGGAGACAATCTTGTGTTCGAAGCCCCGGCAGATGATTCGCTTTACAATCTCCTCACAAAGCGCTTTTTAAAAACGATGCAATATACCCCCGAGGCTGTCAAAACTTTCCAGCGGCTGGCTGAACTTGCGGGCTTGCCTCTCCATGGGCGAAAGAGCAAAAAACACCGGCTGATAAGGTCCTCGCGCAGCGAAGGTGGGGCTTTACAATATTATAAGGACCCAGAGGCGCTCGTTGAAAGGCTACAGCTATTAGCTGCCTCGAAGCGTGCAGGTAATACGGGCCTTGATAATGAAATTTCGGCTATTTTAGACGAGCTCCTTCGCAGTGGCGCGGTTCCTAAGGATTTGATTCTCGAATTGAACAGAAGCCTCCTATAACTGCATACCCCAAATGGAGTTTCAGCTAAAGGGAATTAAAAAGCTTCTTCGCCCTAAAGAGGGTAACTCTTTCGTATTTTCGTCAAACAGCACCGACTGGACAACCACACTTTCTCCGCCCCTCTACCTCGACCCTGACAATAAGTACGAATTATCCTTAGTAAACCTGGAGACATATAACGCTGTCCCCAACATTACAGAAAGTAATAATACTTTCGTCTACAGCCCAGACGCAGGGGTTACCTGGAAGACAATTTCATTACCAGAAGGAAGCTACGAACTCGCTCAAATCAACGATGAGATTCAATGCCAGCTGAAGGGCAGCGGTGATTGGAATTCTGAGACGCAGGCACATAACATAGTTGTAGGAGCAAACAGGGCGACATTACGTGCCAACATCGAGATTACGAACCCTAGCTACAGAGTTGACATGAGCAAATCTACCATTGCGTCGACTCTTGGATTCGAGCCGAGGGTGCTATCCACTACTGGATTCCACACAGGGGACAAACCAGTAGACATTTCAACACTTAGTAGCATACTTGTAAACTGCGATCTAGTCGGTGGTTCTTACCTGAATGGCACCAACCACCCCGTTCTGTACAGCTTCTACCCAGGCGTACAACCTGGATTTAAGATCATTGAGACTCCACACAATTTGGTTTATTTGCCGGTAAGCCAGCGTGGCAGTATTCAAAGAATACGCTTGTGGCTAACGGATCAGAATGGCTCTCAATTGAATCTCCGAGGGGAACGAATTACAGCTAGATTACATCTTCGGCAGATTTGAAGTAAAATTCTTACATTAAACATTTTGACTGACATTATAGAAAATCTTCTAAGCTACCATGTTGATAATTTCGCGGAACGTGGCAGAGGGAAACCGGCGGATGAAAAGACAGCGCTATGTAATCGGAAAAGGCCTGTCGGACTGGATACAACCCGTGGTGCGGGCCATTGGGGGTGTCGGTAAATTCGTTGTGGCAAACAAAGGCGCTATAGCAAATGTAGCGGACGTGGCCGGTAAAGTTGCTAAGGCCGGCGCTACAACCGCAGCCTCAATTAAGCAAATCGCTGACATAGTCCGCAGCAAAGCACGCTCGTCCACGCGAGCCGCTACAGGGCCGGAGAGAGTTATCTCTGAAAAAACCTTAGAGATTCTGCATGGGCTTGCGGCCCCCACGACTGAAGCGGCACGTCAAAATATCAACAGTCGGATAGCAGGCTCGGGTTTTAGGAAAATTCTTTATTAGAAAATAGAATTGTTTCTATATCTGAAGTAAATTTTCTATGGCGGATACACAAGAAATTACCGATGAAATGTTGACTCTTGTAGAGCAGACGCTTGTTGACGAGAGCATCGAGTCGTACGTCTACAAGGAGTATCACCCACAAAACCCCGCCACAATAAACAACAATCAGGATATAGCAATCGAAGTAAACTTCCAAGACGTTTACACACACCCGTCTAAAAGTTTTCTCAATGTTGAAGGGAGGCTAGCATCCGGCACAGAAGTCGACTACACACCTACAACGCTTGCTTCGCTCGTAAATAACGCCGTTATGTACATGTTCTCGCGGCTAAGGTACCGGCTCAATGATCAAGATATTGAGAATGTTCTCAACCCTGGCCAAGCCACAACAATTAAGGGCCTGTTGACATATGGAGATGATTTTTCAAAGGCCGAGGGTCTTAACATGTGCTGGCAAAAAGATACCTCAGCGGCGGCTGAATCAGCTAATACTGGGTGGGAGGCCCGACGGCAGCTAGTAGTGGTCAAGCCGAATCCAAGCGGGACGTTTTCGTTCTGCGTCCCGTTAAGCCACCTGTTCGGTTTTTGCGAGGACTACCGCAAGGTGGTTTATGGTTGTAAACATTCGTTGATATTATCTCGTGAATCAGATACCAAAGGCATATTTCGCGATGCTGCGGCGCCTAGAGGGAAAGTCACGCTAACTAAGCTTGCCTGGGTAATACCGCACGTCATGCCTTCTTTGGAGGCTAAGACCAAACTAGTAGAGCAGATAGGCGCTAAAATAAAGGTGCCGATATCTTTTCGAGCTCTTCAATGCGAAAGCTTTGCCGTGCCGGAAGCCAGTTCGTTTACCTGGACTCTCTCCATTATGTCGGGCACTGAAAAACCACGATGGCTTTTGGTGGCTTTCCAAACCAACCGCGATAGCCAGACCAGCAATCCGGCTTGCTTTGACCATGTAAATTTAACTGACATTCATGTGAGGTTAAATACCGATCAGTATCCTGACTCCGAGGAAAAAATGGACTTTGTACAGCGAAAGATTTCCAGGGCTTACAAGAGGTTATGTGACTTTAAGGCAGAATACTATGGTATTGAGGGAAGCGTGTCCTCAAACCAGGTGACTCCGCTCGAATTTGTAGAATTATACCCAATCCACGTCATCGATGTCCGCAGACAGTCGGAGCGGTTGAAAACGGCTGTCCAAACCGTACAGGTCAGGGCGACTTTTGGAAACAACGTGCCAGCAGGAACCATGGCCTACGCAGTGCTCATTAGCGACCGGCTGCTGACGCTAGAGTCTGACGGCACGAAATTTAGCAAATTGTATTAAACAAAAATCTCCATCAATATACAGTATAGGAAAATGAAGTATACTCCTTTTGGGTTAACACTTACGCAGGGGCAGAAAGAATCATTGGCAAAAGCCGCCCATGATGGGGTAGGCGTTACTATTCGGCTGACGGTTGAGCAGCTTCATGGCGACGATACCCTGGGGCTCACTAAGCGCCAAATAGCTCACCTTGAGAAGAAACGCGCCGCCAGTGCTGGGGCCGAGCTCGTTATTTCCAAAACACAGCTAGCGGCTCAAAAAACGGGTGGGTTTCTCCCGTTTTTGCCCTTAATATTAGGCGGGCTCGCTGCAGCGGGGTCGCTAGCAGGAGGTAGTGCGGCTATCGCGAAAGCAGTCGACGATAAAAAAGCGAGTGCTCGAGCCCAGGCTGAGGCCGAACGCCACAATCGTGAGGTTGAGAAACAGCTTGCTGGTGCGGGGTTGTTTCTGGCCCCATCGGCGAGCACGGGGCGCGGCATGTGCCCTAAATGTAAGGGGTCAGGGCTCTACTTGGCGCCCAAAAAAAGTAGAACCCCTGAGCAATTTTGATATTGAAAAGGCCGGCCGTACCATCCCCCACTTTCGTGGCGTGTTTTCGCGAAACACCCTGCCTAACAAGATTTCTCAGAAAGAATGCGGCATAGTTAATCTCGACTCCAGCAGTGGTGGGGGCACCCACTGGGTGGCGTATTACAAAGATGGCCGTACGATTTGTTATTTCGATAGTTTTGGGTTGGATCCCCCAAGGAACTCGTGGAATATCTGTCCTCCGGACGGGTAAAAGCTTCGCGCAGCGAGGGTCTTCCTATACAGGCACAGACGTTCCAACTGCAGAGACCCGAAGAGGTTATCTGCGGCCACCTATGTCTTCGAGTGTTGTGTGAACTCGCAGCTGGAAATGCTTTTAAAAATGTGATCTTACACATAGCTAAACAGAGAGTGTGATGCCTGTGGATAAGTTTTATATGGGACATAGCACCGGCTGTGGAGCGGCGGCGGCCTCGTGGGGCAGCCCAGTCGGCCTCGTACATAGGGCTGGCGATACTATGCTTGGTGACCTATCATTGGGGGGCTTCCAGCTGAAAGCCGTAGGGAACCCTTTAGAGGCTAGCGATGCGGCTACTAAAGAGTATGTGGATACTCGAGATGCTGATCAAAACGCAGCAACCGAAAAATACGTTGACGCCCTCGTACACAGGGCGGGCGATACAATGCTAGGTGAGCTATCATTGGGGGGCTTTCCGTTGAAAGACGTAGGTAACCCTTTAGATTCTAGCGATGCGGCTACTAAAGAGTATGTGGATACTCGAGATGCCGATCAAAACGCAGCAACCAAAAAATACGTTGACGCCCTCGTTATATCCACAACGGATTTATTAGACGCTAGAGTTCTACAGCTGGATGGATCAAAAGCACCAACCCACGACATTAAGTGGGGTCATCACAAAATATCCGAGCTCGCCGACCCTGAAGCACCCCAAGACGCGGCTACTATGGCATATGTTGAGAACGCTATAGAAGATGCCTTGGGGCAACGTTTCGATATATTTGAGATTTCCTTGGAATGGAAGTTACCTAGGACCTTATCGATCACCCCGATTGGGGACCCTCAGCTTACACAGGAGCCGCGTAACGAAGGTGACAGAAGGGTAATCCTTGGCATAAGAGCGCCTGGGGTCTATAAGATTCAGTTGGCAGGACTGCGCACTGGGAGCCGCGAGTCGATTAACATCTCGCTGCATTTAAACCCTCCCCTTGCGTTAGTGTTACAACATACAATAACAGACTATACCTATTTTAACACCTCGGGAGTGTTCTGGATAGCACAGCCCTCGTCTCTACAACTAATGATTTCAGCAGTACCCCCATCCGTCAGTGATAACATTAATATACAGGCAACACTCCTCCTTGAAAAACTGTAGTAGTTCTGGTCAATTCAACAAATATATTAGTTTTTAATATTGAATATGCCAGTATTACTACTATGCCAGTAGACAAGTTCTTGCAAGGTTCAAGCAATGAGCACAGACCTAAGGTCTGGGCCACGAGGAATTGCTTCGCCAACCTCGGAGATGTTCGAGGATTCGATGATCCGGGGGGCGCGGGGGTGATTTATGGGATGGAGTTAGCCAAAAGAGGCCTTTATCGGCGGGCCGCCATAGAAAGTCATACAAGTGGGTTTGAACCCAATTGGGAGCTCAGGCTGGACCTAGCCATGCGCTATATAGATTTGCAAAGTCCGGCCGAGGGTGGTATTACAAAAGTGGTATGGCTAATGAACGCTGGCAGCATGTTTGTCGGCTATCGCCCGTCCGGCGCAGAGCCGACGACCCTCAATGGGCACGTTAATTCTTACTACCTGGGTCCGAAGGGAGTTAACGTTGCGAAGTTACAGGCTCAAACAACGGTTCCAAGAGACCTAGAAATCTTAAGAAAACCCCCAAAGGGGTCCGTGATATATCTAGAAATTGAGACGGGCAGTATGCTCCCCAGCGCCCCGATCGAGATTTTGCCTGGGGTGTCAATCAAGTGGAAACGCCCCGAAATGACGGGTTTGGTTATAAAAATTGGGGAGGGGAAGGCAGACCTCTCAACGAATGTTAGCGATTTGGAAGCAAACGCGGTGTTTGAAAAAATATCCCTTGAATTTATATTCAGTGGATTGTCGTTTTACTTTAAACGGCTACTTTTTAGCCTGACCCCGGTAAGTGATCGCGTTATTGAGCACCTAATTAAACAGATAAAAAGTTCTGCATAAAGCTTTATATACCTGTTCTGCCTGTCTATGTATCCCACACTAGACGCGTCAGTTGATCGGCCTGTCGACCAGTCCTACCGCATTCAAGAGGTTGTCCGCCTGCGAAAATGTTTGGAGGACGAGAGAGATAAACGGACGTCCCTATACAAGAAATATCGGCGCGGTGCTAATAGTCTAGACGGTATTGATACGGCACTGTTTACAGTCACAGCTGGGATGGGCGTTGGCGGTATTGCGCTTCTTTCAACCGTTATCATGGCTCCTGTAGCTCTAGGACTAGAGATTGGGGCCCTAGCTTGTGGCACCTTCGGGGCAGTCAGTAAGCTGGTAGCTCGCCAGCTGAATCTGAAGGCTAAGAAGCACGATGAGATTCGTGTTCTGGCTGAAAGCAAACTAAACACCATCACCGGCATCGTATCCACAGCCCTAGAAGACGGGAGTATCTCCGATGTGGAATTTAAAATGGTTCTTACAGAATTTGATAAGTACCTGCAGATTAAAAAAAGAAGTGCGCGCCCCTGGCGGAAAAAAAAATTGGACGAGGAGGCCTTAATTCAGAAAGGGCGAGAAGAAATCAACGCCGCAATTGCCAAGCACATGGCCAATTTCAAGTCTTCATAAGTTGTGTTTGTGGCGACGCCTCTGACGAGTGTGTGATTCCCACAGCGCCTCCTTTATACAGTGAATAACAGACTCACACATCACCTACAACGCTTATACACATTTGCAACCAATACGCATTAAAATGTTAAATGTGTTTATTAGCAACAACATGCAATCACTATATCACAGTGGATTTGTCTTGTGAGCACGATAATTGTGTGTGTGTGTGATAACCACTTGAGATACTTCCGTCATAACATGCACATGGGGATTCCCCCAATTATAATTGTCCAGTAAGCGCTTATGCAATCTCCGCCCGGGTCTAATAAGCTTTATAAATTGTGTTGTTATTTATTAAAACATTTATCTACTTACCGACGAAGCTCTCAATTAACTGTCTACTCTGTATCTTCTACAAGATTGGCTTTGATTTCTAAATCAAGCCGTATTATTTCAGTTTTCAATTGCTGTCTCTCTTCTTCTATAGCCTGTAGCTGTGAATATAGTTCTCTTATACGCTGTTTCTTTTTTCTATAGTTATTTGAAACAACCTGAAGCTTATTCTTTGCTCTAGCTAGTTCGAGTTCTCGTGTTGATGTGTTACTTTTTTCACTCGCTAGCGAACTCAAGAACTGTTGTAAGCCTCGGCTGCTCATCTTTTGTCAACTGTGATAACAATTTTCAGCTCGAAAAAAATGCGACAAACAGAACAACCGTGACACTCTCGTCACGGTTGTCACAAACGATTTTTCGCTCACGGTTTTCCTTTTAAACCCCTGTCACGTTACATAATTTTCTATTTTTACATGGATCATGTGATGGAGCGTATGACTGTCATGTGTTGATCATTTGCTTTCGCTGCGCGAGGCTAATTATCGCGCCTGCCGTCCGCAGGACTGCTACTGGCTAATCTTTATGAATTCTATATTCTGGTAAACGGTTCGAGGGTGCGCGACGTCTGAAAACTATAGAAGAGCCATCAGCTTGCTTTTTTTCTAATACATCATATCCATTTTGAAGAAGAAGTCGTATGCGTGCCGCACTTTTAGCTCCTCTCAAAAGTGGTACTCTACCCATGTTATATCCTGTAGGCATATTGGAACACTACGGTCTACATGTCTGTCTAACATACAGATGCAGAGTGTGTGTGCTCGTTATCATGCAATTCCATCAGTAATACACAAGATCCCAAGGATGAGGTGCTAGCTGTGGACCTCTATAATATGAAGTCTCAATCCAATCTTCATCCTCTGAATCGGTGTCCAGCCCCCTATCATATCTAGACATCCTCCTACAATATTTAGCTAGCGCGCTCGGTTTAATACATGAATCTACAGAATAAAGCTTCCTCCACTCATTTGTATCGTAGAGGGCTGTATGTAATTCTTCCACCACATCATCGAAGCGGAGTTTATGTTCACGTCTCAAAATCTCATATTGCAAAAGCCGTGGGAGCTCATCCAATGGTAACCCCCTTCCCAACAATCGAGTGCGCATGATTCTAAATATTGCCAAATCTTGAAGAGAGGTATCAAGAGGCTCCATGGGAATCAATAGGCCTCTATAACATCGGCAAAGTCGATAGTTGGTTATGACCCCAACACCACAAAGAGTGCACGTCCGTGTTACAGCCCCTATTCGCAACTGCTTAACAGTAGGCATGTTGCAACACTATATACACTAGCCCTCATTTCTCTAATAGGAAATTTCGATCCGCGCTAGGCGTGTAAACTCCTTCTGAAAGTCTCTTGCACGTGCCTTGCTTTCTCTGGTGTGTGCGTTATGGTACCCACATCTTACACAGAGAATAAACTTGTTCGAGACGCCCACTCCGCATTCTCTACACGGTGTTGTACCGCCACCTTTTCGCAATCTATCATTATGAATCCAGCAGTACGAACCCCTGCACGTCCTCCCACAGCTCTCAATAGACCCCCACACTAGCCACGCACAATGATTTTTGCCTGGCGCCATATCATATATCTATAGAGCTACACTCTCTAACTGTTTTTTTTCCTGAGTAGTATATCCGGTATGAAAATGATACTACCCCCCTGAGCTCACCATCCCTGAAGCAAATTAAAACCCCCAGCCCCCCCTCGAGTTTGGGTAACCCAAACTTAAGGGGTCCCGGTAGGGTTTCTGGACACCGTCCGATATCAAAACGACCTAAAAAAGGTAGATTTGAGGACACCCCCAAACTCGAGGGGGCTGGGGGTTTTAATTTGCTTCAGGGATGGTGAGATCAGGGGGGTGGTATCATTTGCCTATCTATAACAAATGTGACCCCAAAAAAGAGATTAGTAGACGCTAATGTTCAAGTTAAAAAGTTATGATTTTTGTGTATAAGATTGACATAATACTTCCTTTTCTTTCTTTTGTCATTTGCCATTCAGCGTCGAAGGGATACATAGTACAAAAAACTAAATCACATGACTGTTTAATGAACATCATCATCATCATCATCATCATCATCATCATCATCATCATCATCATCATCATCATCATCATCAAGTACCATACCTGCTGGCGTAGGTGATCATGTCTCTCCACAACTTTCGATCTCGATAGTTATTTTTCATTTCTGTTGTTGACCTTCTGCCAAGCCATTCTTTTAAGCTGTCTGTTATCTTTTCTCTTTGCTTCCCTCTATCTCTTCGTCCCTCAATTTTTCCAGTTGTTACAATATATTCCAGCTGTTCTCTTCTCATCACATGGCCAAAAAATGATGATTGTTTCTTCCTAATATTGGAAATGAGCTCTCTTTTAGCTTTGGCCTTTTTCAAAACGATTTCATTACTCTTCTTAGCTGTCCATGTTGTTCTTAACATTCTTCTGTAAAACCAAATTTCTACAGACTCCAGTGATTTTCTTGTCTGTTGTTTCATTGTCCATGATTCACATCCATATTTTAAGACTGACTTTACATAACATTTAAGAACTCTTTTTCTTGTTTCTATTGTCAAAAATGGATTGCATAGTATTTTCCTCATTTTTTGGAAAGCTGCTTTTGCCTGAGCCATTCTGCATCTCACCTCTTTTGTACATCTTCCGACTGAGGTTAACAAAGTTCCCAAATATTTAAATTCATTTACCTGTTTTAATATTGTCCCATCATCATCATCATCATCATCGAATGCAGTCTCCGCAACGAAGGTTGGCTACCATGGAGCGCCATTCTGCTCTGTCTCTTGCTTTGATGGTGCAGGTTGTCATAGGCTGATTTGTCCATCTTTTGATGTTACTCGTCCATGTTAGTCTTGGTCTGCCTCTGCTTCTTTTACCTTGTATTTTCCCCTCCATGATTACTTTTAGTAGACTGTTGTGTCTTTTAACATGACCCAAAAATCACATTTGTCTTGTTTGAATTGTGCTTAGTAGTTCTCTTTTCATTTTTAGTTGTTTTAAGACTTCATCGTTTGTTCTCTTTTCCTTCCATCCAATTCTACCTATTCTTCTATATATCCACATTTTAAAGGCTTCAATTCTCTGTAATGTTTTCTTGTCTATTGTCCATGATTCTGCACCATATAGGAATATTGAGAAGATGTAACATTTTGCTTTTCTTAGTTTTAGCCCTGGTGTTATTTGTTTTGATGTTAGTATGTTCTTCATGACACTAAAAATTATCTTTTGCCATTCCTATTCTTTTGTTTATTTCAGTTGTACACTTTCCATCACTGGTTATAGTATGTCCAAGGTAGTTGTAGTTCTGAACTGTTCCCAGGTCTATTCGTTCAATTTTGATATCAACTTGTGGGTTTTGAGTATTTTCTTTGTTTATGATCATAGTTTTACTCTTTTTGATATTCATATCTAGTCCATATTTTTTGCTTGTCATGTTTATTTCATTAAGTAATTGTTTTAGATCTTTAGGATTTTCTGCTAGTAGTACAGTATCATCGGCATATATCAGGTTATTGATTATCTTCCCATTAATTTGTAGGCCTGGCATCTCTGTAATGTTGTTAAAGATTTGATCAGTGTATAGATTGAACAAGCTTGGTGATAGGATGCATCCCTGTCTTACTCCTCTTTTTATATCAATGGGTGTAGAGTTCTCTTTGTTATATTTTATTATTGCTGTTTGCTCCCAGTATATATTACATATTAGTCGTATGTCCATGTCATCTAGATGTATCTGCTTCAGGTATTCTATAAGTTGTTTGTGGTTTACTCTATCAAAAGCTTTGGCGTAGTCTATGAAGCAGGCATATATTGGTTTGTTTACTTCTGTGTACTTTTCGATTAATGTTCTCATGCAGAATAAAGCTTCTTTTGTCCCGCTGTTTTTCCTAAATCCAAATTGCTGCTCATCTAATTCAGTATTGATTTTATTCTGAATCCTTCCTTGTATAACTTTTAGCAAGATTTTTGTAACATGGCTCATTAGGCTTATCGTTCTAAAGTCACTGCATTCAACTGCGCCATTCTTTTTAGGCAATGCAATGAAAGTTGATGTTTTAGTTCATTTGGTATATATCCTGTATGGTATACGTCGTTGCATATGTCTGTAATCACTTCAATGCCAAAACCTTCTAGTGCCTGTATCATCTCTATCTGTATGCTGTCAGGTCCTGCTGCTTTTCCCTTTTTCATTGTTTTTATAGCTTTTTCCAGCTCAGATTTTAAGATTTTATAGCCTGATGTACATTTTATAACTGGTTTCTTGTCCCTTTGATCATGAAATAGTTCTGTTATATATTCCTGCCATCTATCTATAATATCTTTATTGTCTGTTAGCATTTTTCCTTTTTTGCCAGCAATGCATCCACCGACTGTGGCTTTTTTAAAATTTATATTAGTCATTCTCTTTATTTCTGTGTGCATTCCTCTTAAAAGTCTTGTTTGCTTTCTGTCTCCATTGTTCCACTTGTCTTTATTTTGCGCTAATGTGATGTCTTTTTCTTTGTTGTTACCACTACTTCTGTCTTTCTGTTATTAAGGATGAGTCCTTTATTTTTGCTTTCTTTCACTATAATGTCCAACATTTCTTGTAACTCATTTTCACTCTTAGCGATTAAGACTGTATCATCAGCACGCCTTAGATTATTTATATTATGACCTCCAATTGTTATTCAGGCATGTCCCTTATGGATCTTAAAATAATCTCACTATAAATATTAAACAAATCTGGTGACAGCACACAACCTTGTCTAACACCCTGTTTTATTTGTTGAAACATTCCCAATTGGTTTCCAGTTCTTATGGCCGCTGTTTGTTGCCAGTACATGTTCTTTATTATTCTTAAATCTTTGCTGTCTACGTTTATGCCTTCTACAATTTTGATTATTTCTTGGTGCTTTACTTTGCCAAATGCTTTGGTATAATCTATGAAACATAGGTATAGATCTGTTGTCACCTCTATGGCTCTTTCTACTAAATATCCTAAAAATATAAGTATTCTGTCCATTTATCCCTTATGCTTTCTTGTTCAATCAACAGCTCTCCTTTCTTTGATCTTAAACATCCAGTTTTTGATTAGAGATTTTCTTCCTGCTAATTCCTCAATTTGTTTGTATATAGCTTTAGCATCTCCTTTTTGTTGCATTTCAATCTCTTTGCTCTCTCTTTTAGCCATGCTTTTTTTTTTTTTGCTTCATTGCGTTTTATAACAATTTCTTTATTTAATCTCTTATACTCATCTGTATTTCTTCTTCTTGTATCAATTTGCTGCAAAATGTCACCTGTCATCCATTTCTTTCTTGAATTTGTCCTGACTGGTGGTATGAACTCTTTTGATGTTTGTTGCATTGATTCTTTTAGCATTTCACACTATTCATCAATGCTTTGTATCTTTTCTATTGCATTGTACCGGTTCTGAATTGTGATTTTATATTTGTCTTGCAACTTCTTGTCTGATTTTGAGTAAATCTAAATTTAATTTGATGTTAATTGCAGGGCCGTCTTAACCCATAGGCCCGTTGGACATTTGCCTGGGGCCCACGTTATGTTGTAGGGTTTCGGAAAACCCGTATAAAATTTAGTATTATTTTATAAAAATCTCATAATTTTGTCTTTGACTTTGTTCAACACCTGTATACATTTGTTGCTGGTTCTACTCATCGCTGGAATGTATTGACATCATATTTAGAAAACGATGTTGTGGTCAAGCATCTGTCTGACACACGTTGGTCAGCACATTTTGATGCTGTTCATGCTTTGTGTAGGGGTTTCGACAGTAGTAGTAGTGGCTGTGAACCCACCCCAAGAGTGGAATAACATGCACCGAAAGACAATAGATTTGGCACCGAAACCGCACGAAACATGCACCAAAACCCGTGCCAAAGTCCGATAATCGGCTTATTATCTCGGTGGTCGTGATCGGTAATCGGCTTATCTCGTGGTGTGCGTTGGTGCGTGACGATCGGTGGTCGTGGTGTGCGTTGGTGCGTGACGGCTTATCTCGTGGTGTGTGCGTGGCGGTGATCGGTGCGTCGCTAGCTCGCCGGTTATCGGACAGCGGTTCTAAAATCGGGCGACAGCGGTTCTAAAAGGGGTCGACAGCGGTTCTAAAAGGGGGATGGCGGTATCTCGCGGGTCGGATGGCGGGTCGTCGCGTGGCGTGCGGGTGGGGAAAGGGGGGTGCCTTTATTGGTTATCATCATGTGTGGGGCAACAGGAGGCGACATGTAAAAAAAAAGTATTAGTATCGTTAGCGTCATGTACCAGATTATAGCGATTTTTTTTTCTCTCTCTATTGCATATCCAAGCTAACTCAAGTTAAGTAAAAAATCATCAGCATGTGCCTCAACACTATTAGCATGTGCCTCAACATCAACCTTCATATCCTATCATCATCTTGTGCCACCATCAACACTATCATCATGTGCCTCAACACTATCATCATGTGCCTCAACACTATCATCATGTGCCTCAACACTATCAGCCTGTGCCACAACACTATCATCATGTGCCACCCTCATCATCAACCTTCATATCATCATGTGCCTCAACACTATCATCATGTGCCACCCTCAACATCAACCTTCATATCATCATCATCATGTGCCTCAACATCACCCTTCATGGCCTATCATCAAGCCACACAAAGTATCAACCATCTCTCTCTCTCTCTCTCTCACATTCATGGTAAACCAAAACAAAATTCGTTCTATATTTCTCACAGCTTTATTATTATTACAACAAATATACGACACATATATATATATATTACTGCCCGGTTGTTGATAATTTTAAGCGTCTGGACGGGCCCCTCGAAGCCGAAGTTTCCACGGGGCGAGCAAACGATAATGATACGGTCGTTTACGTGCTGTCTCGATGAAAAAGGCATGAGAATTCTGTTAAGTTTTGCGCCACGACACTTAAGAAGTATATAATAAACACAATATAGACCGCACGTGTTGCTAAACAAATCTTGCAACACCCGCGGGTTGTAGACGAATGGAACGTGTGAGTTTTGCTCTATAAAGTTTAAAATATCCACGTGTCTGGGAGGCAAACCGTAGGAATCGAAATACTCACATTCGCCGAGTCCGTTGTAAAATAGGGCCACCCAATGCTCTCCGGGTTCGTGGGCAGGGTCGGTGTTTATGACAAAGGCCGCGGTCGCCGTTGGGTCGATGCTTGGCGGTAAGTGGTTTCGTGGAATGACACTAACAAGGGAACAACGTCGAACGAAAATATCCGACATCAAAAGGTTGTAAATCTCCCTCGTGTTCATATTCTTCCTCTTTTTTTCTCTCTCAAACGGCGAAGTCTGTTAGAATCTGCCTTGTCTTGGACACCTCGAGCACCGAGTCCAACTCGGCGTAGACGATAACTTGTAGGGGAGTAGTGGTGGGAGCGGCAAACTTGAGTTCTATCGACAAGGGTCCGTTTGTGGCTAGCTCAAAATGGCAGCCGTCCAGTAGGCTGGACGAGAGGTCAAAACCAAATAGGCAGTATCCGTCCTTGAATTCTCTATAATCAACGTTATTCCCAGCGTTTTTACCAATCAGACCCATGGCCATATTTGTGCCGAAGAAAGCTCTCGCGTATTGATTTCGTTCAAAGTCCATAGTTAGAGGCTTTCCCGAGATACATTTCCCGTCGACCGTCAGGTTCATATAAATCAGACCAAAGTGTTGAAAATTGAACGGGTTAGCTGTGTAAACACCATTAAAAGCACTGGCCGTAATCAGACCTATCACTATACGGGTCGGTGTTTGAGACAAAAATAAATTGTCTTGACTGTGGGAAAGCATCCCGCTAGCGATGGAAAATGTCTTGATGGTAACCCTCTTGATCGGGTACCGCGCATTCCCGCTTAAGAGAGCCTTTTCGTGGGCCAGAGAAATCGCGGGGTTTAGCTTAGCTTTCCTGACCACGAGCGCGGCGTAGGTGATAACACTCTTATAACCCACAGAGCTATCGTGAGCCGCGAGGCTGAACACATCCTTCGAGGGGGTGAGTTTTATCTTTACATCGACTCTGTTTAACATGTAACGATCCTGCACAAAGACATCAGAGTGCAAACGACCCATCATTTCAACCTCTTTACTACCCGAAGTCAAATCGCGCCGTGTTTTAAAACCCTCATTTTCTTTCAAATCGTCATGGTGGCCAGCTGTGTCTTTGTAGAACAGAGCGGCCGTCAAGTATCCCGTTTTCGCATCCTCTCCGTAATTTAGCGTGGCCTCAAACACCGCTCTAAAAGGATAGGTATTCTCCGACAGTGTAACCAACGTGTCGTTTAGCGATACGTCGACCTGTGAAAATAGACTGTGAAGATAATTGTTGACCGGTCCTACATCAGCATCGACTGGTACACTATCACCATTCGGGAGGGTGATTTTGACCCGCAGATGTAAAAACGTGTTGAAAAGATCTAGATACTCCTCGCTGTTTCCAGAAATGAAAAACTCTATCGGTGCGCTATGCGACAAAGCTGCGATCGGACGAATTTCAATAAACTGGCCAGAGTCTAGAGATGTCTGCGTGGGTGGAACGCTAAATAAATCCAAACCAGAGTGAAGACATTCGCACGATTTGGGGTGAATGAGGGACATTATTAGTCGAAAATATCCTTTGCCACCCTCGTCTTCTTCCCTCTGTTGTGCACCGAATGAAGGGAGAACCGTCCAGCTGTCGGTTTTATCTTCTTCGTAACGGGTTCTCCTGGTGGAGGTAGCTTCATAACTCGCTTTCTGCTTTGACGTAAACCACTTCCTGATTGGTTGTTATCACGCAGGTGGTCTACGGCCCCGTGTAGCAACCGCTGACCGGCCTCCTTAGCTCGTTCTTTGAAAGCTTCGCCGACATTTTTTCCGGCCAATGCGTACTGTGTGACCTGCAGACCGGTCCCCAAGCCTTCTCTGAGCAAGGCCTTACCGCCGGTTTTTAACCAGGGTAAAATAGCCCTCCCGATTCCACCAAAGAAACTACCGATTCCTCGACCGCTCTGACTTCGACCTCCTATAAACACGGGCATCCCATCGCCCGCCTGACAACAGTAAAAGTCTTCGTATAACTCAACATCTCTATGAAGGGGAGTGTGTTTCACCATTATACCAGCTCGAGATGCTTCTTGACTCGAAAGTGTACCGTTAACACCGACGTCCCGCTGGTGAATGGAATGGTTTTTCCGTGTTCGTTGGCTAAAAGGATCTCGACGGTATCGAAGGAAAATCGACTCAGGGGTAGGTAGTGAGGCTTATCGTAGATCTGAAACACCGAGGTGTGATTTCTATTGAGAACAGGCACGCTCCTGAGGAGAGGCACCATCACATACCCGACCGGTCTGGGGGAAATGAGATCGCAGTAGACGTAGACATTCTTCGCAACACTTTCCAAGTCCATTACACCCACGCTGAAGATATCGGGAGCCGTGTCTGATATTGAGGTCGTGGGGAAGGCTAACATGTTTTTCAAAGTGTCGCTTATGGTAATACTGACTCCTTTCTCGTAAAGTTTCAAGATGGCTTTATTCACCTCTTTTGCGTAAATGAATCTCATTTTTTTCCCTTTCACTCCCCTGTACGACTCATCCTCCGCTTTTACGATCGACGCGTTCAACGCGCCGATGAACGCATCGGGTTTCGTGTATAACCCAGGTTCCAATGTCACGTTGAAATAAAATCTTGCGTCGCAAATATCGTCGTTATCGAGAGATTCGTAGCGAATCCAGACATCACCCTCTATTACATTGAAATAATTTAGCGGAAACTGTATCTCCACCAGTGCGATCTCATACTGCGTCGAAATGTCAATGGTCTGAGGAAGTTTAACGAAAAAGTGACCTGGGTTATTAGCCTTAAAAAGTTCCATAGATGCATTGCTGGGCAGGGTGACATAAAAACTCATTTTTTTTTACTCGTTTCACCGTCGCCTCTCCAAGTTTGGATTCGGTAGCATGTAACCCAAACAGCTGGTCAGTAGGGCTATCCACAGTTTTCCCTCCTTCGCGTCTGGCTTTTCGGTGGTCAGATTGAACAGCGAGACCGCTACAACTGTATATATAACTACCACTTGACAAATAAAGACAAGTTCTAAGTAGGGGGATAGTTTCCCAAACATCGACCCCCACCAGCGTGGTTCGCCGTCTCTCCCGACTCCCGAGTTTACGGCTCGCAAATCGGGCTCTCCACCAAAAGTTACCACTTCTTCTTCTTCTTGCATCTCTAGTTTTTGTATCTGACAATGTCCTTGGACGGTATCCAAGTGTTAAATGAGGAATCGTACCCAAACCATTTGACTAAACACTCCTTTCGCCCAAAGGATGTGCGACGCTCGGTTATGACACTCTCGATTCTGTACTCGTGTTTGTCTCCAACTTATTGAATTTCCGGTGTGTAGAATGACCCCTCTATCTCATCGCCCTTATCGTCTTTCAACACATATGTAACGGGGTTTGTTTCATTTACTCGACTGATGGAAAACAGTTCCTCCGTCCAAGCCGGGGCATAACCCTTTTTAAAATTGGCTCTGCCCAGGACCAGTCTAACTCGATCACCGGGCTTGTACAGGGGTCTTTAAAATTTAAAGTTGCGTTTGCTATTATGCAACGTGTTCCATACCTGTTCTTGATTGTCTGCGTTGACGTCGACCGGTGCTATTTTTATACTTCTGTGATACGAATAGTTATAACTTCGAAGTAGGGCGGGGAGGACTCGGACATAAGACAACTTATTGGATTTCGTGAAATATCGCCACATCCGTTGTTTCAGAGTCCTATTAAAGCGTTTCACCACGGCGGCCTTAATATCTTCGTTCTGCGTAGTGAAAAAGTGAACGTTGTTGTCAGCGAGGAATTTCTGAAATGTTCTGTTCAGAAACTCTGACCCCTTATCGGTTTGAAAACTCGCGGGTTTCCCATCGAGAAATATCTTACCGACGGCTTCCACTAAGGATTTCCCCGTTTTGGTTCGTATCGTACAGACCACGCGAATTTACTGAAAACGTCCACGCAAGAAACCAAGTAGGAATATCCATCGTTGTGTTTTTTCAAATGTCTCAAATCTATTAGGTCTGCCTGATATTGCTGTTGGGGGCCACTCGTTATAATGGGACGCCTTTCAAATCTGCGACGAATTGGTTTATGAAGGGTATAGGTATCCTGATGACTCAGCCATTGTTTGATCTTTGCGAGTCCCAGTTTGGTGTTACGTTGCAGGGCCGTTGCACCACTATACGCCCCTGGTCGACTAGGGTCAAAGTAACGACGTCTCAATATTTTCTCCACCGTTCCCATTTTGGTGTTGGGATTCCGCTCTTTCTTTTTTTAGGTCTCAGTTTATACGTGGCTACGGGCGGAGTGGTTTCATTACCTACCTTTGGGGTTTCTGCTGGTGGTGGTGGTGTCTTGGTCTGCTCTGGTGATACCTCGAATGATGGTGTTGGTGGGGAAGGTGTTTTTTCTGTTGCCGTGTTGTGTTGAATGAGATCGACCGAGCCCAATGAGCGTCGTTTATACTGCTCCATTCTAGTTAAATATTGATGCAGGGCACGTTGGTACACTCTGGCCTTATCGGCGGGTGCTAAATCATCGCGGAATAGGATACGTTGCATTTCATCATCTAAATCTCTCAAGTTGTCACCGATCGCCTCGGGTGGGCTATACGACGTGGTAGTAGTCTGTTTAAGACCCTCGAGGAATCGAGGATCCACCAAAATCATTTTTTTGGCCATTGTTACGCACCTAGTACTCCACCGAGAATACTTAATATAGGACGGAGCAAAGCACCTATAAACCCACCGGTTTGTAGAATCTCTCTCCGCCGCTTAAGACTCGGTTTCTTTTTAGTGAGAAGTCTCAACTTGTTCTTGTGTCGACGTAGCTCGCACTTCTGTTGCTGAGTGAGTCTAACATTACCTTTTAATATGTTATGACAACGCTCGCACAAAAAGTTAATGAGTTTGGGAGAGGCTGTTTTTAATATGGCTCTTAAACCGCTCGGCGAGGCGGCGCGCATACATTTCAACATTTCACCGTGCCGTCTAAGTGCTTCATCACACATGATTCTCTACTTTGGCACGTAGACGATTTGTCTCTCCCCGGGAATATTTTTGTTCTCAACCTAAGATTATCAGGTGTGTCCTGACGAAGATCGACCAGCAAATAACCGTGAGGACTCGCTGTCGCGTCCTTAAAACTATCTTGGAGGTACCCCACCCGACCCGGGTACATTTGTTTACCCAGATTCATAATTTGACTCCCGTCTCTCGGGTTCTTGAAAAGGACTAAATAGTGCGTATTGAGACTTATGGTTCGATGTTCTTTATTTTTTCCGAATAGATTTTGAACAATGTACATCACACTAATATCTCTGTGATGACTACCTTTGGGGAATAATTTTGTTACCCGCTCGTCCGTCTCAGACATCAAGTCATCGATGACGATCAGTCTTCTCTTCTTACCACCTTCCAATTTATCGACGTCTGGTAGACCCTCGATAAATCTCACTGACCCCATTGTCTCGTATATCGGCTGCCATTCCCCATAACACCATATAACTTCCTCCGGTACGGGGACAGCTAGCTCGTGAAGGTTCTGTATAAACTTTTGCACAAATACCGTTTTCCCACACCCGGTAGGACCGGCTATCAGAGCTGTGAAGGGATGATTCCATCGGGGATCCATCCTCACAAGTGCTACTAACTTTAGTGATTACGCCCCCGACGAAAATAACGAGTGATTTTAGGTCAGCGCGCGAGGTTTCCCCCTCTTCAACTAACACCTATTTTAAAATCCACAACCTATATAAACACGACAGGGGGGAGGAGGAGGAGTTTCCTAGTCTCAGGCCGCATTACCTGAGACCGAATTGTTACACGCATCATATTTCCCCACACATCACCCCCCTATTGGGTCAGTTCCAGAGGTCACTGATCATGTCGCAACACGACTGATTACCACGCCTGATAACGTATTGCGTTAGCTGCTATAAATAGACGGTCCTCGACCCGATAAACGGGTATAAAAACTCCCCAGTCGAGCAGTGTACACGCACACACATAACCAACGTCTGTTGCCAGGTGGTTTGTTTTTCTTTGAATATGGAGTCGTGTAGCTTGAATACGCCAATTTCGTTTGATCTCAGTGATCAGCGCATATTTATGTCACGTGGAAATGAGACTGTAGTTCCATTGTCTAAAGATGGCGTTAAGGCAGTCTCGGTTTGTGTTTTTCGTAACAGACCATTGATAAATATAAGGACATATAGCGGTGATAGTTTTTTTAAGTTTCCTACCAGAACTGGGATAACACTATCGAGAGAGGAATTTATCACGTTAGTCGAGATGCGAGAGGAAATTTTAACCGCTTATGCTAACCTCAACTACACGCCGCCTGTTGTTGACCAGATCAGCTACACGCCACCTCTCGTTAATCAGATCAACTACACGCCGCCTGTCGTTAACCACCAAAACTACATACCATCTCTTGTTAACACGAATCTCATCGACTACATGCCCCCTTTGTTAATCAAGGGAATCTCGCTCTTGTTAATCAGACGACAGATCCGGCACCCAATATGAATGCCGCGGGTGTTTCAGCAGAGTCACCAATTACCTATTCCAGCTTTGATCAAGGTTTTGTCAAAATGGAGGGCGGTTGTGTTTTGAAGGCTAATGAAACTTCCTATGTACCCGTGTTTGATAGACATTTAACAAACACTACCACCAAAACAGGAGGGAGGAAACCCAGACGCTTAAATTATCAACAACCGCGCAGTAATATATATATATATATGTGTCGTATATTTGTTGTAATAATAATAAAGCTGTGAGAAATATAGAACGAATTTTGTTTTGGTTTACCATGAATGTGTGAGAGAGAGAGAGAGATGGTTGATACTTTGTATGGCTTGATGATAGGCCATGAAGGGTGATGTTGAGGCACATGATGATGATATGAAGGTTGATGTTGAGGGTGGCACATGGTGATAGTGTTGAGGCACATGCTGATAGTGTTGAGGCACATGATGATGATATGAAGGTTGATGATGAGGGTGGCACATGATGATAGTGTTGTGGCACAGGCTGATAGTGTTGAGGCACATGATGATAGTGTTGAGGCAGATGATGATAGTGTTGAGGCAGATGATGATAGTGTTGAGGCACATGATGATAGTGTTGAGGCACATGATGATAGTGTTGAGGGTGGCACAAGATGATGATAGGATATGAAGGTTGATGTTGAGGCACATGCTAATAGTGTTGAGGCACATGCTGCTGATTTTTTATTTGACTTGAGTTAGCTTGGATATGCAATAGAGAGAGAAAAAAAAATCGCTATAATCTGGTACATGACGCTAACGATACTAATAATTGCTTGTCAGCATTTTTTTTTACATGTCGCCTCCTGTTGCCCCACACATGATGATAACCAATAAAGGCACCTTTCCCCACTCGCACGCCACGCGACGACCCGCCATCCGACCCGCGAGATAGCCGGCGACGACCCGCCATCCCCCTTTTAGAACCGCTGTCGCCCGAGAGAACCACTGTCGCCCGATTTTAGAACCGCTGTCGCCCGATTTTAGAACCCCCGAGATAACCGGCGAGCTAGCGACGCACCGATCACCGCCACGCACACACCACGAGATAAGCCGCCACGAACCAACGCACACCACGACGCGCCGATCGTCATGCACCAACGCACACCACCGAGATAAGCCGATTACCGATCACGACCACCGAGATAATAAGCCGATTATCGGACTTTGGCACGGGTTTTGGTGCATGTTTCTTGCGGTTTCGGTGCCAAATCTATTGTCTTTCGGTGCATGTTATTCCACTTTTGGGGTGGGTTCACAGCCACTACTACTACTTTCGACAAAATAAAACATGCACTGGATTTTATATCAGGTGACAATGAACAGCAAGTGATAACAAGGCGTAAGGCGGAAGGTTTGAGCAAAAAAAATGGAACACCTTGAAATAATCTTTGTTACAATTCTTTGCAAGGACATTCTAAAAGGATGAATACAACAAGCAAAGCTTTACAATCAAAGGATGTGAACATCCTAGTGGCCACAAATCTTCTTGAGTCGCTGAGAAGCTATCTTCAATAAACTAGAGACAAATTCACTGAATATGAATTCAAAGCCAGGAGTATGTGTCCAGATGCCGATTACAGTGATGGAAAAAAACGGGAAGGAACCCGAAGTGTGAGTTTTAGTACTAGCAGCTGCAGGTATGATGGGCCAGGAGAAGAGTTACTTCTAAATAAGCAGGTATGATGGGCCAGGAGAAGAGTTACTTCTAAATAAGCAGGTATGATGGGCCAGGAGAAGAGTTACTTATAAATAAGTAGGTATGATGGGCCAGGAGAAGAGTTACTTCTAAATAAGCAGGTATGATGGGCCAGGAGAAGAGTTACTTATAAATAAGCAGGTATGATGGGCCAGGAGAAGAGTTACTTCTAAATAAGTAGGTATGATGGGCCAGGAGAAGAGTTACTTATAAATAAGTAGGTATGATGGGCCAGGAGAAGAGTTACTTCTAAATAAGCAGGTATGATGGGCCAGGAGAAGAGTTACTTATAAATAAGTAGGCATGATGGGCCAGGAGAAGAGTTACTTCTAAATAAGTAGGTATGATGGGCCAGGAGAAGAGTTACTTATAAATAAGCAGGTATGATGGGCCAGAAGAAGAGTTACTTCTAAATAAGTAGGTATGATGGGCCAGGAGAAGAGTTACTTATAAATAAGCAGGTATGATGGGCCAGGAGAAGAGTTACTTATAAATAAGCAGGTATGATGGGCCAGGAGAAGAGTTACTTATAAATAAGCAGGTATGATGGGCCAGGAGAAGAGTTACTTATAAATAAGTAGGTATGATGGGCCAGGAGAAGAGTTACTTCTAAATATGTAGGTATGATGGGCCAGGAGAAGAGTTACTTCTAAATAAGCAGGTATGATGGGCCAGGAGAAGAGTTACTTATAAATAAGTAGGTATGATGGGCCAGGAGAAGAGTTACTTCTAAATAAGTAGGTATGATGGGCCAGGAGAAGAGTTACTTATAAATAAGCAGGTATGATGGGCCAGGAGAAGAGTTACTTATAAATAAGTAGGTATGATGGGCCAGGAGAAGAGTTACTTATAAATAAGCAGGTATGATGGGCCAGTAGAAGAGTTACTTATAAATAAGTAGGTATGATGGGCCAGGAGAAGAGTTACTTCTAAATAAGTAGGTATGATGTGCCAGGAGAAGAGTTACTTCTAAATAAGTAGGTATGAAGGACCAGGAGAAGAGTTACTTATAAATAAGTAGGTATGATGGGCCAGGAGAAGAGTTACTTCTAAATATGTAGGTATGATGGGCCAGGAGAAGAGTTACTTGTAAATAAGTAGGTATGATGGGCCAGGAGAAGAGTTACTTCTAAATAAGTAGGTATGATGGGCCAGGAGAAGAGTTACTTGTAAATAAGTCCGACAAGTTCAAGGTAGAAACTTCCCTCCATATTCTCGACACTTTAATCGTTGAACTAACAAGACGTGCAGAGGCGTATTCACAAATTGGAAATCTGTTTTCTTTCTTGAGTGAATTAAAAACCATGACTTCTGATGCACTAAAGAAAAAATGCGAACATCTTGCCAATACGTACCACAAGGACTTGAGTTATGACGACCTTTTAAATGAATGTGAGCATCTCAAGCAATACATGGCTCTTGATGACAATTGCGAGACTCTCCCTGCACTGTATAGAAAATTAATTTCGGACAATTTAAAATATGTTTTTCCGAACATTGAAATTGCACTCAGAGTGTTCATGTGCATGATGGTGAGCAACTGTACAGGAGAACGTTCTTTTTCAAGACTTAAAGTTATAACAAATCAGCTTCGTAGTACAATGGGACATCATCGTTTGAACTAGCTTTCACTCATGAGCATAGAAAATGACATCCTGAAGACCATTGACTTCAAGCCGATAATAAAACAATTTTCTGTAAAGAAATGTCTCAAACGCTTGTTATAATAAAGTACCGTACTGACATTTGTCTAATCTAAGTATTTGTTTTCCATTACGAATTGTAATACCTTTGTTTGACCTTGTGTAATAGATGTCATATGTTATGGTGCTTATTATTTAAAAAACATACGTAAATATCTGTTTTTTGTGTGTACATTTTTTTGTTTTTGTAAATATCATGTGTAAAACTATAAAATATGTAAATAAAATCTGTTGTCTCTGTTTTTCATGTTTAATGTTGATTATAGTAGCAACTGTACAGCATGTTTTAACAACAATTTTGTTGAAATTAGTAAATAATACATCATTTTAAATATTATCAACCATTTATTTTTTTATTCCTGGCGGGTAGGGGGGGGGGGGGAAGGGGGGAGCACTCTTTCTTTGCCCAGGGGCCCAACACTATTTCTATGCCCAGGGGCCCAAAATGGTATAAAGACGGCCCTGGTTAATTGATGCTCGTTTTGTTGCTTTTAATTTTACTCTAAGCTTTCCCACAACTGGTACATGATCATTATTGCAATCTGTCCCTGGTCTAGTTTTCACACACACCACACTGCTTCTAAATCTATTACTTATCATTATGTAATCAATTTGATTACGTGCGTTGTCTCCTGGGCTTTTCCATGTCCACAGACGTTTTGGATGTTGCTTAAACCAGGTGTTTCCTATCATCATGTTGTGTGTTCTTGCCCAGTCAATAAGTGTCTCACCTCTTTCATTCCTCTCGCCTAAGCCATAATGACCAACTACTTCCTCAACTCTTTCCTTTCCTACTTTTGCGTTAAGATCCTCTAGAACTATGGTGTTTTCGCGTGGTTTGCATTCACGAAGTGCCTTATTTAACTCGTCCTAAAATTTATCAATTGTTTCCTCTAGACTGTCTGCTGTTGGTGCATAAACTTATATAAGATTTATATCTATTGGCTTTCCATTCAAGTTCACTAAAAGGACTCCAAGTACCTATCTCTAGAGTCTCTTTTATCTTTATTTTGCTTACAGTAGCTTGAAGACGATCGGGTTTAATAATGAATATACTACCGTACAAATAAAGGTTTTCTCCATGTCTTTTTTAATGCATATTACTAATATGATAACCACCACCATCATGCAGCATACAAATAAACGAGACAAATCTGAAACAAGTGCAACGTTTCAAATACTTGGACACAATAGTAACATCAGATGGGAGATGCACCATAGAAATAAAAAGCAGAATAGCTCAGGCCAAAATAGCATTTCAGAAAATGAAAAAAATATCTTATGCAACAAATCTATGTCAATAAAAATGAGAAAGAGAGTTCATCGGTGCTATATAGAACCAATTCTGACTTATGGAAGCGAATCATGGACAGTAGACAAACAAATTAAAAGACAATTAGAGGCCAAAGAGATGGGATTTCTCAGAAGAATGTTGAAAGTTCCCTGGACAGCTAAAAAGACCAATGAGGAAGTTCTCAAAGAGGCCAACACAAAAAGGGGACTCTTAAAAAACATCAGAAAGAAGCAATCAACATTTTCGGGCACATCATGAGAAGAGGAAAGTTGGAATACTTGGTTACAACTGGCAAAATAGAAGGAAAGAGAGATCGTGGATGACAGAGAGAGAAAATATTGGATAGCTTGGTGTCATGGCATGGAAAACAGTCAACAACAGAGCTGATACGATGCACTGTAGATAGAAGATTGTGGAGGGACATGATCACCTACGCCAACCGGTATGGCACATGATGATGACTAATATGATGCGATTGACTATTCTTTCCCTATATTTTTGTATGTGTGATGTGGTCGATATGATACCTTTCTATCTATTGACCTTTCGAGCCGTAGCCGGCCCATAGGGCGTAGACTAAGATACTATGATACCTTTACATTCATGGATACTTTATGATACCCATTTTTGTTGTTGTTTGGTTGGTTGGGTGAACTTGCCTGTTCGAAATAAAGCCGCCACTTCCGGGAATTGAACAAAGATCCTTCTGATGAGGAAGCGAGCCGACTAACCGATCAGTAACCTGAGCCTCCTAACAAAGTTCTTGTTTGATGCGTAATTCTGCGCTCAGTGCTACCCTTGAAATCAGTGATGACCAAATGGCAGCCCGCTGGCCAGATCCGGCCCGCCATTCTATTTTTCACGGCCCTTGAAGCCTCCTCAGAAACTACGATATTAAATCTCTATAAATAAAAATCAAAGTCCCAGTCGGTTAAACAAAAATAATATAAATATAATTTTGAAATAAATAATTAATTGTCTTGTTACAAATGATAACATATGTCATCAAAGTGGTATGACTAAATCATACAATGTATTTTTTTTTAAAGATACGCTTAAGTTTGGCCATTTGGTTCTGGCCTTGGCTATAATAATCTGACCCGAGGTCAACCATAAGTTGTCCACCCATGATTTCAATATTCTCGTCGAAAGAAAATTAAAATTTTTAAAAAGCAAGTTTTTTTGTTGGGTCGTTTTTTTTTCTGTTCTGTGCACATTAAAGTGGCTCTCTTTCCTTTTCTCTCTCTCTCTGTGAAGTGGGATATACTGTTTGAACACAGCCGTATATTGTCCACAGCAAATAAAAGGCTGATAAATTTGCTGCAGAAATACATTTAGTTTAAACATCTCCTGACTATATCGACTAATTTACATTATGGACATCTCATTAGGATGTACAAGTAATGAGCTCCTTCATTCCAACTTGTTGGACATCTCATTAGGATGTACAAGTAATGAGCTCCTTCATTGCAAGTGACGTCTAGGAAATATGATGTTAGTGCCAATATTTTTCATAGACCTTTAGCACATTATTTTTGGGGTAATGTGGCCAGTATTACGCCAGTACCGCTTTTCTTTCCCATAAAAAAATTCAATATCCATTTAAGGCTAGGTGAACCTGAAATTAGAATCAGACTGGCTAAAGCAGCAATGTCTTTCAGAAGCCTTGAAAAGTTGTGGAAATCAAAACTCATTAGCACAAACACAAAACTTAGGCTATTCAAATCAAATGTACTATCAACCCTTACGTATGCGTGTGAAAGCTGGAAAACAACAAGAGATATAGAAACAAAGTTGAACGCATTCGAAAATAAATGTCTAAGGAAAATACTTGGTATAGAATGGAACGAATTCAAAACAAACGAGGAAATTAGAGAAATCGCCAATCAACCACTAATATCTTCAGTAATAAAGAAAAGACGATGGTCATACGTTGGGCATGTGATGAGAAGAGATAATAATCGAATAGCAAAGCAAGCCCTCATATGGGAAACAACAGGTAAAAGAAAAAGAGGAAGACCCAGGGAGACACTGAGAAGAACATTGATGAGAGAGGCAAGAGCAGCAGGAATCGGCTCCCTCAATGAGATAGAACTGCTTGCACAGAACAGAGACAGATGGCGAGATTTGATAAAATATCTTTAAAAGAAAACTGCTAGAACAAAAATTCATATAGGAGAAGGTGTATCTTGGTCTACGCCCTATGGGCCGGTTACGGCTCGAAAGGTCAATAGATAGATAGATAGAACCTGAAAGCAAATGACATTTTTGAGGCATGTTAAAAGACACAACAGCCTACTAAAAGTAATATTGGAAGGGAAAATACAAGGTAAAAGAAGCAGAGGCAGACAAAGACCAACATGGACGAGTAACATCAAAAGATGGGCAAGTCAACCTATGACAACCTGTACCATCAAATCAAGAAACAGAGTGCAATGGCGATCCATGGTAGCCAACCTTCGTTGCGGAGACGGCATTCGATGATGATGATGATGATGATGATGATGATGATGATGAACCTGAAAGCCACCGATCAGGATCGAACACGAACGTTTGTCCTACAGCTTTTGAACTAAAAGTAGTAGTCTTTGAGGTATTTGATATTATTAATGTACGTTTTTATTATGTACATCCATAAATTTTTGTTTTAATTAATTATAAATCTGATTTATGTGTTATCACTTAATCTACATTAGTAAAAGTCAAGTACCCCCGTCACGCCAAGTGACGTATAGGAAATATGGTGTTAGTGACCCTATATTTTTACAGACCTTCAGCACATGATTTTTGGGGTAATGTGGTCGGTATTACGCCCGTGCTAATCTACATTATTCTATGCAGAATATTTCATGTATATCATCAGCTGTCTTGAACCTCAGCTGTAGGTAAGGGTTTTGCGAAAGGTCATGTTCTGTCCACGCTACAGGAAGTGGAGGCCATGCACAGAGCTGTAGAATGATGGCTGTCAGAGAGTGAAGGATGATATTGTGTGAAAAAGAGACAGGGACGGAGAAATGAGAAATTGGGAGAAGGAAGTATATATAAATGCAGGATGTGGACTGAGAGAGATGATACATTAAATGGAGAGAGAGAGAGAGAGAGAGAGAGAAAGAGAAAGAAGAACAAATACAGACTACTCCATAGAAGAAAACTTTTACATAATTCTGACTCTACTCCATCTCTTCGCGATGCATCTAGTAACAGACTAGTCAGCCTAGTCTGGCCAAGTTCTACCCCATCTCTTCGCGATGCATCTAGTAACAGACTATAGTCAGCCTAGTCTGGCCAAGTCCTACCCCATCTCTTCGCGATGCATCTAGTAACAGACTAGTCAGTCTAGTCTGGCCAAGTTCTACCCCATCTCTTCGCGATGCATCTAGTAACAGACTAGTCAGCCTAGTCTGGCCAAGTTCTACTCCATCTCTTCGCGATGCATCTAGTAACAGACTAGTCAGTCTAGTCTGGCCAAGTTCTACCCCATCTCTTCGCGATGCATCTAGTAACAGACTAGTCAGCCTAGTCTGGCCAAGTTCTACTCCATCTCTTCGCGATGCATCTAGTAACAGACTAGTCAGCCTAGTCTGGCCAAGTGACAATGGATCGAAACGGAATGGCAATCCGGTACTACAAAATGTCATGCTGAAGTTGGATGTGTTGGGCCGAAAGCTGCAAAAATCACAGTTCTATTACAAACAATAACACAACGCATACATGCCAACTTAACGCACTTTTAAGGGTGGATGACGGAGAGGTGCAAACCTTCAGTCATCTGCTTGCAAGCAAACAAAAATAAATATAAACCAAAAAAGTACTTTTTTAAAATAAACAAAGGGAAGCAACCATTTTAAAGTAGCATATGTGTAGATTGGTGAAAGGTTGTTTCCCGTGACATCTTGGGAATCTCCCCATATTTCTAGTCTCAATTTCAGGAGATTGGATGGTCTGGAGTTAAGCGTCTGCCTTTGGACAGTAAGGTTCAGGGTTTTATTCCTCCCACAGGAGGAAGGCATTAAAAAAAAATTGAACTCGTGGTTTCTTCATGTCTTTAACCTCCACGGTTTCTGGGTAGTGTAATCCGATGTCTAGACCTCTCGGAAAAGCAGCAAAAAACAGGAGCTGCCACGTGCAATTGCGTGAACTAGCGACACAGCACATCCACGCCCAATTAAAGGGTGAACACTAACAACAAGAAGTCTCTTTCCCATTTTGATGTGAACAAGCAAAGAAACATGCACGTTTCTGTCAATACAGGCCCGGATTTACAAGTGGTGAGGCCCTAACCTAATTGGCACTTTGAGGCCCTAAGCTAAATGGCCCTTTGAGGCCCTAACCTAATTGGCACTTTGTGGCCCTAAGCTAAATGGCACTTTGATGTCCTAAGCTAAATGGCACTTTGGTGTCCTAAGCTAAATGGCACTTTGATGCCCTAAGCTAAATGGCACTTTGATGCACTAAGCTAAATGACACTTTGATGTCCTAAGCTTAAATGCCGCTTTGAGGTCCTTTATTCATCATCATCATCATCATCATCATCATCATCATCATCATCATCATCATCATCATCTTAATCACCATCATCATCATTATCATCATCACGTATTATACTGGTTGGCGTAGGCGATCATGTCCTTTCTCAATCTTCTATCCACCGTGCATCGTGTCACTTTGTTGTTGACTATTTTCCATGACACCAAGCGATCTAGTATTTTCTCTCTTTGTCGTCCGCAATATCTCTTTCCCTGTATTTTGCTAGTTGTAACCATATATTCTAGCTTTCCTCTTCTCATGATGTGTCTGAAAACAAATGTTGATTGTTTCTTTCTGATATTTTTTGAGGAGCTCCCCTTTTGTGTTCGCCCCTTTGAGAATGCCTTCATTGGTCTTTTTAACTATAAAGTGAACGTTCAACATTCTTCTGAGAAATTCCATCTCTGTGGCCTCTCGTCTTTTCATTAGTTTGTCTACTGTCCATGATCCGCTTCTATACGTCAGAATTGGCTCTATATAGCACCGAGGAACTATCTTTCTCACTTCTTTTGAAATAGACTTGTTACACGAGACATTTTTCATTTTCTGAAATGCTATTTTGATACATAGAGGACGAACAATAGACATTTATATACGCAGGAAACACAAGAGAACATCAAAGGGGGGTAGGAATACTGATAAAAAGAGAGCGACAAAAATATATCAGTAACCACTGGACATACATTGATAGGATTATGCTACTCAAGTTGAAAGCAAAACCATTCGACATAGCAATAATACAGACATGTGCCCCTACTCAAGACTACACAGATGAACAAATAGAGGCATACTACGAAGACCTAAATAAAGTTATGAAGCAAGTGAAATCTTCAGACATCTTGATTGTAATGGGTGATATGAACGCTAAAGTAGGAAAAGGTAGATATAAGACCAATATAGGAAATCATGGTTTAGGAAAAAGAAATGACAGAGGAGAAAGATTAATACAATTATGTGAAGAAAACAGGCTGATAATATGTAACACCTGCTTTGAGCAAGAGAAAAGGAAACTATACACATGGAAAAGCCCTGGAGATAAGAAGAGAAATCAAATAGATTACATAATGATAAAAGAAAGGTTCCGTAACAGCGTAAAGAAAGTCAAAACCTACCCAGGAGCAGATATTAATTAAGATTATAATCCTGTAATGATTAAAATGAAAATAAAACTAAAGAAAAAAAAGCAAAAGTCTAATTCATCGACAAAACCACTAGATATAACAGCTTTAAATAAAAAAAAAGATATTAAAGACACCTATCCAATACAAGTAAAGAAAACATACCAGAAGCTGATAGAAGAAAGAATTCAGCAATACAGAAGAAAAAATCCTGATGAAAAAGTAACAACCAAATGGCAATGCACAAAGAAAAGCATACAAGAAACCTGCGATACCTTGCCCAAAAGAGAAAAGAGCAAAAAACAAAAATGGATAACTAACACCATCTTAGAAAAAATGGAAGAAAGGAGACAAGCGAAGAAAACTGCCCAATACAATAAAATAGATAATGAAATACGCAAAATGTGCAAAAAGGCAAAAGAAGACTGGCTCAGCCAAAAATGTATAGAAATTGAAACTGTGGAAAGCAAACAAGACTTAAGAGGAATGCACACAGAAATAAAGAGAATGGCTAATAACAATTTTTTAAAAGCCACAGAAGCTGAATGCATTGCAGACAAAAAAGGAAAAAATGCTAACAGATAATAAAGATATTATAGATAGATAGCAGGAATATATAACATAACTATTTCACAATCAAAGTAACAAGAAACCAGTTATAAAATGTACATCAGGCTATAAAATATTAAAATCTGAGGTGGAAAAAGGTATAAAAACAATGAAAAAGGGAAAAACAGCAGAACCTGACAGCATACAGAAAGAGATGATACAGGCACTAGAAGATTTTGGCATTGAAGTGATTACAGACATATGAAACGACATATACCACACATGAAACATACCAAATGAACTAAAAACATCAACTTTCATTGCATTGCATAAAAAGAATGGTGCAGTTGAATGCAGTGACTTTAGAACAATAAGCCTAATGAGCCATGTAACAAAAATCTTGCTAAAAGTTATACAAGGAAGGATTCAGAATAAAATCAATACTGAATTAGATGAGCAGCAATTTGGATTTAGGTAAAAAAAGAAGGACAAAAGAACCCAATTTCTGCATGAGAACATTAATCGAAATGTACGCAGAAGTAAACAAACCAATATATGCCTGCTTCATAGACTACACCAAAGCTTTTGATAGAGTACACTACAAACAACTTATAGAATACCTGAAGCAGATACATCTAGATGACATGGACATACGACTAATATGTAATCTATACTGGCAGCAAACAGCAATAATAAAATATAACAAAGAGAACTCTACACCCATTGATATAAAAAGAGGAGTAAGACAGGGATGCATCCTATCACCAAGCTTGTTCAATCTATACACTGAGCAAATCTTTATAAAAACACCATATAGATGCCAGGCCTACAAATTAATGAAAAGATAATCAATCACCTAAGATATGCTGACGATACTGTACTACTAGCAGAAAATTCTAAAGATCTACAACAATTACTTAATAAAATAAATGTGACAAGTAAAAAATATGGACTAGATATGAATATAAAAAAAAGACTAAAACTATGATCATAAACAAATAAACTATTCAAAACCCACAAGTGGATATCAAAATTGAAGGAACAGACCTGTTCAGAACTACAACTACCTTGGGCATACTATAACCAGTGATGGAAAATGTACAACAAAAAGAAACAAAAGAATAGGAATGCAAAAAGTAATTTCAATGTCATGAAGAACATACTAACATCAAAACAAATAACATCAGGGCTAAAACTAAGAATAGCAAAATGTTACATCATCATCAAGTACCATGCGTTCTGGCGTAGGTGATCATGTCTCTACATAACTTTCGATCTCGGCAGCTATTTATCATTTCTGTTGTTGACCTTCTGCCAAGCCATTATCTTAAGCTGTCTGTTATATTTTCTCTTTGATTCCCTCTATCTCTTTGTCCCTCAATTTTTACAGTTGTTACTATATATTCCAGTTGTTCTCTTCTAATTACATAGCCAAAAATGATGATTGTTTCTTCCTAATATTAGAAATTAGCTCTTTTTTTGCTTTGGGGCATCTTCCACCTTACACTTGGAAAACGACGAAATAAAATCTTGAACGTGAAAACAAACAATAATTTATTGCGGATCAAACATTGGGAAATCATCACATTTATGCCCATTCCAAGCCCTAGACTAAATAATCTACAGCTGAAAGCCTCACAATCTGCTTCTCAATTTGTGTGGGGATATATTCTAATCTATAATAAAGACCACAATCATCGCCATCATGCAACATAAAAATAAACAGGACAAATCTGAAACAAGTGCATCGTTTTAAATACTTGGGCACAATAATAAGATGGAAGATGCGACACAGAAATGAATAGCAGAATAGCTCATCCTAAAATCATCATCATCGAGTGCCGTCTCCGCAACGATGGTTGGCTACTTTGGAGCGCCATTGTGCTCTGTCTCTTGCTTTGATGGTGCAGGTTGTCATAGACTGATTTGTCCATCTTTTGATGTTACTCGTCCATGTCAGTCTTGGTCTACCTCTGCCTCTTTTACATTGTATTTTCCCCTCCATGATTACTTTTAGTAGGCTGTTTTATCTTTTAACATGACCCAAAAATCGCATTTGTCTTGTTTGAATTGTGTTTAATAGTTCTCTTTTCATTTTTAGTTGTTTTAAGACTTCATCGTTTGTTTTCTTTTCCTTCCAGCCAATTCTACCTATTCTTCTATATATCCACAGTTCAAAGGCTGTATGTGTCTTTTCTGCTTTCTTGTCTAATGTCCATGTTTCTGCACCATATAGGAATATTGAGAAGATGTAACATTTTAAACATGTAACATGTGGAACAATATTAAAACAGGTAAATGAATTAAAAATATTGGGAACTTTGTTAACCTCAGACGGAAGTTGTACAAAAGAGGTGAGATGCAGAATGGCTCAAGCAAAAGGAGCTTTCCAAAAAAATGAGGAAGATACTACGCAATCCATTTTTGACAATAGAAACAAGAAAAAGAGTTCTTAAATGTTACGTAGAGCCAGTCTTAACATATGTATGCGAATCATGGACAATAGGACAACAGACAAGAAAATCACTGGAGTCTGTAGAAATGTGGTTTTACAGAAGAATGTTAGGAGTACCATGGACAGCTAAGAAGAGTAATGAAGATGTTCTGAGAGAGGTCAAAGCAAAAAGAGAGCTAATTTCCAATATTAGGAAGAAACACTCATTATTTTGTGGCCATGTAATTAGAAGAGAACAACTGGAATATATTGTAACAACTGTAAAAATTGAGGGACAAAGAGATAGAGGGAATCAAAGAGAAAATATAACAGACAGCTTAAGATAATGGCTTGGCAGAAGGTCAACAACAGAAATGATAAATAGCTGCCGAGATCGAAAGTTGTGGAGAGACATGATCACCTACGCCAGTACGCACGATATTTGATGATGATGATGATAATGTAACGTTTTGTTATTCTTAGTTTTAGCCCTGATGTTATTTGTTTTGATGTTAGTATGTTCTTCATGACATTGAAATTACCTTTTGCCATTCATATTCTTTTATTTATTTCACTTGTACATTTTCGATCACTGGTTATAGTATGTCCAAGGTAGTTGTAGTTCTGAAATGTCTCCAGGTCTATTCCTTCTATTTTGATATCCACTTGTGGGTTTTGAGTATTTTCTTTGTTTATGATCATAGTTTTAGTCTTTTTTATATTCATATCTAGTCCATATTTTTTGCTTGTCATGTTTATTTCATTAAGTAATTGTCGTAGATCTTTAGGATTTTCTGCTAGTAGTACAGTATCATCAGCATATTTTAGGTTATTGATTATCTTTCCATTAATTTGTAGGCCTGGCATCTCTATGATGTTTTTAAAGATTTGCTCAGTGTATAGATTGAACAAGCTTGGTGATAGGATGCATCCCTGCCTTACTCCTATTTTTATATCAATGGGTGTAGTAGATGATTTGGGTGGCTCATTGGAATAACGTTAACTTACAGACCCAGTTCAATTACCGAGAAGTGGCTTTGGTTCCTCGTAAGTTCTGCGTGGACGGCTGGTATAAGGTGACTCGGACCGTCTATTAATTCCACGTTTGTCTGTTTCATGGTCATGTCTGTCCCCTCACTAAAAACACAAAGGTGTTAACCCTGTTAATAACAAACCCTTGACAGGTTTATTCGCAATGACGTTTCAAATCAGCGAATACCTAAAGTCCGAGCGACGCGTTAATCACGTTGAGATGTAGGAATGTCAGTTCCAACGCCTAAAGAGAACAGATCGAAACATCAATAGATTTATTTTTGACCGAAACTTTTCCCCGAACCATACCTTCGTTTACCGGTTCTGGGTATCCCCTGACTGACCGTCAAACTCTTAAATCTGTCAAAGATGAGTCCTTTTTCGGGTTAATAGAATGCGATGTTAGCACTCCCTACTCTCTCAAGGATTATTTTGGCGAATTGACACCCATTTTTTAAAAACATAGACGTGGGTAGAACCGATATTGGTCCCTTGAAGAAAAATTACGCCGAGCAGAATAAATTATTGAGTAGTTCACGACGAACCCTTATAGATAGTTACAGAGGCGATAAAATTACTTTGCCTGCTCCCATCTTTAAATGGTATATAGACCACGGCCTGAAAGTGACGAAAATCTATCAGGTTATAGAATATCAACGAGTGACTTGTTTTAAACGTTATGGACGCCAGCAGACAGGCTGGTTTAGATGAAACTTTCTCTATTGAGGGGGGGGGGTGATGAGGAAACTGCTGGGAAACACCGCGTACGGTAAAACTTTTATTAATAAGAAAAATCGCGCTGACGTGATGTAAATGCGGGGAGTGACGCGACTTCTTGTATCTATAGTCCTTTTAAAAATATGACTCATATAAACGACGATGTGTACGAGGTAGAAATGTTAACAAGAAGATGGGTTGGGACATTCTACTATAAATAGGATATTTCGTGTACCAGTACGCAAACATAAGAATGCTGTAGTTTTATTATGATTTTTCTAGATAAATGTATTGATTGGTCAGATTTTCAATTCTGCGATATGTACACGGATAGTCTCTATTTGGGCCTCAGCTCGACTAATCTTGACGCCGTTATTAGACCCGACATGCGCCACATTTTTTATAACGATTACGATCAGTGGTTCCCGTCAGAATCCTGTGATGTCCATCGCCCAGATTTTGTTAGGTTCCTGGGCACTTTTTCTACTGATTGTCAGAGGTGCCGAAAGAGAAAGTTATTCGATAAGAGCACACCCTGATTGTCTAAGCTTGAGTATGAAAGGGCTCGTATGATTTCCCTCTGTAGTAAAACCTACCACTGTTTTGGAGACTACTCAAAAGCTAGTACTAAAGGGCTCAGCAAGCAACACAATGTGTTAGACAATCAACCTTTTCTAAACGTTCTTATTAAAAAAGTATCTAGCGGTGGTAAAAATGTTGGTTTTAAAGCACACAAGGGAGCCATCTACACGTACACACAACACAGACATTCTCTACCCTATTTCTACATCAAGCGACGGGCACACGACGATGGTTTCACGACATCTCCCTTAGATATCTAATACTATTACCATATTGACTCTTTTGTATCTCCTTTATTATAATTTTTTAAAAATTCGTTGCAATTGATATTTGTAATTAAAAGTCACGTGAATATTCATTCTATCTTATGTTTTCATTAATTGTTGTTATCAGTGTTGTACTACGCACTAGATAGGTGGAACATACCTAGTTCACATCTACTATCGATGGTTGGACATTAGGTGTGATACCGCTATCCTTCCATGTGACTCAATTTGAAATTGCCCGTCTTAGATATGACCTGCCTGCACTATGCCACTGCGACGTGACACCGCGACATGACACCGCGACGTGACACCGCGACGTGACACCGCTTGTGACAGTCACATCAACCCCGTCAATGATCTCCTCGCTGCTGGGCGGTTACACTGACACTACCCAGCTATGTTACTGGTTCGCACCAGGTGGTCCCTCTGAATCCACCCGGCACGGCTGCAAGATGATGATGAGTACAACTGGTACTGGCGGTCACACTGAAACACTCAGCACCTTCTTGGTTAGCACCAGGTGGTCGTTCTGAAACCACCTGGCTCTGCTGCGCTATGATGATGATGATCGGCTGCCCAGGACCACTCAGGTTATTCTGAGCTCGCCCTGGTGTTCTCCAGGAGGAGGTAATCCCCTCCCATCTGGCTCCTTGATCGTGTAGTCTGGACTTTACGTTGTGCTGCTGTTACCTGCAACCCTATTCTTGGCCGTTCTTCGCGAAGACAATATAGTGCCAAGACAAATGATGAAACCAACTCTCTTGAACAGAACACAACTGAATTAAATTTTACACCAGGACCACATGCCTGGCCTCAACAATACATCTGTGACATCATGGCATGAGATATAACATTCTTGCAATTATACCGCTATCAATCCTCTACATGGGGTCGACGATATGCTATTCTCTACTGTCTATTGTACATATCTTGTACACAAATGTTCTGATTAATGTCTCTATGCTGCTACCATCGTCTACACATGGTCGAAGCTATGCTATTCTCTACTGTCTCTTGTACATATCTTGTACACAAATGGTTCTGATTAATGTCTCTATGCTGCTACCATCGTCTACACATGGTCGAAGATATGCTATTCTCTACTGCCTCTTGTACATATCTTGTACACAAATGTTCTGATTAATGTCTCTATGCTGCTACCATCGTCTACACATGGTCGAAGCTATGCTATTCTCTACTGTCTCTTGTACATATCTTGTACACAAATGTTCTGATTAATATCTCTATGCGGCTAACAACCGTCTATACATGGTAGGAACTGTCTGTTCCCTAAATCTCCTGCACATCGTGGTACATGATTGATTCACATTATCGTCTATTAACGGCCACATTAGCCTAGATTGACAAAACTCATGCACTACAAATTGTAGCTACACTACATTACTAATTGACTGGAGCATCATAACTCTTTCTGTCAATACTACATAGTTATGTCCATGGCACTGGACCATAGCTCATTCATATAATCACTTAGTCTCACACTTTAATATCACTACCACATATTTAAACACAAGTCACACCTATCCCCTCTCCGTCCTTTTAAACCGTGCCCTACTTCAGGTGGTCGTCTAACAGCCTGGACTAATATACCACCAACTCACAACCTACGTTACCTCACTACAACTATGAGGTCTGTTAAAAACACGGACACTACCCTCGACACTAGCTAGCTCCCGAAACCAGATTAATTCCTATATTTCTTTGTAATGAACCAGTTTAATTCTTTTATAGCTCAACTCCCTGAGTATACCTATCTCCAACGTGTCTTTCTACTCCTGACCATCAAATACTCACGTTATCACACCATCACTAACGTGACCAACAAACACTAATGTTATCGCATAGTGTGTTGGTATGTTACACTCAACTATATGTTCCTTGCTACCAGCTTTACTGCAGTTTTGCATTTATTTGCCAGTTCTCCTCTTATTGTAATACCAATATCTCAATATTGTAATCGATCTAATTATTTCGCACTTGTTTCATGTTTCGCCAAACTAACGAATCTTACATGAAAAACTTTTATAATTTTGTAATGTCTTTTTCGTACTAAAGCTGTTATATACATTTTATTTTTATTAATTTTTCCACGTTTTATCCAGAGTTACAACTGCCTGGCACACAATTATTTATTAATGCTTGTCTGCGTCATAAATTAGTGTTAATTTGTTTATTTTTTAAAAACATGCCAACAATTATTATTTGTAATCTCTAAACCCCCATACGAAACACATTTGTTAATGTCCACTCTGGCATGTCGTGCGACGTTCTTGACAACAATGATGCGTTTGAGGCGGATTTATTAATGTATAAAAGAATCGCGTGTATTTTATCATCTAGGATGTACACAAAAAGTAACATGAACTATAAGCTATCAGTGACAAACAGCTGCGCTGTACGTGTTTCAAGATTCGTTCTTCCTTTTTTTTCTTCTTTTTTTTTTACTGTCCTTCCTCCATTGAGGCTGACGTCGAGGGCAGATACAATCTGCGATTCTTGCTCTTCTGTGGGCCTCAGAAAAAGAGACAGGGACGGAGAAATGAGAAATTGGGAGAAGGAAGTATATATAAATGCAGGATGTGGACTGAGAGAGATGATACATTAAATGGAGAGAGAGAGAGAGAGAGAGAGAAAGAGAAAGAAGAACAAATACAGACTACTCCATAGAAGAAAACTTTTACATAATTCTGACTCTACTCCATCTCTTCGCGATGCATCTAGTAACAGACTAGTCAGCCTAGTCTGGCCAAGTTCTACCCCATCTCTTCGCGATGCATCTAGTAACAGACTATAGTCAGCCTAGTCTGGCCAAGTCCTACCCCATCTCTTCGCGATGCATCTAGTAACAGACTAGTCAGTCTAGTCTGGCCAAGTTCTACCCCATCTCTTCGCGATGCATCTAGTAACAGACTAGTCAGCCTAGTCTGGCCAAGTTCTACTCCATCTCTTCGCGATGCATCTAGTAACAGACTAGTCAGTCTAGTCTGGCCAAGTTCTACCCCATCTCTTCGCGATGCATCTAGTAACAGACTAGTCAGCCTAGTCTGGCCAAGTTCTACTCCATCTCTTCGCGATGCATCTAGTAACAGACTAGTCAGCCTAGTCTGGCCAAGTGACAATGGATCGAAACGGAATGGCAATCCGGTACTACAAAATGTCATGCTGAAGTTGGATGTGTTGGGCCGAAAGCTGCAAAAATCACAGTTCTATTACAAACAATAACACAACGCATACATGCCAACTTAACGCACTTTTAAGGGTGGATGACGGAGAGGTGCAAACCTTCAGTCATCTGCTTGCAAGCAAACAAAAATAAATATAAACCAAAAAAGTACTTTTTAAAATAAACAAAGGGAAGCAACCATTTTAAAGTAGCATATGTGTAGATTGGTGAAAGGTTGTTTCCCGTGACATCTTGGGAATCTCCCCATATTTCTAGTCTCAATTTCAGGAGATTGGATGGTCTGGAGTTAAGCGTCTGCCTTTGGACAGTAAGGTTCAGGGTTTTATTCCTCCCACAGGAGGAAGGCATTAAAAAAAAATTGAACTCGTGGTTTCTTCATGTCTTTAACCTCCACGGTTTCTGGGTAGTGTAATCCGATGTCTAGACCTCTCGGAAAAGCAGCAAAAAACAGGAGCTGCCACGTGCAATTGCGTGAACTAGCGACACAGCACATCCACGCCCAATTAAAGGGTGAACACTAACAACAAGAAGTCTCTTTCCCATTTTGATGTGAACAAGCAAAGAAACATGCACGTTTCTGTCAATACAGGCCCGGATTTACAAGTGGTGAGGCCCTAACCTAATTGGCACTTTGAGGCCCTAAGCTAAATGGCCCTTTGAGGCCCTAACCTAATTGGCACTTTGTGGCCCTAAGCTAAATGGCACTTTGATGTCCTAAGCTAAATGGCACTTTGGTGTCCTAAGCTAAATGGCACTTTGATGCCCTAAGCTAAATGGCACTTTGATGCACTAAGCTAAATGACACTTTGATGTCCTAAGCTTAAATGCCGCTTTGAGGTCCTTTATTCATCATCATCATCATCATCATCATCATCATCATCTTAATCACCATCATCATCATTATCATCATCACGTATTATACTGGTTGGCGTAGGCGATCATGTCCTTTCTCAATCTTCTATCCACCGTGCATCGTGTCACTTTGTTGTTGACTATTTTCCATGACACCAAGCGATCTAGTATTTTCTCTCTTTGTCGTCCGCAATATCTCTTTCCCTGTATTTTGCTAGTTGTAACCATATATTCTAGCTTTCCTCTTCTCATGATGTGTCTGAAAACAAATGTTGATTGTTTCTTTCTGATATTTTTTGAGGAGCTCCCCTTTTGTGTTCGCCCCTTTGAGAATGCCTTCATTGGTCTTTTTAACTGTAAAGTGAACGTTCAACATTCTTCTGAGAAATTCCATCTCTGTGGCCTCTCGTCTTTTCATTAGTTTGTCTACTGTCCATGATCCGCTTCTATACGTCAGAATTGGCTCTATATAGCACCGAGGAACTATCTTTCTCACTTCTTTTGAAATAGACTTGTTACACGAGACATTTTTCATTTTCTGAAATGCTATTTTGATACATAGAGGACGAACAATAGACATTTATATACGCAGGAAACACAAGAGAACATCAAAGGGGGGTAGGAATACTGATAAAAAGAGAGCGACAAAAATATATCAGTAACCACTGGACATACATTGATAGGATTATGCTACTCAAGTTGAAAGCAAAACCATTCGACATAGCAATAATACAGACATGTGCCCCTACTCAAGACTACACAGATGAACAAATAGAGGCATACTACGAAGACCTAAATAAAGTTATGAAGCAAGTGAAATCTTCAGACATCTTGATTGTAATGGGTGATATGAACGCTAAAGTAGGAAAAGGTAGATATAAGACCAATATAGGAAATCATGGTTTAGGAAAAAGAAATGACAGAGGAGAAAGATTAATACAATTATGTGAAGAAAACAGGCTGATAATATGTAACACCTGCTTTGAGCAAGAGAAAAGGAAACTATACACATGGAAAAGCCCTGGAGATAAGAAGAGAAATCAAATAGATTACATAATGATAAAAGAAAGGTTCCGTAACAGCGTAAAGAAAGTCAAAACCTACCCAGGAGCAGATATTAATTAAGATTATAATCCTGTAATGATTAAAATGAAAATAAAACTAAAGAAAAAAAAGCAAAAGTCTAATTCATCGACAAAACCACTAGATATAACAGCTTTAAATAAAAAAAAAGATATTAAAGACACCTATCCAATACAAGTAAAGAAAACATACCAGAAGCTGATAGAAGAAAGAATTCAGCAATACAGAAGAAAAAATCCTGATGAAAAAGTAACAACCAAATGGCAATGCACAAAGAAAAGCATACAAGAAACCTGCGATACCTTGCCCAAAAGAGAAAAGAGCAAAAAACAAAAATGGATAACTAACACCATCTTAGAAAAAATGGAAGAAAGGAGACAAGCGAAGAAAACTGCCCAATACAATAAAATAGATAATGAAATACGCAAAATGTGCAAAAAGGCAAAAGAAGACTGGCTCAGCCAAAAATGTATAGAAATTGAAACTGTGGAAAGCAAACAAGACTTAAGAGGAATGCACACAGAAATAAAGAGAATGGCTAATAACAATTTTTTAAAAGCCACAGAAGCTGAATGCATTGCAGACAAAAAAGGAAAAAATGCTAACAGATAATAAAGATATTATAGATAGATAGCAGGAATATATAACATAACTATTTCACAATCAAAGTAACAAGAAACCAGTTATAAAATGTACATCAGGCTATAAAATATTAAAATCTGAGGTGGAAAAAGGTATAAAAACAATGAAAAAGGGAAAAACAGCAGAACCTGACAGCATACAGAAAGAGATGATACAGGCACTAGAAGATTTTGGCATTGAAGTGATTACAGACATATGAAACGACATATACCACACATGAAACATACCAAATGAACTAAAAACATCAACTTTCATTGCATTGCATAAAAAGAATGGTGCAGTTGAATGCAGTGACTTTAGAACAATAAGCCTAATGAGCCATGTAACAAAAATCTTGCTAAAAGTTATACAAGGAAGGATTCAGAATAAAATCAATACTGAATTAGATGAGCAGCAATTTGGATTTAGGTAAAAAAAGAAGGACAAAAGAACCCAATTTCTGCATGAGAACATTAATCGAAATGTACGCAGAAGTAAACAAACCAATATATGCCTGCTTCATAGACTACACCAAAGCTTTTGATAGAGTACACTACAAACAACTTATAGAATACCTGAAGCAGATACATCTAGATGACATGGACATACGACTAATATGTAATCTATACTGGCAGCAAACAGCAATAATAAAATATAACAAAGAGAACTCTACACCCATTGATATAAAAAGAGGAGTAAGACAGGGATGCATCCTATCACCAAGCTTGTTCAATCTATACACTGAGCAAATCTTTATAAAAACACCATATAGATGCCAGGCCTACAAATTAATGAAAAGATAATCAATCACCTAAGATATGCTGACGATACTGTACTACTAGCAGAAAATTCTAAAGATCTACAACAATTACTTAATAAAATAAATGTGACAAGTAAAAAATATGGACTAGATATGAATATAAAAAAAAGACTAAAACTATGATCATAAACAAATAAACTATTCAAAACCCACAAGTGGATATCAAAATTGAAGGAACAGACCTGTTCAGAACTACAACTACCTTGGGCATACTATAACCAGTGATGGAAAATGTACAACAAAAAGAAACAAAAGAATAGGAATGCAAAAAGTAATTTCAATGTCATGAAGAACATACTAACATCAAAACAAATAACATCAGGGCTAAAACTAAGAATAGCAAAATGTTACATCATCATCAAGTACCATGCGTTCTGGCGTAGGTGATCATGTCTCTACATAACTTTCGATCTCGGCAGCTATTTATCATTTCTGTTGTTGACCTTCTGCCAAGCCATTATCTTAAGCTGTCTGTTATATTTTCTCTTTGATTCCCTCTATCTCTTTGTCCCTCAATTTTTACAGTTGTTACTATATATTCCAGTTGTTCTCTTCTAATTACATAGCCAAAAATGATGATTGTTTCTTCCTAATATTAGAAATTAGCTCTTTTTTGCTTTGGGGCATCTTCCACCTTACACTTGGAAAACGACGAAATAAAATCTTGAACGTGAAAACAAACAATAATTTATTGCGGATCAAACATTGGGAAATCATCACATTTATGCCCATTCCAAGCCCTAGACTAAATAATCTACAGCTGAAAGCCTCACAATCTGCTTCTCAATTTGTGTGGGGATATATTCTAATCTATAATAAAGACCACAATCATCGCCATCATGCAACATAAAAATAAACAGGACAAATCTGAAACAAGTGCATCGTTTTAAATACTTGGGCACAATAATAAGATGGAAGATGCGACACAGAAATGAATAGCAGAATAGCTCATCCTAAAATCATCATCATCGAGTGCCGTCTCCGCAACGATGGTTGGCTACTTTGGAGCGCCATTGTGCTCTGTCTCTTGCTTTGATGGTGCAGGTTGTCATAGACTGATTTGTCCATCTTTTGATGTTACTCGTCCATGTCAGTCTTGGTCTACCTCTGCCTCTTTTACATTGTATTTTCCCCTCCATGATTACTTTTAGTAGGCTGTTTTATCTTTTAACATGACCCAAAAATCGCATTTGTCTTGTTTGAATTGTGTTTAATAGTTCTCTTTTCATTTTTAGTTGTTTTAAGACTTCATCGTTTGTTTTCTTTTCCTTCCAGCCAATTCTACCTATTCTTCTATATATCCACAGTTCAAAGGCTGTATGTGTCTTTTCTGCTTTCTTGTCTAATGTCCATGTTTCTGCACCATATAGGAATATTGAGAAGATGTAACATTTTAAACATGTAACATGTGGAACAATATTAAAACAGGTAAATGAATTTAAATATTTGGGAACTTTGTTAACCTCAGACGGAAGTTGTACAAAAGAGGTGAGATGCAGAATGGCTCAAGCAAAAGGAGCTTTCCAAAAAAATGAGGAAGATACTACGCAATCCATTTTTGACAATAGAAACAAGAAAAAGAGTTCTTAAATGTTACGTAGAGCCAGTCTTAACATATGTATGCGAATCATGGACAATAGGACAACAGACAAGAAAATCACTGGAGTCTGTAGAAATGTGGTTTTACAGAAGAATGTTAGGAGTACCATGGACAGCTAAGAAGAGTAATGAAGATGTTCTGAGAGAGGTCAAAGCAAAAAGAGAGCTAATTTCCAATATTAGGAAGAAACACTCATTATTTTGTGGCCATGTAATTAGAAGAGAACAACTGGAATATATTGTAACAACTGTAAAAATTGAGGGACAAAGAGATAGAGGGAATCAAAGAGAAAATATAACAGACAGCTTAAGATAATGGCTTGGCAGAAGGTCAACAACAGAAATGATAAATAGCTCGATATTTGATGATGATGATGATAATGTAACGTTTTGTTATTCTTAGTTTTAGCCCTGATGTTATTTGTTTTGATGTTAGTATGTTCTTCATGACATTGAAATTACCTTTTGCCATTCATATTCTTTTATTTATTTCACTTGTACATTTTCGATCACTGGTTATAGTATGTCCAAGGTAGTTGTAGTTCTGAAATGTCTCCAGGTCTATTCCTTCTATTTTGATATCCACTTGTGGGTTTTGAGTATTTTCTTTGTTTATGATCATAGTTTTAGTCTTTTTTATATTCATATCTAGTCCATATTTTTTGCTTGTCATGTTTATTTCATTAAGTAATTGTCGTAGATCTTTAGGATTTTCTGCTAGTAGTACAGTATCATCAGCATATTTTAGGTTATTGATTATCTTTCCATTAATTTGTAGGCCTGGCATCTCTATGATGTTTTTAAAGATTTGCTCAGTGTATAGATTGAACAAGCTTGGTGATAGGATGCATCCCTGCCTTACTCCTATTTTTATATCAATGGGTGTAGTAGATGATTTGGGTGGCTCATTGGAATAACGTTAACTTACAGACCCAGTTCAATTACCGAGAAGTGGCTTTGGTTCCTCGTAAGTTCTGCGTGGACGGCTGGTATAAGGTGACTCGGACCGTCTATTAATTCCACGTTTGTCTGTTTCATGGTCATGTCTGTCCCCTCACTAAAAACACAAAGGTGTTAACCCTGTTAATAACAAACCCTTGACAGGTTTATTCGCAATGACGTTTCAAATCAGCGAGTACCTAAAGTCCGAGCGCCGCGTTAATCACGTTGAGATGTAGGAATGTCAGTTCCAACGCCTAAAGAGAACAGATCGAAACATCAATAGATTTATTTTTGACCGAAACTTTTCCCCGAACCATACCTTCGTTTACCGGTTCTGGGTATCCCTGACTGACCGTCAAACTCTTAAATCTGTCAAAGATGAGTCCTTTTTCGGGTTAATAGAATGCGATGTTAGCACTCCCTACTCTCTCAAGGATTATTTTGGCGAATTGACACCCATTTTTTAAAAACATAGACGTGGGTAGAACCGATATTGGTCCCTTGAAGAAAAATTACGCCGAGCAGAATAAATTATTGAGTAGTTCACGACGAACCCTTATAGATAGTTACAGAGGCGATAAAATTACTTTGCCTGCTCCCATCTTTAAATGGTATATAGACCACGGCCTGAAAGTGACGAAAATCTATCAGGTTATAGAATATCAACGAGTGACTTGTTTTAAACGTTATGGACGCCAGCAGACAGGCTGGTTTAGATGAAACTTTCTCTATTGAGGGGGGGGGGGGGGTGATGAGGAAACTGCTGGGAAACACCGCGTACGGTAAAACTTTTATTAATAAGAAAAATCGCGCTGACGTGATGTAAATGCGGGGAGTGACGCGACTTCTTGTATCTATAGTCCTTTTAAAAATATGACTCATATAAACGACGATGTGTACGAGGTAGAAATGTTAACAAGAAGATGGGTTGGGACATTCTACTATAAATAGGATATTTCGTGTACCAGTACGCAAACATAAGAATGCTGTAGTTTTATTATGATTTTTCTAGATAAATGTATTGATTGGTCAGATTTTCAATTCTGCGATATGTACACGGATAGTCTCTATTTGGGCCTCAGCTCGACTAATCTTGACGCCGTTATTAGACCCGACATGCGCCACATTTTTTATAACGATTACGATCAGTGGTTCCCGTCAGAATCCTGTGATGTCCATCGCCCAGATTTTGTTAGGTTCCTGGGCACTTTTTCTACTGATTGTCAGAGGTGCCGAAAGAGAAAGTTATTCGATAAGAGCACACCCTGATTGTCTAAGCTTGAGTATGAAAGGGCTCGTATGATTTCCCTCTGTAGTAAAACCTACCACTGTTTGGAGACTACTCAAAAGCTAGTACTAAAGGGCTCAGCAAGCAACACAATGTGTTAGACAATCAACCTTTTCTAAACGTTCTTATTAAAAAAGTATCTAGCGGTGGTAAAAATGTTGGTTTTAAAGCACACAAGGGAGCCATCTACACGTACACACAACACAGACATTCTCTACCCTATTTCTACATCAAGCGACGGGCACACGACGATGGTTTCACGACATCTCCCTTAGATATCTAATACTATTACCATATTGACTCTTTGTATCTCCTTTATTATAATTTTTTAAAAATTCGTTGCAATTGATATTTGTAATTAAAAGTCACGTGAATATTCATTCTATCTTATGTTTTCATTAATTGTTGTTATCAGTGTTGTACTACGCACTAGATAGGTGGAACATACCTAGTTCACATCTACTATCGATGGTTGGACATTAGGTGTGATACCGCTATCCTTCCATGTGACTCAATTTGAAATTGCCCGTCTTAGATATGACCTGCCTGCACTATGCCACTGCGACGTGACACCGCGACATGACACCGCGACGTGACACCGCGACGTGACACCGCTTGTGACAGTCACATCAACCCCGTCAATGATCTCCTCGCTGCTGGGCGGTTACACTGACACTACCCAGCTATGTTACTGGTTCGCACCAGGTGGTCCCTCTGAATCCACCCGGCACGGCTGCAAGATGATGATGAGTACAACTGGTACTGGCGGTCACACTGAAACACTCAGCACCTTCTTGGTTAGCACCAGGTGGTCGTTCTGAAACCACCTGGCTCTGCTGCGCTATGATGATGATGATCGGCTGCCCAGGACCACTCAGGTTATTCTGAGCTCGCCCTGGTGTTCTCCAGGAGGAGGTAATCCCCTCCCATCTGGCTCCTTGATCGTGTAGTCTGGACTTTACGTTGTGCTGCTGTTACCTGCAACCCTATTCTTGGCCGTTCTTCGCGAAGACAATATAGTGCCAAGACAAATGATGAAACCAACTCTCTTGAACAGAACACAACTGAATTAAATTTTACACCAGGACCACATGCCTGGCCTCAACAATACATCTGTGACATCATGGCATGAGATATAACATTCTTGCAATTATACCGCTATCAATCCTCTACATGGGGTCGACGATATGCTATTCTCTACTGTCTATTGTACATATCTTGTACACAAATGTTCTGATTAATGTCTCTATGCTGCTACCATCGTCTACACATGGTCGAAGCTATGCTATTCTCTACTGTCTCTTGTACATATCTTGTACACAAATGGTTCTGATTAATGTCTCTATGCTGCTACCATCGTCTACACATGGTCGAAGATATGCTATTCTCTACTGCCTCTTGTACATATCTTGTACACAAATGTTCTGATTAATGTCTCTATGCTGCTACCATCGTCTACACATGGTCGAAGCTATGCTATTCTCTACTGTCTCTTGTACATATCTTGTACACAAATGTTCTGATTAATATCTCTATGCGGCTAACAACCGTCTATACATGGTAGGAACTGTCTGTTCCCTAAATCTCCTGCACATCGTGGTACATGATTGATTCACATTATCGTCTATTAACGGCCACATTAGCCTAGATTGACAAAACTCATGCACTACAAATTGTAGCTACACTACATTACTAATTGACTGGAGCATCATAACTCTTTCTGTCAATACTACATAGTTATGTCCATGGCACTGGACCATAGCTCATTCATATAATCACTTAGTCTCACACTTTAATATCACTACCACATATTTAAACACAAGTCACACCTATCCCCTCTCCGTCCTTTTAAACCGTGCCCTACTTCAGGTGGTCGTCTAACAGCCTGGACTAATATACCACCAACTCACAACCTACGTTACCTCACTACAACTATGAGGTCTGTTAAAAACACGGACACTACCCTCGACACTAGCTAGCTCCCGAAACCAGATTAATTCCTATATTTCTTTGTAATGAACCAGTTTAATTCTTTTATAGCTCAACTCCCTGAGTATACCTATCTCCAACGTGTCTTTCTACTCCTGACCATCAAATACTCACGTTATCACACCATCACTAACGTGACCAACAAACACTAATGTTATCGCATAGTGTGTTGGTATGTTACACTCAACTATATGTTCCTTGCTACCAGCTTTACTGCAGTTTTGCATTTATTTGCCAGTTCTCCTCTTATTGTAATACCAATATCTCAATATTGTAATCGATCTAATTATTTCGCACTTGTTTCATGTTTCGCCAAACTAACGAATCTTACATGAAAAACTTTTATAATTTTGTAATGTCTTTTTCGTACTAAAGCTGTTATATACATTTTATTTTTATTAATTTTTCCACGTTTTATCCAGAGTTACAACTGCCTGGCACACAATTATTTATTAATGCTTGTCTGCGTCATAAATTAGTGTTAATTTGTTTATTTTTTAAAAACATGCCAACAATTATTATTTGTAATCTCTAAACCCCCATACGAAACACATTTGTTAATGTCCACTCTGGCATGTCGTGCGACGTTCTTGACAACAATGATGCGTTTGAGGCGGATTTATTAATGTATAAAAGAATCGCGTGTATTTTATCATCTAGGATGTACACAAAAAGTAACATGAACTATAAGCTATCAGTGACAAACAGCTGCGCTGTACGTGTTTCAAGATTCGTTCTTCCTTTTTTTTCTTCTTTTTTTTTTACTGTCCTTCCTCCATTGAGGCTGACGTCGAGGGCAGATACAATCTGCGATTCTTTGCTCTTCTGTGGGCCTCTTCTGTGGGCCTCTTCTGTGGGCCTCTTCTGTGGGCCTCTTCTGTGGGCCTCTTCCGTGGGCCTCTTCTGGTGTTATTCCTCCAAGATCTATTTTGTGCTGGTTTTTCCGTTCATGCTCTAATTTTTATTTTTGTCCCATACGGTCATCCCGAGCCGTTTGCTTCAAAAGCTTCTTTAAATAATGTTAATGGGATTATACAAAAAAAAAACATAAGCGCGGATCTTGAACAAAGAGACAACATATTCAGGGTGAGAAAACCAAAGACAACACTAGAGAAAAATAACATTACGAATTCATGAGATTGTAGAGCATGGAAGGGCAGCCTTTATATCCCGAGAGCCAGGTCTGAAAACTCTGTTGGTGTAGAGTGTCAGATCAGATCTTCTTCTTTTCTCTTTTCACTGATACCTAAAAGGTGTCGTGGTTATATCATTTGTCGTTTTTGAGCAGCTTGAACTGTCTAAATTAGTGATTTCCCTTTGTTGTTACATGTCTCTATCACTGCATCTATCCATCTTCTTCTGGGTCTTCTTCTTGGTCTTTTCCCATGCATTCTCGAGAAGAACGCCCTTGATGGTGGTTGATAAGGATTCATTCTGACCAGGTGGCCAAACCATTTAAGTTGTTGTTGTTCTATATATTCTTGGCATTGTTTTGTTCCTACCATTTTTCTTATGGTTTCATTTGGTATTCTATCTCTTCTTGTGTTGTTTGTTACTTTTCTCAAGCATCGCATCTCACATGTATTCATCTTTCTTAATTGTGGTTTAGAAAGGGTCCATGTTTGACTTTCAAAGCACAAAGTTGGTATGAAAATGTTATTTATCATTTGTTGTTTAGCTGGCATAGAAGTGAGGATCAGATACCATCAGTTAATGCTGTCACTGTATAAATTACATAATTTGCATCTACACCAGATTAAAATGTAAACAAATCGCATCAGTGAGGGGAGTGGAAGACAGAAAAGAGAATGGAATGAAAGGGAGAGTGATGAGACAGAAAAGTGGGAGCGGCATGCGGGGTGGGGGGGGGGAGCAAATTAAACAATAAATTATAAACAGAAAGTTAACGGGTTTAATGAGAGGTTTGTGCCTGAACATCACGCACAAGGTTGTCCATGTTTGGTGGTGTTTGACTAACTGCAATCCGTAGTTTGTTTTCTAAATTTATTTCAGTTAATCAATTTCTTAATTTCTCGTTACTTTTTATATATATATTTTTTTTATTTCAGGGAATGGAGTGTATAGTAATTTTTAAATCAAGCACAAGAGCCGGTCAAAATAGCTTCGATGGCCGATTATGCTCCGCGGACCGTAGAATGCCAACCTCTGTTGTAGAGAGTTTTCAAGATGGACGCATGCACTCAAACACACTTTCACCACGGCCATCTTTATCTCTCCTACATCCACATAGAATGCCACAGTTGTAGATCGTTCGTTGCTGTCTGTGATTCTCGTTTTTCATCGCAGGCTATAAAATGTCAGCCAGTAAAACGTAGCCTGTCACACAGACGTTGTACCTCAGAACATAACGAAGGTCATGTCACGTCTGCTACTGTCTTAAATTTATTTTCTGGGCCTGCCATTTATCCAAGCTAGGAGTGGCGTCAACATCTATAACGAAAGACAAACACAAACCTCGGTCCAAACTCTGGGAGTTGTACGGGGCGACTGTCGGTGCGGTTTTCTCTCATTGGTGTATCATCAAGGGAAATCGTAAGTGTATTTATAGTTGATTTGCCGCTTGATCTTGCTAAAATTATACAATATTTTAAACACTTTAACATGTTATTTTCTTCTTCTTCTTTTTCTCCTGCTTCTTCTTTTTACTTGTTATTTGTCTTATTCTTCTTATTCTTCTTATTCTTCTTATTCTTCTTCTTCTTACTCTTCTTGTTATTTTTCTTCTCCTTGTTATTTTCCTTCTTCTTCTCCTCATCATATTAAAAAAGGAATAGCTGTTGATAATGAAGTGATATGGACTTATTATACTAAGCCTGGTCTTCATGAGGCTCTGTTGAGATGTACAACAGAGGTGAGATGGTAGATGTACAAGAGAGGTGAGATGGTAGATGTACAATAGAGGTGAGATGGTAGATGTACAGTAGAGGTGAGATGGTAGATGTACAATAGAGGTGAGACAGTAGATGTGCAATAGTGGTGAGATAGTAGATGCACAATAGAGGTGAGGTGGTAGATGTACAATAGAGGTGAGATGGTAGATGTACAATAGAGGTGAGATGGTAGATGTACAATAGAGGTGAGATCGTAGATGTGCAACAGAAGCGAGATGGTAGATGTACAACAGAGGAGAGATGGTAGATATACAACAGAGGTGAGATGCAGAATGACTCAGGCAAAAGCAGCTTTCCTAAAATAATTAGGAAAATACTGTGCAATCCATTTTTGACAATAGAGCATCTTAACATATTGATGTGAATAATGAACAACGGACGAGAAAACTACTAGAGGCTGTAGAAATGTGGTTTTACTGAAGAATATTGAGAATATCATGAACAGCTAAGAAGAGTAATGAAAACGTTCTGCAACAGGTCAAAGCACAAAGAGAACTATTTTCCAAAATTAGGAGGAAATAGTAACCATTTTTTAGGCCATGTAATGAAAAGGGAACAGCTGGAATATATTTTTGAACAGGGAAAATTGAGGGACGAAGAGATAGAGGGTAGCAAAGAGAAAAGATACCAGACAACTTAAGAGAATGGCTTGTCAGAAAGTCAACAGCAGAGATGATAAATAACTGTCAAGATCGAGAGTTGTGGAGAGACATGATCACCTAAACCAGCTGGCATGGTTCTTGATGATGATGATGATCTCAACTAATGTTTGAACACCGAATTTTAATGTCGACAGGCGAATGCGCTAATCACAACACCACCTGAGCCTCAGCATCTAATGACTAATCTAGAAGAAAATATATAATAATGTTTTTTTTAGATTAGCAACTTACCTTAACTTCTTTCTTTGTTCCTAGAACGGTTTTTGTTATCTTTTTGATTTTTCGGTGGTTGAGTGTTTAGTGTGTTTGCCTCGGTAGCCTAGTTGGGAAAACCACTCGACTGGGCTACCGATGTTCGGACAACTGTGTTCGATTCCTGCTGGAAACAGTGTGAATTGTACTTGTGGTTAGAAAAAAAAAATACCCCGCGGTCGACCCAGCCGCTGGCAGAAATGGGTACCAGGATATAATACTCTGCGAAGGTGAGGAATGCCGTCTCGTCTCGTGCATTTCGAACCTTGAAACGACACTAGCCAGAAGTCTCCGAACACTTGTGGATAGGCGGCCGAGCACATATGGGTGGAAACACGCGTGCTAAGATAGGCGGCCGAGCACATATGGGTGGAAACACGCGTGCTAAGATAGGCGGCCGAGCACATATGGGTGGAAACACGCGTGCTAAGATAGGCGGCCGAGCACATATGGGTGGAAACACGCGTGCTAAGATAGGCGGCCGAGCACATATGGGCGAAAACTCGCGTGCTAAGACGCCGGTTCAAGTCTCGTACTTGTTACCTTTACTTTTAATGCAATTATTACTGACTAGAAGGATATGGGTCAATCCCAGATGTGAATAATTATTTCTCGGACCCACAAAGCTTCTGGGTTCACCCAGCCGATGGAGATGGGTGCATAGTATTTTTAGGAAAGCAGAGAGTTTTAGCCGGATACTGAGCCAAATTATCTTGGTCATTTAAAAATATGAACATCATTTGGGTTGTATATGTGGAAAGAGTCGCTAACTCAACTTATTTTTACTTATATGTATGGTGTAATGTATACCGTATGATTCTATATTTATGAATTTTCGTTAGTTTTTATTTGGAGTTTTCTTGTGTAGTGCCTTTGTTTGTTTCTTTGTTTGCATTCATCAGCTTAATATCTTTAGCAAAGCCCCGAGGAAATGATTTTTGCGCGAACAACACATTTTCTGTTTCACACTGCACCCGTCTGCTCTAGTGTTCCTCGCCATACAGGCATATGTTCTCTTGACCGTTACCGAACTGACGGCGATGAGACCAAATATTCTATTTTCATTTGAAAGAAACCACAACGTATAGAATCATGACATATCTAACTTTTAACTTTAAAATTTGTTTAAGTTTAGGTTTATGTTTAATTTACTTCAGTCGCAGTTTACAATGCCTGCATCAGTACTATCCTCCTGTATGGCAGCGTATCTTGGACAATTTGTGCAAAGTAGGAGAGAAGGCTAAATGCATTCCATATGCGACGTCTGCGTCGTATTCTTGGTATCACCTGGAAGGATGAAATAATAAACATGGAGGTCATGACTCGCACACGCCTCCCGAACATCTGCACGCTGCTCAAACAACGTAGGTTACGCTGGCTTGGCCACGTACACCGTATGAAATATGGCCGCATATCAAAAGATATACTCTATGGACAACTAGAAGATGGCGACAGAACTAGGGGCGCCCAAAACTTTGATTTATAGACGTGTGTAAACGTGACATGAAAACTCTGAAAATAAACCCTGCAGCCTGGGAAGATATAGCTGCAGACCGTAATCTTTGGAAACACACTCTAAAGCTCCAACCCAAACATGAAGCAGACAGATTAACAGAAAAAGAGAATACACGGCGAAAGAAAAGGAAAAAAATAACATTTCTAGGGGCACTGAAATATCCATAGCCAACACTGACGGAGGGCGGCTACTACTACGACTACTACTACTACTACTACTACTACTACTACTACTACTACTACTACTACTACTACTACTACTACTACTACTACTAGTCGACAGGTCATCCTCATTGCACATCGGGCAAGTACATAAAACGTATATCCTTGGAACCTTATAGAAGTTTGGCGCAATAGCAAGCACCAGTGACAGGTAATAAGGGAAGCGAACCTGCTGTGGCTTGCCTAGCCTTCAAGCAGAGCATACTCGCTAACTTGTCTTACATTAAAGTGTAGTTAGTTTTCTTCCATTCAGCCATTAGTAGCTGATTAGATGGGGCCAAATGTTTTCTTCCATTCAGCCATTAGTAGCTGATTATATCGGGCCAAATGTTTTCTTCCATTCAGCCATTAGTAGCTGATTAGATCGGGCCAAATGTTTTCTTCCATTCAGCCATTAGTAGCTGATTAGATCGGGCCAAATGTTTTCTTCCATTCAGCCATTATTAGCTGATAAGATCGGGCAAAATGTTTTCTTCCATTCAGCCATTAGCAGCGGATTAGATCGGGCAAAATGTTTTCTTCCATTCAGCCATTAGCAGCTGATTAGATCGGGCCAAATGTTTTCTTCCATTCAGCCATTAGTAGCTGATAATATCGGGCAAAATGTTTTCTTCCATTCAGCCATTAGTAGCTGATTAGATCGGGCCAACTGTTTTCTTCCATTCAGCCATTAGTAGCTGATTATATCGGGCAAAATGTTTTCTTCCATTCAGCCATTAGTAGCTGATTAGATCAGGGGAAATGTTTTCTTCCATTTAGCTACTAAATTATTTCCAACTATTCGTTTACTAGTAGGTAATTAGTTTCTATCAAATTACTCCCCTTCCTCCCCCCTCCCCCCTCCCCCCACCCTCCTTTCATTTATTTTTAATTGACTAGCACTTAAATTGTTTTCTTCCAATCAGTAACCAGTATTTGAACTGCTGCAACAAAAGCTGATTTCTTCCAAACAGTTACTAATAATTGAATAGCTGCAATAAAAGTTGTTTTCTTTCACTCAGTAACTAGTAGTTGAATAGCTGCATTAAAAGTTGTTTTCTTTCAATCAGTAACTAGTAGTTGAATAGCTGCATTAAAAGTTGTTTTCTTTCAATCAGTAACTAGTAGTTGAATAGCTGCATTAAAAGTTGTTTTCTTTCAATCAGTAAGTAGTAGTTGAATAGCTGCATTAAAAGTTGTTTTCTTTCAATCAGTAACTAGTAGTTGATTTGCTGCAACAAAAGCTGTATTCTTTCAATCAGAAACTAGTAGTTGAATAGCTGCAACAAAAGCTGTTTTCTACCAATCAGTTACAAATATTTGAAAAGCTGCAACAAAACTGTTTTCTTCCACTCAGCAATTAGCAAGTGATGAAAACACACAGAATCATTTTGGCTTCTAACGAAGTAGAAAATTCATCCTTGGGCGTGACAGCTGTCACGTGGACAGAAACAAATAAATCTGCCTCAAACACATCCTTGTTGTCAAGAACGCACACGATATGCCAGAGTGGGCATTAACAAATGTGTTTCGTATGGGGGTTTAGAAATTCATCCATTCATTTATTGCAACCTTTCGAGCCGTAGCCGGCCCATAGGGTGTAGACAAATATACTCATTCTCTTATCTGAATTTTTGTTCTATCAGTTTTCAATTCTTTTAAAGATATTTTATCAAATCTCGCCATTTGTCTCTGCTCTGTGCAAGCCACTCGATCTCATTGAGGGATTACAAGTTTAGAGATTACAAATAATAATTGTTGGCATATGTTTTTTTAATTAGCTAAAAGCCAAGTTTAATGCCTCATTAAAAAAAATGCGTCGCAAAATGATAGAAATAAACTAATTAACACTAATTTATGATGCAGACAGGCATAAATAAATAATTTCGTGCCAGGCAGTTGTAACTGGATAAAACGTGGAAAAAAAAAATAAATAAAATGTATATAACAGCTTTAGTAAGAAAAAGACATTACAAAATTATAAAAGTTTTTCCTGCAAGATTCGTTTGTTTGGCGAAACATGAAACATGTGCAAAATAATTAGATCGATTACAATATGGCTTCATTCAGAGCCCTGTGAAGATATTGTCTCGATGTTAAAAAAGGAAGTGTCACACTTTATAAAATCAATCAAATGTTTATATTTTGTGTTTTTCTCTTTTTTAACAAATCTGCTATATGTGGCCTTTGGAGTATTGATAGAGGGTTGGTAGCAAGCAACGCATGTATACTGAGTGATTCGATGAGCGTGATAAAAAAATGTGGAGGCGGGCTCTGTAAGCATGCAATGGGTAGAGTCGTTGCAGAAATCCAAAATACGTAAGATCACCTTTGTCTATGTCCCTGGACATGCGGGAGTACGGGGAAATGAAAGAGCGGACAGGTTGGCTAGCTGCGCTGTCGTTGAGGACGGGCAACCAATGGATTGGGCGGACATCATCAATGTCCTCCGAGATGTGGGAAGAGCACATGATTTCGACAAACACAGATCCATGTCCCTTCTTCGGATGATGGAAATGGGAGTTAAGATGGGCACAGCCAGAAATGAGAAACTTAGTGGCCGTGTAAGAAGACTTATCAACCAACACAGAACTGGAGTCGTCAGTCACTGAGGGAATTCCTGAGGAGGGGATCTGAGCACCTATGGACATGTTCGGAGTGCAATGATGATGACCCGCAAATAACTCAATAATAATAACCATGATAAGTCAGTAGTTTGGTCAAATATCAGTGTCTTATGGTGGATGCTGCTTTACTGAACAGCTTCTCTCGTGGCTAAATATGCCAATATTGGATAGATAGATTTGGCCACATAATGAATAAGATGTATTCGTAGTGCCTGGCCTCGTCTCTTTACTTTCTCCTGCATTTATGTCTTCTGAATTTGACATCAATGCTGCATCGAACGTTGTTGTGCAGTTTTTATATTTGTTTTCCATGTGCTATGACTTACAGCCAAATTTTCCCATTTTTTTCACTGACAGAGAATTCCCTCAAGGCAGCCCTGCAAACATCCTTATATTTCAGCACTGGTCTGCCATTTGCTCTCTTTCTGTTCCTAAGTTCGCCATACAATATTTGTTTGGGACTACAATTGTTTGACATTCTTCTTCAATGACACAGCCAACTTGGTCTCAAACATCTAATTGTTGCATTGATAATATAAGAAATTATATATTTTTATTTTCCAGCACTCAGAAAATATTTGTTGTTTTTTTTTCCACACGGTCTCATCATTCTCTGTTAGAGTGCTTTTGTCTGTGCTTGATTTCGAGGCCAGAAGCGTCCGCCGCAGCTAGAACGTCGGTTATTGACTTGTCCATGAACAAACGACTTTATATTGGAAGCACACACACAGGCAAGTCAGCAAAGAAGAGTTGACGTCAGACGTGCTGAAATATGGCAGGAAAACGTCCAAGATGAAAACCTTCACTTTTTAAAACTTTTAAACCAGCCAAATAAAACAAACAGAGTGCATGTTCTGTAGAAAAGTATTTCAGAAATCACAAAACAGTGACAGAATTAAAATGTTCTCTTCAGACGAGAGATTTTGCTAATCAAAGTACACAGGCTAGAAGAGCTGCTTTTCTTATACAAGACTAATCAAGACTGTGGGTTTGGCTATGACCAGAAAGGTCAAAGAGCAGACAGTCTTATGTTTCTCTGTGTTGGAGTTTATGCAATATTAATAGATATAACTTTATCGTTAAATTTAGTTATTGTTTACAGTTTTCAATTGTAAATATTTATTTTTCTTTAGTTTATTTTCTTCTTTGCTTTTTTGTTAGAAGAAGAGAAGTGTTTAGATTGGGCCTCACACACTTATTTAGGAGACGCGATAGCTTAGTGGTTAGTGAACTGGACTACATGATAGCTCAGTGGTTAGTGAACTGGACTACATGATAGCTCAGTGGTTAGTGAACTGGACTACATGATAGCTCAGTGGTTAGTGAACTGGACTACATGATAGCTCAGTGGTTAGTGAACTGGACTACATGATAGCTCAGTGGTTAGTGAACTGGACTACATGATAGCTCAGTGGTTAGTGAACTGGACTACATGATAGCTCAGTGGTTAGTGAACTGGACTACAAAGGACAAGATGTTGGGTTAATGCTGACCGACGGCTTACTGTTCACCCAGCCTTAAATGGGTATAGGATTTTTTCCTGGGAAAGTAAAGCGGCACGGGCGTAATACCGACCACATTACCCCAAAAATCATATGCTGAGGGTCTATAAAAATGATGGTCACTAACACCATATTCCCTATACGTCACTTGGCGTGACGGGGTACTTTTCCTTTTTTTTTGTTTCACACAAATATATTGTCCCACAGGGCTGCTATAAATTTACTTAGAGTGACACACACATACACACACATACATTTCTCCACAGAGGTTTTTTTAAATTAGAGTGGTACACACACACATTTCTCCACAGAGCTGCTCTAAATTAGAGTGGTACACACACACATTTCTCCACAGAGCTGCTATAAATTAGAGTGGTAAACACACACATATCCTCACAGAGCTGCTATAAATTAGAGTGGTAAACACACACATATCCTCACAGAGCTGCTATAAATTAGAGTGGTAAACACACACATATCCTCACAGAGCTGCTATAAATTAGAGTGGTACACACACATATCCACACAGAGCTGCTATAAATTAGAGTGGTAAACACACACATATCCTCACAGAGCTGCTATAAATTAGAGTGGTACACACACATATCCTCACAGAGCTGCTATAAATTAGAGTGGTACACACACATTTCTTAACAGAGCTGCTTTAAATTAGAATGGTACACACATACATATCCCCACAGAGCTGCTCTAAATTAGAGTGGTACACACACATATCCCCACAGAGCTGCTCTAAATTAGAGTGGTACACACACATATCCCCACAGAGCTGCTCTAAATTAGAATGGTACACACACATATCCCCACAGAGCTGCTCTAAATTAGAGTGGTACACACACATTTCTCCACAGAGCTGCTTTAAATTAGAGTGGTACACACACATATATCCCCACAGAGCTGCTCTAAATTAGAGTGGTACACACACACATATCATCACAGAGCTGCTATAAATTAGAGTGGTACACACACATATATCCTCACAGAGCTGCTCTAAATTAGAGTGGTACACACACATATCCCCACAGAGCTGCTATGAATTAGAGTGGTACACACATACATATCCCCACAGAGCTGCTATAAATTAGAGTGGTATACACACATATCCCAACAGAGCTGCTATAAATTAGAGTGGTACACACATACATCCCCACAGAGCTGCTATAAATTAGAGTGGTACACACATACATATCCCCACAGAGCTGCTATAAATTAGAGTGGTGCACACATACATATCCCCACAGAGCTGCTATAAATTAGAGTGGTGCACACACACATATCCCAACAGAGCTGCTATAAATTAGAGTGGTGCACACACACATATCCCAACAGAGCTGCTATAAATTAGAGTGGTACACACTTGATTTCTCTGCAGATCAACAATACATCAAGACAGGGACAAGCCTCCCGGAACAATGGCGGCTGGGAAGATACTTTCCTGCTTGATGGTGGCCATGACAGTCAACGTCATTACGGCAACAGTGAAAGTAAGAACATCTAGTCCAGTATTCTAGGCTCTCTCTCTCTCTCTCTCTCTCTCTGTCTTTCTATCTCTGTCATTATCTTTTTGTCTTTCTCTCTGTCTTTTTCTCTCTGTCTTTCTCTCTCTGTCTCTCTCTCTATGTTTCTCTCTTTGTCTTTCTCTCTCTGTCTTTCTCTCTGTGTCTTTCTCTCTGTCTTTCTTTCTCTGCCTTTCTCTCTTTGTCTTTTTCTCTCTGTCTTTCTCTCTGTGTCTTTCTCTCTTTGTCTTTTTTCTCTGTCTTTCTCTCTCTGTCACTCTTTATCTTTATCTCTTTGTCTTTTTCTCTCTGTATTTCTCTCTGTGTCTTGTAATCTCTGTTTTTCTCTCTTTGTCTTTCTCACTCTGTCTTTCTTTCTTTGTCTTTCTCTCTCTGTCTTTCTCTCTCTGTCTTTCTCTCCTTGTCTTTCTCTCTTTGTCTTTCTCTCTCTGTCTTTCTCTCTCTGTCTTTCTCTCTCTGTCTTTTTTTCTCTATCTTTCTCTCTGTGTCTTGTTCTCTCTGTATTTCTCTCTTTGTCACTCTCTATCTTTCTATCTGTGTCTTTTTCTCTCTGTATTTCTCTCTCTGTCACTCTTTATCTTTATCTCTTTATCTTTCTCTCTCTGTCTTTCTCTCTCTGTCTTTCTCTCTCTCTGTCTTTTTCTCTCTATCTTTCTCTCTGTGTCTTTTTTTCTCTGTCTTTCTCTCTCTGTCACTCTTTATCTTTATCTCTTTGTCTTTTTCTCTCTGTATTTCTCTCTCTGTCTTCTAATCTCTGTTTTTCTCTCTTTGTCTTTCTCACTTTGTCTTTCTCTCTTTGTCTTTTTCTCTTTGTCTTTCTCTCTCTGTATTTCTCTCTCTGTCTTTCTCTCTTTGTATTTCTCTCTCTGTCGTTCTCTCTGTCTTTCTCCCTCTGTCTTTCTCTTTCTGCCTTTCTCTCTCTGTCTTTCTCTCTCTGTCTTTCTCCCTCTGTCTTTCTCTCTCTGTCTTTCTCCCTCTGTCTTTCTCCCTCTGTCTTTCTCTCTCTGTCTTTCTCTCTTTGTTTTTCTCTCTCTGTCTTACTCTCTGTCTCTCTCTGTCTTTCTCTCTCTGTCTTTCTCTCTTTGTTTTTCTCTCTCTGTCTTACTCTCTGTCTCTCTCTGTCTTTCTCTCTCTGTCTTTCTCTTTCTGCCTTTCTCTCTCTGTCTTTCTTTCTCTGTATTTCTCTCTGTCTTTCTCTAACTGTCTTTCTTTCTCTGTCTTTCTCTTTTTGTCTTTCTCCCTCTGTCTTTCTCCCTTGTCTTTCTCTCTCCTCTTGTTAGCGGTCACCAGCTAAGTGGGCGTGGCTGCATTGTGTCGCTATTTTACGCTATAATCGCAGTTTCAACGTCTTTCAACCCGACACATCCGTCTTCGGTAAGGATGGGTAGATTTGCTTCACAATTTGTGCCGGACAGCGTCTATTTTTGACTTACTCTTTTGAGCTTTAAACCGCCAATGTTTCTTTAACGTGCGCGAGTGTGCACACGGGACCACCTGCTTTAGACCGTTTTCGAGAGAGCTAGAAATCGGATCTGACTACACAGAGAGAGCTAGAAATCGGATCTGACTGCCCAGAGAGAGCTAGATATCAAATCTGACTACCCAGAGAGAGCTAGATATCAAATCTGACTACCCAGAGAGAGCTAGATATCAAATCTGACTACCCAGAGAGAGCTAGATTTCAAATCTGACTACCCAGAGAGAGCTAGATATCAAATCTGACTACCCAGAGAGAGCTAGATAACGGATCTGACTACCCAGAGAGAGCTAGATATCAAATCTGACTACCCAGAGAGAGCTAGATATCAAATCTGACTACCCAGAGAGAGCTAGATATCAAATCTGACTACCCAGAGAGAGCTAGATATCAAATCTGACTACCCAGATAGAGCTAGATAACGGATCTGACTACCCAGAGAGAGCTAGATATCAAATCTGACTACCCAGAGAGAGCTAGATATCAAATCTGACTACCCAGAGAGAGCTAGATATTGGATCTGACTACCCAGAGAGAGCTAGATATCAAATCTGACTACCCAGAAAGAGCTAGATATCGGATCTGACTACCCAGAGAGAGCTAGATATCAAATCTGACTACCCAGAGAGAGCTAGATATCAAATCTGATTACCCAGAGAGAGCTAGATATCAAATCTGACTACCCAGAAAGAGCTAGATATCGGATCTGACTACCCAGAGAGAGCTAGATATCAAATCTGACTACCCAGAGAGAGCTAGATATCAAATCTGACTACCCAGAGAGAGCTAGATATCAAATCTGACTACCCAGAAAGAGCTAGATAACGGATCTGACTACCCAGAAAGAGCTAGATATCGGATCTGACTACCCAGAGAGAGCTAGATAACGGATCTGACTACCCAGAGAGAGCTAGATATCGGATCTGACTACCCAGAGAGAGCTAGATATCAAATCTGACTACCCAGAGAGAGCTAGATAACGGATCTGACTACCCAGAAAGAGCTAGATAACGGATCTGACTACCCAGAGAGAGCTAGATAACGGATCTGACTACCCAGAAAGAGCTAGATAACGGATCTGACTACCCAGAAAGAGCTAGATAACGGATCTGACTACCCAGAAGAGCTAGATAACGGATCTGACTACCCAGAGAGAGCTAGATAACGGATCTGACTACCCAGAAAGAGCTAGATAACGGATCTGACTACCCAGAAAGAGCTAGATAACGGATCTGACTAACCAGAGAGAGCTAGATAACGGATCTGACTACCCAGAGAGAGCTAGATAACGGATCTGACTACCCAGAGAGAGCTAGATAACGGATCTGACTACCCAGAGAGAGCTAGATAACGGATCTGACTACCCAGAGAGAGCTAGATATCGGATCTGACTACCCAGAGAGAGCTAGATAACGGATCTGACTACCCAGAGAGAGCTAGATAACGGATCTGACTACCCAGAGAGAGCTAGATAACGGATCTGACTACCCAGAGAGAGCTAGATATCGGATCTGACTACCCAGAGAGAGCTAGATAACGGATCTGACTACCCAGAGAGAGCTAGATATCAAATCTGACTACCCAGAGAGAGCTAGATAACGGATCTGACTACCCAGAGAGAGCTAGATAACGGATCTGACTACCCAGAGAGAGCTAGATAACGGATCTGACTACCCAGAAAGAGCTAGATAACGGATCTGACTACCCAGAGAGAGCTAGATATCAAATCTGACTACCCAGAGAGAGCTAGATAACGGATCTGACTACCCAGAGAGAGCTAGATAACGGATCTGACTACCCAGAGAGAGCTAGATAACGGATCTGACTACCCAGAGAGAGCTAGATATCAAATCTGACTACCCAGAGAGAGCTAGATATCGGATCTGACTACCCAGAAAGAGCTAGATATCAAATCTGACTACCCAGAAAGAGCTAGATATCAAATCTGACTACCCAGAGAGAGCTAGATAACGGATCTGACTACCCAGAGAGAGCTAGATAACGGATCTGACTACCCAGAGAGAGCTAGATATCAAATCTGACTACCCAGAGAGAGCTAGATAACGGATCTGACTACCCAGAGAGAGCTAGATAACGGATCTGACTACCCAGAGAGAGCTAGATAACGGATCTGACTACCCAGAGAGAGCTAGATAACGGATCTGACTACCCAGAGAGAGCTAGATAACGGATCTGACTACCCAGAGAGAGCTAGATATCGGATCTGACTACCCAGAGAGAGCTAGATATCAAATCTGACTACCCAGAGAGAGCTAGATATCGGATCTGACTACCCAGAGAGAGCTAGATATCGGATCTGACTACCCAGAAAGAGCTAGATATCAAATCTGACTACCCAGAGAGAGCTAGATATCAAATCTGACTACCCAGAGAGAGCTAGATATCAAATCTGACTACCCAGAGAGAGCTAGATATCAAATCTGACTACCCAGAGAGAGCTAGATATCGGATCTGACTACCCAGAGAGAGCTAGATATCAAATCTGACTACCCAGAGAGAGCTAGATATCGGATCTGACTACCCAGAGAGAGCTAGATATCAAATCTGACTACCCAGAGAGAGCTAGATATCAAATCTGACTACCCAGAGAGAGCTAGATAACGGATCTGACTACCCAGAGAGAGCTAGATAACGGATCTGACTACCCAGAGAGAGCTAGATATCGGATCTGACTACCCAGAGAGAGCTAGATAACAAATCTGACTACCCAGAGAGAGCTAGATAACGGATCTGACTACCCAGAGAGAGCTAGATAACGGATCTGACTACCCAGAGAGAGCTAGATATCGGATCTGACTACCCAGAGAGAGCTAGATAACGGATCTGACTACCCAGAGAGAGCTAGATATCAAATCTGACTACCCAGAGAGAGCTAGATAACGGATCTGACTACCCAGAGAGAGCTAGATAACGGATCTGACTACCCAGAAGAGAGATAACGGATCTGACTACCCAGAAAGAGCTAGATAACGGATCTGACTACCAGAGAGAGCTAGATAACGGATCTGACTACCCAGAGAGAGCTAGATAACGGATCTGACTACCCAGAGAGAGCTAGATAACGGATCTGACTACCCAGAAAGAGCTAGATAACGGATCTGACTACCCAGAAAGAGCTAGATAACGGATCTGACTACCCAGAGAGAGCTAGATAACGGATCTGACTACCCAGAGAGAGCTAGATAACGGATCTGACTACCCAGAGAGAGCTAGATAACGGATCTGACTACCCAGAGAGAGCTAGATAACGGATCTGACTACCCAGAGAGAGCTAGATAACGGATCTGACTACCCAGAGAGAGCTAGATAACGGATCTGACTACCCAGAGAGAGCTAGATAACGGATCTGACTACCCAGAGAGAGCTAGATAACGGATCTGACTACCCAGAGAGAGCTAGATAACGGATCTGACTACCCAGAGAGAGCTAGATAACGGATCTGACTACCCAGAGAGAGCTAGATAACGGATCTGACTACCCAGAGAGAGCTAGATATCGGATCTGACTACCCAGAGAGAGCTAGATAACGGATCTGACTACCCAGAGAGAGCTAGATAACGGATCTGACTACCCAGAGAGAGCTAGATAACGGATCTGACTACCCAGAGAGAGCTAGATAACGGATCTGACTACCCAGAGAGAGCTAGATAACGGATCTGACTACCCAGAGAGAGCTAGATATCAAATCTGACTACCCAGAGAGAGCTAGATAACGGATCTGACTACCCAGAGAGAGCTAGATAACGGATCTGACTACCCAGAGAGAGCTAGATAACGGATCTGACTACCCAGAAAGAGCTAGATCTGACTACCCAGAGAGAGCTAGATAACGGATCTGACTACCCAGAGAGAGCTAGATAACGGATCTGACTACCCAGAGAGCTAGATAACGGATCTGACTACCCAGAAAGAGCTAGATAACGGATCTGACTACCCAGAGAGAGCTAGATAACGGATCTGACTACCCAGAGAGAGCTAGATAACGGATCTGACTACCCAGAAAGAGCTAGATAACGGATCTGACTACCCAGAGAGCTAGATAACGGATCTGACTACCCAGAAAGAGCTAGATAACGGATCTGACTACCCAGAGAGAGCTAGATAACGGATCTGACTACCCAGAGAGAGCTAGATAACGGATCTGACTACCCAGAGAGAGCTAGATAACGGATCTGACTACCCAGAGAGAGCTAGATAACGGATCTGACTACCAGAGAGAGCTAGATAACGGATCTGACTACCCAGAGAGAGCTAGATAACGGATCTGACTACCCAGAGAGAGCTAGATAACGGATCTGACTAACCAGAGAGAGCTAGATAACGGATCTGACTACCCAGAGAGAGCTAGATAACGGATCTGACTACCCAGAGAGAGCTAGATAACGGATCTGACTACCCAGAAAGAGCTAGATAACTACCCAGAGAGCTAGATACGGATCTGACTACCCAGAGAGAGCTAGATAACGGATCTGACTACCCAGAGAGAGCTAGATAACGGATCTGACTACCCAGAGAGAGCTAGATAACGGATCTGACTACCCAGAGAGAGCTAGATAACGGATCTGACTACCCAGAGAGAGCTAGATAACGGATCTGACTACCCAGAGAGAGCTAGATATCAATCTGACTACCCAGAGAGAGCTAGATAACGGATCTGACTACCCAGAGAGAGCTAGATAACGGATCTGACTACCCAGAGAGAGCTAGATAACGGATCTGACTACCCAGAGAGAGCTAGATAACGGATCTGACTACCCAGAGAGAGCTAGATAACGGATCTGACTACCCAGAGAGAGCTAGATAACGGATCTGACTACCCAGAGAGAGCTAGATAACGGATCTGACTACCCAGAGGCCAGGGGAAAGTAAAGCCACGAAGAAACCGCAGGTTCGGTTTTTTTTTTTTAAATCCCACTGCCTGTGGTGGGGATAGAACCCGACTCCTTCTCTACTAGAGGCCAATGTCTTACCTCTAGACCACACAGTTCCCTCAATCCTAGGCTCAAGTAGAGATGTTAATTAGGATTATTTGTAGACATTTTGACAGGGCATCATTTCCTGCGACTGTCACATCTAAGCAGCAGCGGACGGTGTGTTCGAAACTTGAGAAGGCCAGGGCATGATGAGTAGTCGCATTACGTGTGTAACAAGCTCATATACTACTAGTAAACATACATTAGTCAGTTTCTTGTACAGATAAGACATAGACAACTAGTACACTCACATTAGTCAGTTTCTTGTACAGATATTACATAGACGACTAGTACACTCACATTAGTCAGTTTCTTGTACAGATAATACATAGACGACTAGCACTCTTACATTAGTCAGTTTCTTGTACAGATAAGACATAGACAACTAGTACACTCACATTAGTCAGTTTCTTGTACAGATATTACATAGACGACTAGTACACTCACATTAGTCAGTTTCTTGTACAGATAATACATAGACGACTAGTACTCTTACATTAGCCTGTTACTTACATAGAAAGTACATAGACAACTGGGAGCCGCGATAGCTCAGTGGTTAGTGAACTGGACTACAAAGGACAAGGGGTAGAGTTCGATCCCAACCGACGGCTTCCGAGTTCACTCAGCCTTTAATGGGTACAGGATTTTTTTCTGGGAAAGTGAAGCGGCACGGGCGTAATACCGACCACATTACCCCAAAAATCATGTGCCGAAGGTCTGTAAAATTTATGGTCACTAACACCATATTCCCTATACGCCACTTGGCGTGACAGGGGTACTTTACTTTCTTTTTTACATAGACAACTAGTACACTTACATTAGCCTGTTACTTGTACAGAAAGTACACAGACAACTAGTACACTTACATTTTTTTACAGAAAGTACACAGACAACTAGTACACTTACATTAGCCTGTTACTTGTACAGAAAGTACACAGACAACTAGTACACTTACATTAACCTGTTACATATACAGAAAGTTCACTCGTCGATCCTTTCTCCTTGCAGCAATATAGACTTCCTTTCGTTATCACCACCAGACAGCCATTTGTATTGATTGTACCACTTAGACTGAAATCTTCTGGCTGCAATATTCTTTTTCAATGTAAATTCGTCGCGAAAATCCAGTTATAAAAATGTAGCAATATCATTTGGAATAATCTGTCGCGTCTATTCTAAGGTTCTTTCCAGCAACTCACATTTTGCTTCCATTCGGCCGTTCCAACTTCTAGACTGACCTTTAACCTGACAATTTGTAACAAAAGAATACGGCAATATACGCTACGTTAAATAGTTCCTTCAATTATTGTCATAAGTTATCACAACTATAATGACATAATAGTATATTAATTATTTGTTTTGAAAGTTATGACAAATACTTGGTTTTGCTTCATTTCTTACAACTTTGTTTATGATTTGTTTTAAATAAAAACGTAGCGCAGTGATCTAATGGAGCCGAGTGCAGTAAACATACCTCAACGATTTGTATTGTTTTCGTCCGGTCCGGCCTAAACTTCTAATATAAACAAAAATGTAAAGAGCCCCGTCACGCCAAGTGTAGAGGGAATATTGTGTTAGTGACCAGAAATTTTTCAGCACATGCTTTTTGGGGTTATGTGGTCGGTATTACGCCCGCTCTGCTTTACTTTTCCAGAAAAAAAAAATCCGGTACCCATTTAAGGCTGGGTGAACCCGGAAGCCATCGGTTGGGATCGAACCCTACCTCTTGTCCTTTGTAGTCCAGTTCACTAACCACTGAGCTATGAACTTGTAATATAATAATAATAATTACGTCACGATAAAATAAAAGAAACCCATTTTATTAGTTTAAATCAATGTTGCCATAGCAACGAGGAAGCAACTTCTGAAATGACCTTCCTATAGTTTTCATACATATTGCAAGGTCGATAGATGTCGCTGTACGGTTGTAGTAGGTTTGGTCTTCAGACATTGTAGCTTATCTATTAGTAACGTGTCGAAATAGTTGAGCCGTACCACGGCTGATTGGATACGGTGACTGGTTGTACAGAGACATTTAATTTGGAACTTCCGGCCAATATGGCGGATAGACGGCAGGAACCATCGATACCGTCTAAAAAGTGTTCCTTGTTGTAGTTTCATCGCATTACAAGTCCGGCATCCTGCTGGAGCTACTGAGTTTATTGCTCTGTGCACACTGTGAGCTGTATTTTTCATCGGGATTGTGTTTCGATATTCCGATTGCTTACGATGAATGATGATATCGTATGACGAAGGACATTTCAGCTGTATTCACTTTCGGTGCGCCTATCCATTATGTCTTTTGACGTCTGATGCAGCTGCTATGGCGGTGATTGCAGCTGCCTTCCTTTGGATCCTTCAATGAGACACGTTTTAATTCGAATGATTCCACTCGTACCGGCAGTTGAGCAATTATAGATTTATTTCGTTTGAAGTGATACCGGGGCATTCGATCAACCGTGACCATAACCATTTAAATTAAATCATGGTGCTGGCATGTGATTATGTTATGTATTCTGATAGAATATTAGAGGAGTCGTGGTCTCGTTGCTTCCTATGGATGTCCACCGCTGGTGCTAAGATTTGTGAAATGCTCCCCCCCCCCATCATCTCCCCTTATCCTCCCATAACCCAATCATTTCGTCTGTTTCTTTGAGATTAAAATCGCGACAGAATATCTCCCAGAAGGCAGAGATTGTTTGATTCTAATCGTAAATTCTTTGTCATAACATAACATAACATAACATAACATAACATAACATAACATAGCATAGCATAGCATAGCATAACATAACATAACATAACATAACATAACATAACATAACATAACATAACATAACATAACATATAACATTCATTACCCAGGGACATAAAAGCAAGTGATAATAAGTGAACATTATTATGATCGGAAGCTTTCAGAAACAACAGATCAACAAATCATCTCAGGGGAAGAGGTAAGTTTACAACTCTCGGGGAAAAAACACAACCAAGCAACAACAACAAAAAAAAAAACAATGAACAATATACAGCACGAAGCAGGATCGAATATGTACTCCTCGACACAGCACCTTACCACGATAAAGTAGCTAGGCAACCTAAGCAAGTTGCTACCACTTATGTACTCCTCGACACAGCACCTTACCACGATAAAGTAGCTAGGCAACCTAAGCAAGTTGCTACCACTTATGTACGCCTCGACACAGCAGCTTACCACGATAAAGTAGCTAGGCAACCTAAGCAAGTTGCTACCACTTATGTACTCCTCGACACAGCACCTTACCACGATAAAGTAGCTAGGCAACCTAAGCAAGTTGCTACCACTTATGTACGCACCTCGATAAAGTACAGCAGCTACGCCTCGACACAGCACTTACCACGATAAAGTAGCTAGGCAACCTAAGCAAGTTGCTACCACTTATGTACTCCTCGACACAGCAGCTTACCACGATAAAGTAGCTAGGCAACCTAAGCAAGTTGCTACCACTTATGTACTCCTCGACACAGCACCTTACCACGATAAAGTAGCTAGGCAACCTAAGCAAGTTGCCACCACTTGTGTACTCCTCGACACAGCAGCTTACCACGATAAAGTAGCTAGGCAACCTAAGCAAGTTGCTACCACTTGCAATGTCCGCCACGCACTTGTAGTCGTAACTATAGCATACGATTACAGACACAACTTGGGTGTAGATTCACAGTGTCCCCAAAACAATGTACCCTTTCCTTGATTGTTGTACCCATGTGACCAGTGTGTGTAGAGACTTGTAAGAAGCAAAGATTGTAACTGAAGTAATAATTTGTTTTCATAAGTTCATCATAAGTTTAATTCAAAACAGAAAGTATTGGGTGCTGGAGAATACGCGACAAGCATGGGAGGGAATAGACTATCAAACAGATATCTGACGCATCATTAAGGTTGTCCAAAGTGAATCTTTGTAAGGTAAGATACAAGACATTGAGATATTACAAGAAAATACAGACCTTGATTAAATTATGCTTGCGCAGAATAGAAAGATGGAAATGGCTGGACAAAATCACTAACATAGAATTATGGAAAAGTACTAGTCAAATACCAGTGGATAAAGAGATACAGTGAAGACAATGGTGCTGGATAGGACACACACTGCGGAAGCAAAATGAGAGTATTACACGACATGCCCTTTTCTTGACAGGAAAAAAAAGGGCCAAAAAATTGAAGTAAATGGGTACATGGTTTTTGTTTAGAGAAGGGAGAACATTTGGTCATAGATGCTATGTGATACCTTGACCTTTGTTTATATGTTACTTCTTATGCAAAGTTTGTTACTTTTCTCCAACAGCTGACGCATCTTTCAACTGTTTACCTGCCTTACAACGTCAGCACCTCTGGTCCCTTGTACAACTTGTCTTCAGATGCCGTGGAGCAGGTCTCCTACGATGCCAAGGAGAAGATCATCTACGCTGCAGGTAAAGGTTCCAAGTCTGGACAGGTGTGGAAGTTGACAAACTTGCTTTCATGTTACATTTATGTATACATGAACTTTGTCGTCTTGACTGGAAGGAATAATTGTTAGATGTCAGCAGATCTTGTCAGTTTATTTTGAAACGAAGAGCTTGTCGCCTAGCTGAATCGTCCCAATTTAGATGAATGGCTCCGTGGAAGAAGGTCCAAGATGTAGTTGTACTGTCAGGTGTGTTAATGAACTCCTTTTCTTTTCTCATTTGGCACTTGCACTGTGGTATTCTCACATTAGGTCATCAGTCGACACTTGCACTGTGATATTCTCACATTAGGTCATCAGTCGACACTTGCACTGTGATATTCTCACATTAGGTCATCAGTCGACACTTGCACTGTGATATTCTCACATTAGGTCATCAGTCGACACTTGCACTGTGATATTCTCACATTAGGTCATCAGTCGACACTTGCACTGTGGTATTCTCGCATTAGGTCATCAGTCGACACTTGCATTGGTTATCAGTCGACACCTACATTGGTGCCAATCTTGAATTTTGTATACATGTGAGTGTGGAGTCGATTGTGTCCTGTTCTGAGCAGTATAATGATAACTTGTTCGTATCTATTCATATTATGAAAGGCATCCTGATCTGAGGGTTGTGGTCCTCTGATTGATTTGATTAACTGTTTTTTATGATAGTAACTGGTGCATCTAGTTGTGTGCCTGTTGCACCTTCCAGCTGATCTGCTTTTTCATTTTCTAGTATTCCACAGTGAGATGGGATCCACTACAGGGCAACCCTGTGGTGCTTGCAGAGTTCAGTCAATAAGGTCTGCAGATGTGGTAATTTTCTGGATTGTAGTGCCTGGAGTACTGATCTTGCATCTGTCAAAAGCACTACAGGCTGTGGGCTAAGATTACTGTTCAGCAGTTTTTCTATTGCCAACTTTATTGCTTGTATTTCTGCATCATAATTGTGACAATATTTCCCTGTTGCTATTTTATTCATATCCCTAGTGTTATTTGGGTACTCTATATATGCACCTGCTCCCCCATTTTTTACTGCATTCTGTGCTGATCCATCTGTATACACACGAATCCATAGGTCTTGTGGGTATTCTTCATCCAAGAAACTGTGAGTGATTGTTTTTCGTTGTAGACTAATCTGTTCCTCTTTGTCAACTATTCCTTTCACTTTTGTCCATATTTTCACCTGATAATCCTGATTCCTCTGTCCAGAGGGTCTGTTATGGTATGAGCAGTAGGGGGTTAACAACTCTTGGTAAGTCTGGTGTTTGTCTACAAATTCGTTTGGCTTGGTGGATAAAACTGCTTCTATGGAATCAGTCCATTATTGGATGTCTACGGCACGAACATTTACCAGCCTGCATCAGCACCTTTGTGTCCTTCCGTTCTCTCAGTGCTGGTATCCTCCACAATTTCTCTATCTCCAAAATAGGTGTTGATTTCCTGTTTTCAAGATCAATGTTTGCTAAACATCGAGACCTAACATTTGTTGGCTTTTCAAACTTGAAGTTGATTAATCTCAAACTTGAAGTTGATTAATCTCAAACTTGAAGTTGATTAATCTCAAACTTTAATGGTTGTTGACGTTTTTTTTGGTTTTCGTGTCTTTCTGTCAAACAATTGATTGATTCTGGTCACTCATATGTTATGTTTATTATAATAAAATCGTAATCATTTTTGCTCATTTGTCCAGGTTATGGAGTTATACACGTGATTGACAGTTCAAACCCCGCCCAGCTGAAGCTGTTGTACAGCAAGTTCGTGGATGGGATGGACCTGACGGATATTGAGGTGTGTGACAATTTTGTCTTTGTGTCCGCGGACAACGAGAACAACAAGATGGAGGGACAGTTGCTGGTGTACAGCAAACACAGTCGAGGAGGCAATCCTGCGCTGGAGTTGCTGAAGAGTGTTGTTGGTGGGTGTTTGCTTGGTCTACCTTCTTGTCTGTTATAGCGAGTTCACAAACGTTTGCTGTTGTTTCAAACATTTATATCTCAACATTAGTGAAGTAAACATTGCACTTCTTCTCTTCTTCTTCCTCTTCTTCTTCTCTTCTTTTCTTCCTCATTTGCCTTTCAGCGTCGAGGGGAGACATAATTAGCGGTCTTTTGCTTTTCTATTTGCCGCTGTTATAGTTATGTTTCCAAGTGTTTTTAATATTCCATCAATCCATCTTTTTCGTGGTCGGCCCTTGGGTCTGGTGTTCTCGCAACGTTTATTACAGGCTCGTTGTGTTGTGTTTTGATCTTTATGTCTTATCATGTGGTCAAATCTCTTGTTTCCTGATATATTCTATGACGGTGGCTATTCCTAGCTTTTTTCTCAGTTCTTCATTTCTGATCTTATCTCTCAGACAGTTTCCTGTCATTCGTCTAACACATTTCATCTCTGTAGAGGTTATTTTTCTTATTGTTCTTGCATCTAAGGTCCAGGTCTGGCATTGGTAGCACAACGTTGGGATGAAGATTATATTGTAGAGTGTCAGTTTTGCATCCAGAGTTATTTCCTTGTTGGACAATAGTGGTGATAAATGTCCAATGATTTTACAAGCTTTGTTCCATCTTGTGTCTGTCTCTACAGTTTGGGAATTGTCGTTCGCCACTAGACTTATTCCTAGTATGTAAATTCCTCTACTCATTTAAGTTGTCTGCCGTCTATAGTTATGCTAATGTTTCGTTTCTCTTTTGCGATATTCATGACTTCTGTTTTGCTGATGTTGATTTTCATGTTATATTTTTTGCCTGTTCTGTTGAGTCTATTTAAGTGTTTTTGTAGGTCTTCTATTGTTTCATGTATCAGTTCTTGATCGTTTGCAAATAGAAGCTCGTTGATTTCCTCTGTCTCTGATGGTTTGGCTAACTTGGATATATAGTCTATGTATGTAATAAACCGTAGGGGGATAGTACGCACCCCTGTCTTACACCTGATCTAACTTTTAAGTGGTCTGTGTTTTTTTTTCTGCTGCTGTTGTCCTCTGACTGTGCAGCTGCTGTTGATGTATAGAATTTTAATTAAGTTGATTTGATGTTGGCTAAAATATATGTTGGCTAAAATATATGTTGGCTAAAATATATGTTGGCTAAAATATATGTTGGCTAAAATGGTTGAAAATACATATGTTATCATCGTCAACCCTATGCCTGGAAGGAATACATTTCAACCTGACAGATAAGAGGCTATTCAAAGCAAGAAAAAGCGTTGAGCTTCATAAGAAGGTGTTGGAAATACATTGGTCACGTGCTGGGAATGAATGAAGAAACACTTCCCCATCAGGCATTCATGTGGAAACCATCTGGTAAAAGAAAACAAGGTAAACCACATATATAGTTGCGATAGATATATCTGGATATATGTAATATGAATGTATCTTACTCCACATATGGCTACATGTATTATGTTATTAATGTTTTAACTATCATTATCCACCCAGTTGGACCTCAGCCTGACATGATCTATCCCAGGCCAGGATGTCGCAGCGTTTTAATTGCGCTAGAAGCAGAGGCCTTCTATGGGCCGGATGGCAAGATTGTTGTAAGTATCGCTACGATATGTCTGTTTGTTATGAATGTCACAACTATATTTAATTTTGTTGTAACTATCGCAACTATATATTTTACTTTCTTGTAAATATCGCAACTATATTTAACGTTGTTGCAACTGCCGCAATTATATTTTACTTTCTTGTAAATATCGCAAGTATATATAAGTTTGTTTTGCTATTGCAACTATATTTAAACTTGTTGTTACTATCGCAACTATATATAAGTTGGTTGTTGCTATCGCAACTATATTTAACCTTGGTGTTACTATCGCAACTATATTTAAGTTTGTTGTTACTATTGCAACTATATTTAACCTTGTTACTATTGCAACTATATTTAAGTTTGTTGTTGCTATCGCAACTATATTTAAGTTTGTTGTTACTATTGCAACTATATTTAACCTTGTTACTATCGCAACTATATTTAAGTTTGTTGTTACTATTGCAACTATATTTAACCTTGTTACTATCGCAACTATATTTAAGTTTGTTGTTACTATTGCAACTATATTTAACCTTGTTACTATCGCAACTATATTTAAGTTTGTTGTTACTATTGCAACTATATTTAACCTTGTTACTATTGCAACTATATTTAAGTTTGTTGTTGCTATCGCAACTATATTTAAGTTTGTTGTTACTATTGCAACTATATTTAACCTTGTTACTATTGCAACTATATTTAAGTTTGTTGTTGCTATCGCAACTATATTTAAGTTTGTTGTTACTATTGCAACTATATTTAACCTTGTTACTATCGCAACTATATTTAAGTTTGTTGTTGCTGTCGCAACTATATTTAAGTTTGTTGTTGCTGTCGCAACTATATTTAAGTTTGTTGTTGCTGTCGCGACTATATTTAAGTTTGTTGTTGCTGTCGCGACTATATTTAAGTTTGTTGTTGCTGTCGCAACTATATTTAAGTTTGTTGTTGCTGTCGCGACTATATTTAAGTTTGTTGTTGCTGTCGCTACTATATTTAAGTTTGTTGTTGCTGTCGCTACTATATTTAAGTTTGTTGCAAGCATCGTTCCTATATTTAGTTTCGTCTGCGATCAAGTTTAACCTTGTAATTTAGAGCAGATCCCGTGACCGTAGAAGCAACCATCTTGTCTCAATCTATTCCGGCACGTCTGAAGGCTTCACTGGTCTCTTCAACTTGCTAGAAAGAAACCATTGGAAGAATTCTGTTAGTTGGTGAAACAATCCAGCCCTAGTTACTTGTCATAGCAGCAGGTTGTAGAATCTAGCTCCTAGTTACTTGTCATAGTAGCAGGTTGTAGAATCTAGCTCCTAGTTGCTTGTCATAGCAGCAGGTTGTAGAATCTAGCTCCTAGTTGCTTGTCATAGCAGCAGGTTGTAGAATCTAGCTCCTAGTTGCTTGTCATAGTAGCAGATTGTAGCAGAATCTAGCTCCTAGTTACTTGTCATAGCAGCAGGTTGTAGAATCTAGCTCCTAGTTGCTTGGCATAGCAGCAGGTTATAGAATCTAGCTCCTAGTTGCTTGTCATAGCAGCAGGTTGTAGAATCTAGCTCCTAGTTACTTGTCATAGCAGCAGGTTGTAGAATCTAGCTCCTAGTTACTTGTCATAGCAGCAGGTTGTAGAATCTAGCTCCTAGTTACTTGTCATAGCAGCAGGTTGTAGAATCTAGCTCCTAGTTGCTTGTCATAGTAGCAGATTGTAGCAGAATCTAGTTCCTAGTTGCTTGTCATAGTAGCAGATTGTAGCAGAATCTTGTTCCTAGTTGTTTGTCATAGTAGCAGGTTGTAGCAGAATCTTGTTCCTAGCTGCTTGTCATAGTAGCAGGTTGTAGCAGAATCCAGGCCCTAGTTGCTTGTCATAGTAGCAGGTTGTAGCAGAATCTAGTTTTGGTTGTTTGCCTTAGCAACAATTTATAACGCTCTGTAGATGGCGAAAACAAATATTGTTGTTGCAGGATCCCGAAGGGGCAGTTGTCATTGTTAGCTGGCCTGAAGGACCGCAGGGAAGTGCCCAGACCGTGAAGGCATTGGACTTCAGGAGCTTCAACAGCAGGTCGGTGTTGTGATTGTTCTTGAGTACTGATTTTCAGCATTACAGTTTTGCATTATTTCATTTTTTAAATTTTCTAGTTATTAATTAAAAAAAAAATTATAATGTAGTTATTTCCCTTTCGTTGCGTCATCTAATTTCATTTCTTACCTCCCACCCCCTTTTATTTACTAATTGTGCTCATTCTAGAACATGTAGTAGAGTCTATCTTCATTCCGTTGTCCCTTTGTGTTGCTCTGGTTTTGTGAAGAAGATCACATTTAGGTCGAAATGTTATGATTTTCTTTTGTTCCTTTCTTGTAGAGCCACCACCAGATTTGGTGGGAGTGTACGTTACCAAATATGCTCCCTCCGATTGTTGTACATGCTTGTTACTAGTGGGCAGATCGTTGGGTTTGATTTCCTGTTCACAGGAAAATATAAGCAGTGGCACAGTTTGTGAAGTTGTTCATGATGTGTGTTTATGTTTCATACTTTTGTTCTTTAGTTTTAGAGCTGACGTCACAGCATTACGAGTAAACCCGAAATTGCTCAGATACTTTCAAAGGTTGACGAAATGAGTGCAAAGTGATGATGACAGTAGCTCGCTTGTTATGCATGCATATAGCTCATTGTTGCAGGATATCATTTCTACTTGCTCCACGTGATGAAAGCATTAGCTATTTTAAGACTGCACTCTCTGCAACGGCAGTGATGACGCACAACAGGCAAACGTTGACATCGTCATGGTTGATGACGCAGACCATCTCTTTTTTAGATCAGCTTCATCAGCTCTTTCATCCCACAGCCTACATCCTCTCCTCCTAACTATACATCCAGGAAACTACATCCAGTTGAGTTGTTGAAGGCTTGAGTCGTCTGTATATGTCACACATTGACGTCTGTATATGTCACACACTGACGTCTGTATATGTCACACATTTACGTCTGTATATGTCACACATTGACGTTTGTATATGTCACACATTGACGTCTGTATATGTCACACACTGACGTCTGTATATGTCACACATTTACGTCTGTATATGTCACACACTGACGTCTGTATTTGTCACACATTGACGTCGGTGATATGCGTCCTATAACTCACCCATCGCACTAATAATCGTCTCTCTGTGCTAGTTGATGTACAAGACTGTGCTCTATGTGTCTGGCTATGTGACATCTTCTTCTTCCTATTCTACATTCCAGCTGGCTGTGGAGCATAGGTCTTCAACAAACACTTTGAGCTGCCTGTGGAGCATAGGTCTTCAACAAACACTTTGAGCTGCCTGTGGAGCATAGGTCTTCAACAAACACTTTGAGCTCCCTGTGGAGCATAGGTCTTCAACAAACACTTTGAGCTCCCTGTGGAGTATAGGTCTTCAACAAACACTTTCAGCTGCCTGTGGAGCATAGGTCTTCAACAAACACTTTGAGCTCCCTGTGAAGCATAGGTCTTCAACAAACACTTTCAGCTCCCTGTGGGGCATAGGTCATCAACAAACACTTTCAGCCCCCTGTGGAGCATAGGTCTTCAACAAACACTTTCAGCTCCCTGTGGAACATAGGTCTTCAACAAACACTTTGAGCTCCCTGTGGAGCAAAGGTCTTCAACAAAAACTGTCAGCTCCCTGTGAAGCATAGGTCTTCAACAAACACTTTCAGCTCCATATGGAGCATAGGTCGTCTACAAACATTTTACAAGCCTTTCTGTTTCTTGTCATTCTTTTAAGATTATTCCATGTCTTTCCCCATCATCTTCATCTCTGCTTCTATCTGTCTTCTCAAAGGATATTTTGTTTCCACTTTGTATCTTTCCGTAGGAATTTCAAAACTGGTCATGTCGCGTAATACTCTCAGTTGGCTTCCGTAGAGCGTGTCCTATCCAGCGCCATCGTCCTCGTTGTATCCCTTTATCCACTGATATTTGACTGGTACTTTTCCAAAAATTCTACGTCAGTGATTTAGTCCTGCCATTTCCTTCATTTTATTCTTCACAGGCATCTATTAATGAAGGTCTGTATTTTTGAGATTGTTATTTTTCTTGTTCTCCATGTTTGACGGCCATATTTTAACATTGGCGTTGAACATTTTTATTTCTGTATTTAACCTCATTTTTGTTTTTATTTCCATATGTTTCCTAGCTGCAACGAAGGCTCCTCTTGTATCCTTTATTTTGGTATCATTCTCTGTTCCCTTGGCATCTTGCAGCAAGTTCCTCAACTCTGGACTGTGCGGTATCAACTTTCCGCTGATGCTGATGACTGACTGACTGACTGACTGACTGACTGACTGACTGACTGACTGACTGACTGACACCATCAGCGTAAAGTCACTGTTCCTTAACTACATCAAGGGACATAACAGAAGTTCACTCGTCGGTCTTTATATCTATTTAATACACGGTTGTGCCCCTTTATGAGGCCATTTATAAGACTATCTGTGTCTCAAACTCAGATGGAAGCTGTACAACAGAGGTGGGATGCAGTATTGCTCAGGCAAAAACAGCTTTCTAAAAAATGAGGAAGACACTATGCAATCCATTTTTGACAATAGAAACAAGAAAAATAGTTCGTAAATGTTATGTAGAGTCAGTCTTAACATATGGATGTGAATCATGGGCAATAGGACAACAGACAAGGAAATCACTGGAGTCTGTAGAAATGTGGTTTTACAGAAAAATGTTGAGAATACCATGGACAGCTAAGAAGAGTAATTAACACGTTATGAAAGAGGCCAAAGCAAAAAGAGAGCTAATTTCCAATATTAGGAAGAAACAATCATCATTTTTTTTGTATTGAGGGGCGAAGAGATAGAGGGAAGCAAAGAGAAAAGATACCAGATAGGTTAAGAGAATGGCTTGGCAGAAAGTCAACAACAGAAATGATAAATAACTGTCGAGATCAAAAGTTGTAGAGAGACATGACCACCTATCCCAGCAGGGCCGGTACTTGATGATGATGATGATAGCTTTACATCTTCAGAATAACACCAAAGGACGATTTATGATGTAGCTTAAGAAATCAATCAATCAATGAATGAATGAATCAATCAATCAATCAATCAATCAGAAGAAATTATGAAACACAATACAAGTTTCTACTTGTGTGTTTGAGTGGTTGACTGTAGAGAAGAACATTAAGGGTTATTGAGTTGAGTTATTGAGTTATTTGCGGGTCATCATCATTGCACTCGGAACATGTCCATAGGTGCTCAGATCCCCACCTCAGCAAGTCCCGCAGTGTCCAGCGAATGACGATTCCAGTTCTATGTTGGTTGATAAGTCTTCTCATACGGCCACTAAGTTTCTTATTTCTGGCAGTGCCCATCTTAACTCCCATTTCCATCATCTGAAGAAGTGACGTGGATCTGTGTTTGTCGAAGTCATGTGCTATTCCCATATCTCGGAGGGCATTGATGATGTCCGCCCGATCCATTGGTTGCCCGTCCTCAACAACAGTGCAGCTAGCCAACCTGTCCGCTCTTTCATTTCTCCGTACTCCCGCATGTCCAGGGACATAGACAAAGGTGACCTTACGTATTTTGGACTTCTGCAATGACTATACCCATTGCATGCGTACAGAGCCCGCCTCCACTTTTTTTAATCATGCTCATCGAATCACTCAGTATACATGTGTTGGTGTAGTCTTGTGACTCTAACCATTTGAATGCCTTGGTCACTGCGATCACTTTCATTGTCATGCTACTCGTGGTCATGACGTATGCACCACTGTCTTTTTTTCACTATTCTGCCTGCCGAGCGTGCTGTAAATGCCCATGCACTTCTTTGGTGTCGTCGTACAGATCCGTCTGTATAGATGACTGCATCTTTCTCATCGGTGTTATCGCAGATGAGGCCGTTGATCTCAGCATTAACCACGACCGGGTTCTGTTCCCTACTTTTCCTGTGGAGTGTGACAATACACGATAAAGTCCCCTTGAATGACGTAGGCACCGGTATCCACTCCTCACCAACGCTGATATTGGTAAGCCCCACAGACCTGTTTGATGACATCTTCTGTTCAGCCTGCCCATGATTTGCCTCTTTTTAGCCTGGCACATTTCCTTGTGTTGAGCACGTGGTGCAATGGGTACTCTTTATCTGTACTAATCTTCAGGTATGCTCGTGCTCTCCAGATCTTGATTCTGTCATCCATAGTTGGAAAGTCAAGAAGATACCTCATTGCTACACAGGGAGTGTCCCTCGTACATCCCAGGATAATGCGCATGGCTTCATTTTGTATTTTCTCCAGCCTATCAATTTGAATCGCACTGACAGTATGAATTGCCAGGGCGTACTCGATTGGTGCGAGGACTAATCCCTGGAACAGAAGAGTAAGTAGCCTCTGCTCGATGTTGGCAGCTGCCATGACCTTCAAGGCGGACAATCCTTTGCGGGATTTTGTTATCACATGGTTGACGTGGTCCCAAAAACACAGGCTGCGATTAACCTTAACTCCGAGGTATGTCATCAACTTGTCCCTGGTCACCTCATCAGCTCCCATTCGTACTACCGGTGTGGTCGTATTAACGATATGATTGTTAAGGGAGAACCATGAAACTGATGCTTTATTATGATTAACCAAGGCATCTGAAACCCCACACCAGGAAGAAATGCGATCGAGTTCGTCTTGCATTGTGGAGGCGATTCCCCGTCTGTCTCTTCCCTGTCAATATACCAGAATATCATCAGCAAAAGTCATAGTTCTTCCCCTCCCATCCAGCTGTTGTTCCGTGATCGTTATTGTGTGCACGTTAAATAGAACTGGTGACAATGGTGAGCCTTGTTGCAGCCCTGGACAAATGGATGTTGACTCGGAAGACCAACTTCCACATCAGAGTGTCACCTTCCTCTGAAACAGTGCCGCGATGATCCATCTAATGAGTAAGGGGTGCACCGCCAGTTTGAGAAGCATATGCATGAGATATTCAAACGGTACCCTGTTGTATGCATCCTCCAGATCTATAGCAGCAGCACATGTCTCCTGTCGTCTGTGGTAGCCTTCGAAGACGTCATAGGCAAAGACTGCCGCATTGAGCCATGTCTCTTTGTTATATCTATAACCTCCGAGTGTGGGTGGGAATGCGCGTTTCTGTTCAAGGTGACAGGTGAGGACACGGGCAACTATTTTCTCCAGCAGCTTGCCCGCAGTGTTCTGCATTGTGATGATTCTGTAGGCACTGATCTGAGAATGGTACTTATTTGGCTTCGGTAGCGGTAGTCCGTAGCTGTGTAGCCGCTCCTCCTTAATCTGGCCACTCCGAATACTGGCATTAAACTCATTGGCCAGTTTTGTCAAGTCGTCATCAGCTAAATCGCCTACGTCATCGTACCGAACACCATCTGGACCAGGAGAGGTATTGTGTGACCTTTTAAGTGTCGTGCGAATGGTATCGGTTGTGATTGTGAGATCTTCTTCCAGCCCTGCATCCTTACAAAACTGTGACAGCGATCCCCGTATCCTCATTCTTACAGCCTCATTTCTTTGGTCCATCTGCTCAATAAAGCGGGCAAGCAGGGCCTTCCCTTTGCTCTCATCAGATTTGTGCCATATCCGATCTGTGCTCTGAAAGTCCGGTATGTCTCTGTGTCGTGCTGTGCCATTCATGCTCTGATGAAGGCGCCAGAATTAACATTAAGGGTGTTTCTGTACATGTACATAATGAGTGGTTGATTGTAGAGATGAACATTAAGTGTGTTTCTGTACATGTACATAATGAGTGGTTGATTGTAGAGAAGAACATTTTAGGGTGTTTCTGTGCATGTACATAATGAGTGGTTGATTGTAGAGAAGAACATTAAGGGTGTTTCTGTACATGTACATAATGAGTGGTTGACAGTAGAGATGAACATTAAGGGTGTTTCTGTACATGTACATAATGAGTGGTTGACAGTAGAGAAGAACATTAAGGGTGTTTGTCCCTTCAGGGTTGACGAGCTTCTCGACACTGGAGTTAGGTTTGTCTTCCGTGAGAACAACACATTGAGTGCCGACTTGGAACCGGAGTTTATCACCCTTGACGCCGAGGGAAACAAGGCCTATGTTTGTTTACAGGTAAGTAAGAAAGCCTTGATTAGACAAGACCTATGTTTGTTTACAGGTAAGTAAGAAAGCCTTGATTAGACAAGGCCTATGTTTGTTTACATGTAAGTAAGAAAGCCTTGATTAGACAAGACCTATGTTTGTTTACAGGTAAGTAAGAAAGCCTTGATTAGACAAGACATATGTCTGTTTACAGGTAAGTAAGAAAGCCTTGATTAGACAAGACCTATATTTGTTTACAGGTAAGTAAGAAAGCCTTGATTAGACAAGACCTATGTCTGTTTACAGGTAAGTAAGAAAGCCTTGATTAGACAAGACCTATGTCTGTTTACAGGTAAGTAAAAACGCCTTAATTAGCCTAGTTAAGAAAACAAAGACATCTGGGGAGGTTTGGGAGCGGGACCACCTGACCTGTAATTCTCTATTCACCTGGTTGTCTGCTGTCCATGATTCACTTCCATATGTCAAGGCTTGTTGCATAAGACGTTTACCATTTTCTGCAATTTTGGCCTGAGCTATTTTGCTTTTATTTATGTGGTGCATCTTCCATCTGATGTTATTATTGTGCCCACGTATTTGGAACGTTGCACTTGTTTCATATTTGTCCTGTTTCTTTTAAAATGCTGCATGATGGTGATGATTGTTTCTTCGATATAACCATTACCTCTGTTTTCTTACTATTCAGACTGAGACCTTTCTAGTTGCTTTTTTTTTTTTTAATTATGTCTATCACTTCTTGTAGTTCATTCTCTGTCTCTGCTATTAAGACTGTAAAGTATGTAAAGTACCCCCGTCACACCAAGTGGCGTATAGGGAAATATGATGTTAGTGACCCTATATTTTACAGACATTCAGCACATGATTTTTGGGGTAATGTGGTCGGTATTACGCTTGTGCTGCTTTACTTTCCCAGAAAAAAAATCCGGTACTCATTTAAGGCTGGGTGAACCCGGAAGCCGTCGATTGGGATCGAACCCTACTCCTTGTCATTTGTACTCCAGTTCACTAACCACTGAGCTATCACGGCTGCCTATTAAGACTGTGTCATCCGCATATTCCAAATTGTTTATTTGTGACCGTCGACTTCATTTCCTTTTTTATCTACTAGTATCTCATAATATTTGATATGATTATTTGATATTTATATCTATAAAGAAAACTGAATAAGAAGGACATATTAACTTGACCTATATAGCAGCTTTGTTTTTAATGGAAGCTACGCTCAGTTGATTAAGACCGCTAAATCAGTCTACCTGGATGGTTGTAAACTTTCAGAATAAAAAGGGCATGCATCTTTCCGAAAGCAACAGGCGGTTGTAAATCATGGACAATCTCGCAAGCAGCAAGGATGTAAATTGATTCATTCAAAATAAAATGCTACAGAAAAATCCTCAAGATACCTGGAATAATGAAAAATATAAAAGAAGAAATATTTTTTTTAAATTTCAATATTTTAAAGAACTGGCTTGCAAACACCATTCAACATAGGAAATTATAATATGATGGCCACGTCAACTGAGACAGCGGGATGGGAAGAACAATAATGTAAGGTATAGTTTTTGGACGATACATCAGGGCAGACCAAGAAAAAAGTGATGTCAAGATTAAAAGAATAACTTGAACATGGCAACAGAAGAAGTGGTACATCTGGCGAGAGACAGAGATTCTTTCAGATGGGATGTTGGGAATGCAACGTTCTATGGGAGATCTGGCTAGAGACAGAGATTCTTTCAGATGGGATGTTGGGAATGCAACGTTCTATGGGAGATCTGGCTAGAGACAGAGATTCTTTCAGATGGGATGTTGGGAATGCAACGTTCTATGGGAGATCTGGCTAGAGACAGATTATACAGTGCATTTTTTATGCGATTATCTTAATAACAATTTTTATTTTAATAAAGAAACTGTCAATCAATTGTCAAACATTTCAACCGACATAAGTTGATTTCTAAAACAGGTCTCACTAACGTGATCAATTCACATGAATAAATTGAGTCTTGTAACTGTCTCAGCAGTAAAACCGGCCACATACAACAGCCAACATAGCAAAGTTCAATAATCAAATAACAACTAAGATGGTTCTACATATAAAAACCTGCTTCTGAATATCCCCTAATTTGTCCTTGTTCACACACTGTTACTTTTTAGAGATGTCCAACCGACCAAAGTCACTTGCGCACGCCGCGAAGAGAGGTTTGTGGAAGATGCTCCGATGTCAAGGTCAGGACACACAGGCCTACACTGGTCAGACTTGCATTACGACGGAGGGCACTCCTTGCCACGACTATGGTTAAGATGTCGTTGAGACACGGTTACATCATCCCAGCAGTGAAGGCAAGTGCGATGGTTAAGATGTCGTTGAGACACGGTTACATCATCCCAGCAGTGAAGGCAAGTGCTGGCCAGTACTGTTTGCTTAGGTAAACCATCAGGACCAGAGGCAGTTAGAGTCATCCATGTTGGACTTCAATCAAACGACATCAAACTATCAGGTTTCTGTGCATCCTTCTTGGCTGCATCCCTGAGTACCGCCTTCCTTCAACTGCCCAACTCCATCTCTCACTGACTTCTAACGGACTCTCTCTAACAACCACTACCCACTAACTTCCCTAACAACCCACGTCATCCTATTTTTACGTCACTTTTCTCTCCCTTCGCACTACACTGCACTAATTCCGTCTCTACCTATTTTGGCGTGCAAATCCACTTTTACACAGAGATTCTTTCAGACGGTGGGGAATGTAACGTTGTATGGGAGATCTGGCTAGAGACAGAGATTCTTTCAGACGGTGGGGAATGTAACGTTGTATGGGAGATCTGGCTAGAGACAGAGATTCTTTCAGACGGTGGGGAATGTAACGTTGTATGGGAGATCTGGCTAGAGACAGAGATTCTTTCAGACGGTGGGGAATGTAACGTTGTATGGGAGATCTGGCTAGAGACAGAGATTCTTTCAGACGGTGGGGAATGTAACGTTGTATGGGAGATCTGGCTAGAGACAGAGATTCTTTCAGACGGTGGGGAATGTAACGTTGTATGGGAGATCTGGCTAGAGACAGAGATTCTTTCAGACGGTGGGGAATGTAACGTTGTATGGGAGATCTGGCTAGAGACAGAGATTCTTTCAGACGGTGGGGAATGTAACGTTGTATGGGAGATCTGGCTAGAGACAGAGATTCTTTCAGACGGTGGGGAATGTAACGTTGTATGGGAGATATGGCTAGAGACAGAGATTCTTTCAGACGGTGGGGAATGTAACGTTGTATGGGAGATCTGTCTAGAGACAGAGATTCTTTCAGACGGTGGGGAATGTAACGTTGTATGGGAGATCAGGCTAGAGACAGAGATTCTTTCAGACGGTGGGGAATGTAACGTTGTATGGGAGATCTGGCTAGAGACAGAGATTCTTTCAGACGGTGGGGAATGTAACGTTGTATGGGAGACCTGGCTAGACACAGAGATTCTTTCAGACGGTGGGGAATGTAACGTTGTATGGGAGACCTGGCTAGAGACAGAGATTCTTTCAGACGGTGGGGAATGTAACGTTGTATGGGAGATCTGGCTAGAGACAGAGATTCTTTCAGACGGTGGGGAATGTAACGTTGTATGGGAGATCTGGCTAGAGACAGAGATTATTTCAGACGGTGGGGAATGTAACGTTGTATGGGAGATCTGGCTAGAGACAGAGATTCTTTCAGACGGTGGGGAATGTAACGTTGTACGGGAGATCTGGCTAGAGACAGAGATTCTTTCAGACGGTGGGGAATGTAACGTTGTATGGGAGATCTGGCTAGAGACAGAGATTCTGTCAGACGGGCTGTGGGGAATGTAACGTTGTATGGGAGATCTGACTAGAGACAGAGATTCTTTCAGACGGTGGGGAATGCAACGTTGTATGGGAGATCTGGCTAGAGACAGAGATTCTTTCAGACGGTGGGGAATGCAATGTTGTATGGGAGATCTGGCTAGAGACAGAGATTCTTTCAGACGGTGGGGAATGCAACGTTGTATGGGAGATCGGGCTAGAGACAGAGATTCTTTCAGACGGTGGGGAATGTAACGTTGTATGGGAGATCTGGCTAGAGACAGAGATTCTTTCAGACGGTGGGGAATGTAACGTTGTATGGGAGATCTGGCTAGAGACAGAGATTCTTTCAGACGGTGGGGAATGTAACGTTGTATGGGAGATCTGGCTAGAGACAGAGATTCTTTCAGACGGTGGGGAATGTAACGTTGTATGGGAGATCTGGCTAGAGACAGAGATTCTTTCAGACGGTGGGGAATGTAACGTTGTATGGGAGATCTGGCTAGAGACAGAGATTCTTTCAGACGGTGGGGAATGTAACGTTGTATGGGAGATCTGGCTAGAGACAGAGATTCTTTCAGACGGTGGGGAATGTAACGTTGTATGGGAGATATGGCTAGAGACAGAGATTCTTTCAGACGGTGGGGAATGTAACGTTGTATGGGAGCTCTGGCTAGAGACAGAGATTCTTTCAGACGGTGGGGAATGTAACGTTGTATGGGAGATCTGGCTAGAGACAGAGATTCTTTCAGACGGTGGGGAATGTAACGTTGTATGGGAGATCTGGCTAGAGACAGAGATTCTTTCAGACGGTGGGGAATGTAACGTTGTATGGGAGACCTGGCTAGACACAGAGATTCTTTCAGACGGTGGGGAATGTAACGTTGTATGGGAGACCTGGCTAGAGACAGAGATTCTTTCAGACGGTGGGGAATGTAACGTTGTATGGGAGATCTGGCTAGAGACAGAGATTCTTTCAGACGGTGGGGAATGTAACGTTGTATGGGAGATCTGGCTAGAGACAGAGATTCTTTCAGACGGTGGGGAATGTAACGTTGTATGGGAGATCTGGCTAGAGACAGAGATTCTTTCAGACGGTGGGGAATGTAACGTTGTACGGGAGATCTGGCTAGAGACAGAGATTCTTTCAGACGGTGGGGAATGTAACGTTGTATGGGAGATCTGGCTAGAGACAGAGATTCTGTCAGACGGGCTGTGGGGAATGTAACGTTGTATGGGAGATCTGGCTAGAGACAGAGATTCTTTCAGACGGTGGGGAATGCAACGTTGTATGGGAGATCTGGCTAGAGACAGAGATTCTTTCAGACGGTGGGGAATGCAATGTTGTATGGGAGATCTGGCTAGAGACAGAGATTCTTTCAGACGGTGGGGAATGTAACGTTGTATGGGAGATCTGGCTAGAGACAGAGATTCTGTCAGACGGGCTGTGGGGAATGTAACGTTGTATGGGAGATCTGGCTAGAGACAGATATTCTTTCAGACGGTGGGGAATGTAACGTTGTATGGGAGATCTGGCTAGAGACAGAGATTCTGCCAGACGGGCTGTGGGGAATGTAACGTTGTATGGGAGATCTGGCTAGAGACAGAGATTCTTTCAGACGGTGGGGAATGTAACGTTGTATGGGAGATCTGGCTAGAGACAGAGATTCTTTCAGACGGTGGGGAATGTAACGTTGTATGGGAGATCTGGCTAGAGACAGAGATTCTTTCAGACGGTGGGGAATGTAACGTTGTATGGGAGATCTGGCTAGAGACAGAGATTCTTTCAGACGGTGGGGAATGTAACGTTGTATGGGAGATCTGGCTAGAGACAGAGATTCTGCCAGACGGGCTGTGGGGAATGTAACGTTGTATGGGAGATCTGGCTAGAGACAGAGATTCTTTCAGACGGTGGGGAATGTAACGTTGTATGGGAGATCTGGCTAGAGACAGAGATTCTTTCAGACGGTGGGGAATGTAACGTTGTATGGGAGATCTGGCTAGAGACAGAGATTCTTTCAGACGGTGGGGAATGTAACGTTGTATGGGAGATCTGGTTAGAGACAGAGATTCTTTCAGACGGTGGGGAATGTAACGTTGTATGGGAGATCTGGCTAGAGACAGAGATTCTTTCAGACGATGGGGAATGTAACGTTGTATGGGAGATCTGGCTAGAGACAGAGATTCTGTCAGACGGGCTGTGGGGAATGCAACGTTGTATGGGAGATCTGGCTAGAGACAGAGATTCTGTCAGACGGGCTGTAGGGAATGTAACGTTGTATGGGAGACCTGGCTAGAGACAGAGATTCTTTCAGACGGTGGGGAATGCAACGTTGTATGGGAGATATGGCTAGAGACAGAGATTCTTTCAGACGGGCTGTGGGGAATGCAACGTTGTATGGGAGATCTGGCTAGAGACAGAGATTCTGTCAGACGGGCTGTAGGGAATGTAACGTTGTATGGGAGATCTGGCTAGAGACATAGATTCTTTCAGACGGTGGGGAATGCAATGTTGTATGGGAGATCTGGCTAGAGACAGAGATTCTTTCAGACGGTGGGGAATGCAACGTTGTATGGGAGATCTGGCTAGAGACAGAGATTCTTTCAGACGGTGGGGAATGTAACGTTGTATGGGAGATCTGGCTAGAGACAGAGATTCTTTCAGACGGTGGGGAATGTAACGTTGTATGGGAGATCTGGCTAGAGACAGAGATTCTGTCAGACGGGCTGTGGGGAATGTAACGTTGTATGGGAGATCTGGCTAGAGACAGAGATTCTGCCAGACGGTGGGGAATGTAACGTTGTATGGGAGATCTGGCTAGAGACAGAGATTCTGCCAGACGGGCTGTGGGGAATGTAACGTTGTATGGGAGATCTGGCTAGAGACAGAGATTCTTTCAGACGGTGGGGAATGTAACGTTGTATGGGAGATCTGGCTAGAGACAGAGATTCTTTCAGACGGTGGGGAATGTAACGTTGTATGGGAGATCTGGCTAGAGACAGAGATTCTTTCAGACGGTGGGGAATGTAACGTTGTATGGGAGATCTGGCTAGAGACAGAGATTCTTTCAGACGGTGGGGAATGTAACGTTGTATGGGAGATCTGGTTAGAGACAGAGATTCTTTCAGACGGTGGGGAATGTAACGTTGTATGGGAGATCTGGCTAGAGACAGAGATTCTTTCAGACGGTGGGGAATGTAACGTTGTATGGGAGATCTGGCTAGAGACAGAGATTCTGTCAGACGGGCTGTGGGGAATGCAACGTTGTATGGGAGATCTGGCTAGAGACAGAGATTCTGTCAGACGGGCTGTAGGGAATGTAACGTTGTATGGGAGACCTGGCTAGAGAAAGAGATTCTTTCAGACGGTGGGGAATGCAACGTTGTATGGGAGATATGGCTAGAGACGGAGATTCTTTCAGACGGTGCGGAATGCAACGTTCTGCAAATGACATGCGACCGGATCATGTAATTAACACTTTCCTTGAACTTAAACCTGATTGGCCAGTCAGATCATTTGAACGAATGTCTACAATCGATTACTTTGATAATTCTGGTGGTTTCAGTTTTGTATTTAATGTTCTATATCATTTTAGGAAAACAACGCAATAGCCGAGATCGACCTGGCCACAGAGACGATCACGCGTGTCAACGGCCTAAGCTACAAACAATGGGGAGTTCTGGACGCCAGTGACAGAGATAAAGGTAGCCCCTTCTTGTTCTCTGGAGCACGTGATCTTCTACATAGTTGTGTCATTGTCATCACCTATTTCTTGATCGTTCGTCATAATTCGGTGTCATTGTCATCACCTATTTCTTGATCGTTCGTCATAAATCGGTGTCATTGTCATCACCTATTTCTTGATCGTTCGTCATAAATCGGTCTCATTGTCATCACCTATTTCTTGATCGTTCGTCATAAATCGGTGTCATTGTCATCACCTATTTCTTGATCGTTCGTCATAAATCGGTCTCATTGTCATCACCTATTTCTTGATCGTTCGTCATAAATCGGTCTCATTGTCATCACCTATTTCTTGATCGTTCGTCATAAATCGGTCTCATTGTCATCACCTATTTCTTGATCGTTCGTCATAAATCAGTGTCATTGTTACTGCTATTTACTGCTTGCAAGCAGCAGATACAAAGTCAACGCCTTTGATAACGCGAAGGGGTTGAACTCGGGACCCACGTGTCCAAAGGTGGACATTTTCTCTTTAGACCACCCATCTGATTTTATGAAACACGTGTTGCTGAAATCTATTGAGAATGGATCTCAGTTTGAATTAACCAGTCTGTACATTCCTAAAATATTTTAGATACCGTCAGACTTATGTCTCTTTGCATTTCTTCCAAAGGTTGTTCCTGATGAAGAATTTAGCACCGAATCTTTTGTTTTTTCTTCGATATCCCTAAACTTTCAATGGCTTTCTATTTGCTAGGGATTTTTGAGTGACTTGAAACACACTGAATTAATGAAGTACTTTTTTGTTTAATTGTTTCAGAACTGATTCGCTATTGGTTAATTTTGCAGGTATTCAAATGAGCTACTGGCCAATCAGAGCTTGGTACCAACCTGACGCAATTCAGTTTGTCAGCTGGAAGGGGCGGAGTTTTGTCCTGACAGCCAATGAGGGCGATCAAAAGAAGTACGTCGGCTTCAAGGAGTTCCTCAGGGGAAAACAGTTCAAAGGTCAGTTATAAGTTAACATTATTTTGGTTTCATACAATACAGTTCTTTTTCTTCCTCTTCGATATCATCTTTTATTGAATGCTGTCTTTACATCAAAGGTTGGCTACGATGTAGCTTCATTCATTCATTGAGTGTCGTCTCCACATCGAAGGATGGTTATCATGGAGCGCCATCTTACTCTGTCTCTTGTCTTGACGGTGCATGTTGTCACAGGTCCACCTGTCCACCTATTGATGCTTCCTGTCCACTTTAGTCTTTAGTCTTTGTCTGCCTCTGCCTCGTCTACCTTATACCTTCCCCTTAAAGGTGAATTTTAGAAAGGTATTATGTTTCTTCACATGTCCCAACAATTTCAGTTGTCTTTTTTGAATTGTGTTAAGTAGTTCTTTTCTTCATTGTCGGCTGATTCCGAACTTCCTTGTTTGTCTTCTTTTTCTTCCACCCAATTCTCTCCATTTTTCTATATATCCATATTTCGAAGGATTCAATTTTATGCTCTGTTTTCTTATTTAATGTCCATGTTTCTGCACCATACAGGAACGTTGAATAAATATAGCAATTTGCAATTTCTTAGTTTTATAGATCAGACATTATTTGCTTTGATGTGACTATATTTGATGTGACTATATTTTGATGTGACTATATTTTGATGTGACTATATTTTGCATGTACCAGATACCATCCTTTGTTCTGATAAGGAACATTTTTTTTATTTTGATGTGACTATATTTTGATGTGACTATATTTTGATGTGACTATATTTTGATGTGACTATATTTTGCATGTACCAGACACCATCTTTTGTTCTGATAAGGAACATTTTTTTTCAAAACGTCAAATGTAAATGTACTAATATTATTATAAGAGATTTTGTTGTTGACATGTAGAATCCTGTAACATGTCTCAGCGCTTATTGTATTGTTACTTGCTGAATGTTTTGTTTGGGAACAAAATAGTTTGGATTTGAGTTCTTGATTTTTTTTTTTTTTCATATCGTGATTGAGTTCTTGATTCTTGGTTATACCAGCAGGGCTGAAACTAAGAACAGCAAAATGTTACATCTTCTCAATATTCCTGTATGGTGCAGAAACATGGACATTAGACAAGAAAACAGAACAGAAAATTGAAGCCTTTGAAATGTGGATTTATAGAAGAATAGGTAGAATTGGATGGAAACAAAAGATAACAAACGATGAAGTTTTAAAACAACTGAAATAAAAAGAGAACTGCTGAACACAATTAAGACAAGACAAAGTAAATTTTTGGGGCATGTTAAAAGACACAACAGCCTACTAAAAGTAATATTGGAAGGAAAAATACAAGGCAAAAGAGGCAGACCAAGACTAACATGGACGAGTAACATCAAAAGATGGACAAGTCAATCTATGTCAGCCTGCACCATCAAAGCAAGAAACAGAGTAGAATGGTGATCCATGGTAGCCAACCTTCGTTGCAGAGAGGGCACACGATGATGATGATGATGATGATTCTTGGTTATAGTTTCACTAAAATAGATGCAACTAATTGTTACTTATGAGATAGTTGATTCACTCAGTCACACGCGCGCACACACACACACGCGCGCGCACACACACACACACACGCATACACACACGAGCATACACACATATACACACGCGCACACACACACACACACACATGCACACCACACACACACATAGTTATCACTGTAGTCGTACCCTAACTACAAAAGAACTAGGGAGCGCCAAGAACTTCGATTTATAGGCGTATGTAAACGTGACATGAAGACTCTCAACATAAACCCTTCAGCCTGGGAAGACATAGCTGCAGGTCGCAACTTTTGGGAACACACTCTAAAGCTGCAACTCAAACAAGAAGCAGACAAATTCATAGAAAAGAGAATACTCGGTGAAGAGTAAGAAAAAAAAATAACTTTTCCTAGAAGCGCTGCAAAATCCATAGTCGACTATAACGGAGGCTACAACACAAATTACATAGATATGTTCACATAAAATGTATGAATTTTATAATGACAAGCAAACTAATAAACATGTATTCTTCATCAGGTTGCATCTCCTATGCATAACGTTGCGTTCACCACATCCAATATGAAAAAAATCTCTGTCTCTAGCCAGATCTCACACAGAAAGTTGCATTCACCACCGTCCGTATGAAAGAATATGTCTCTAGCCAGATCTCCCACAGAACGTTGCATTCACCACAGCCAATATGAAAGTTTCCCTATCTCTAGCCAGATCTCCCACAGAAAGTTGCATTCAACACAGTTCGTATGAAAGAATATCTGTCTCTAGCCAGATCTCCCACAGAACGTTGCATTCACCACAGCCAATATGAAAGTTTCCCTATCTCTAGCCAGATCTCCCACAGAAAGTTGCATTCACCATAGCCCGTCTGAAAGAATCTGTCTCTAGCCAAATCTCCCATAGAACGTTGCATTCACCACAGCCAATATGAAAGAATCTTTGTCTCTAGCCAGATCTTCCACTTCATCTGTTGTCATTGTAAAGGCCTCCTTCTTGTCTTGAAACCACCTTCTACTTGGTCTGCCCCTGATGCGTCGCTCAGGAACCATACCTTCCATTATTGTTATTTCCAGCCCACTGTTTCCTTTGACGTGGCCAGTATTTTAATTTCCACTATAGAATGGTGTTTGTAAGCCAGTTCTTTTAATGCTTAAATCTTGTAATATGTTTTCCTTACTCTTTTTCATTATCCAAGGTAATTTAATGATTTTTCTGTAGCATTTTGTTTGGAATGCACTAGTAAACATTGTCTTGTTACTCATCCTGTTCTCTGTTAGACCTTGGCGATGGATTCCAGCGGTGGTCAAGACATGGCTCAAGGTCGACGATCAGCTAGGTAGGTTTACAAAGCTTGAGAGACAAAGTACCATTTATTTTGCAATGGTAGATATATGCATTTTTAATTCACAAAGATAGATTGAAGTAATATATAGACCACGAAGGTAGATTGTAGTAATATATAGACCACGAAGGTTGATTGAAGTAAACTTTATTTCACAAAAATAGACCATCATCATCATCAAGTTCCATGCTTGCTGGCGTTGGTGATCATGTCTCTCCACAACTTTCGATCTGGACAGTTATTTATCATTTCTGTTGTTGACCTTCTGCCAAGCCAGTCTCCTAAGCTGCCTGATATATTTTCTCTTTGCTTCCCTCCATATCTTCGTCCTTCAATTTTTCCAGTTGTTACAATATATTCCAGCTGTTCCCTTCTTATTACACGGTCAGAAATGATGATTGTTTCTTCCTAATATTGGAAATTAGCTCTTATTTTGCTTTGACCTCTTTCATAACGTTTTCATTACTCTTCTTAGCTGTTCATGGTATTCTCAACATTCTTCTGTAAAACTACAATTCTAAAGGCTCCAATGATTTTCTTGTCCTACTGTCCATGATTCACATCCATATGTTAAGACTAGTTCTACATAAAATATAATAACTATTTTTCTTGTTTGCATTATGAAAAATGGATTGCACAGTATCTTCCTCATTTTGTGGAAAGCTGCCGTTCTCTCTCTCTCTCTCTCTCTCTCTCTCTCTCTCTCTCTCTCTCTCTCTCTCTCTCTCTCTCTCTCTCTCTCAGTTCGGGTGTCGAGTGAGATGCAAAGTTCTGGTTCTCGCCCATTTTGACGGCCTCAATCATTGTCAATTGATGCTGTTGTAACGTTTCTTTGATGTTGTCTGTCCATCTTGCTCGTGTTCTGCCTCTTGCTCTTCTCCCTTCTTCCCTTTTAATATCAGCTTTGTATGGTAAGGTATCACACGACATTCTTTCTAGATGAGCAAACCCGTTTATTGTTGTTCCTGTATGTAGTTTAGGATTGACTCCTAGCCTACTCTTTCTCTAATCACATTATCTCCAATTCTGTCCTTTCTGATCACCCCACGCATTTTTCTCAGACATCTCATCTCTGTGGTGACAATTTTTCTTTCATGCATAGACGTAAGTGTCCATGTTTGGCAGTTGGTAGCACAATGTTCAAAACTGTTGTAGCGTGAGCCATTCTGTAAAGATAAATAGAACAAGTTCATTTTTGTTCACAACAACAGTCAGGCTTTTGATGGAGACAAGAAGTACATTTTAATGTACAAAGGTAGCTCCTTAGCAGATGTATCATTGCTGAAGAAAAAAGCACAAAGATAAAAAATAGACAAATACGAACATCGAACTTTCAGTTATTTTCTTTTTCTTTTTTTTCTGAATAATGAATCTGTAGGCAGAAACGAAGCGTCATGGTTGCTATAATTTCATAGAATTTAAAAGTAAAAAAAAGTAAAGTAAAGTACCCCTGTCACGCCAAGTGGCGTATAGGGAATATGGTGTTAGTGACCATAAATTTTACAGATCTTCGGCACATGATTTTTGGGGTAATGTGGTCGGTATTACGCCCGTGTCGCTTTACTTTCCCAGAAAAAAAAATCCGGTACCCATTAAAGGATGGGTGAACCTGGAAGCCGTCGGTAGGGATCGAACCCTACCTTTTCTCCTTTGTAGTCCAGTTCACTAACCACTAAGCTATCGCGGCTCCCTTCATAGAATTTGCCTGAAGGAAATTCTCAGAATTGCTCCACTACTAATGTTAACAACTTTATAATTCACTGATCGATTGGGGGGGGGGGGGGGAGGGGGGCTACGTCTGGAGGAAACGGACACGTTATTGGGGGTCGTTCGCTGGAGCTGGTAGGTCACGTGTTCAAGAAGCGTGGCACAAGGAAGAGAGGCCACGCTCTAGACTCTAGAGAGAACTCGAAAGAGATGTAGTCCAAAGGCTATCGGTGAAGTCTTGGTTTAGTGACATAAATTATTTAAGTTCGGAAGATTAACATCCCCTTGCATGACATCACACTTCATTCGATGGTTCTCTAATCTGTCGTTAGAAGACCTCTAATTGTAGAGAAAAGATAAACAATGTCAGGGTAAAATCATATGTTTCCTAACCCCAATACAAATCCTACCCCTAACCCTAACCCTAGCCCTAGTCCTAGCCCTAGCCCTGACCATAACCCTAACCCTAGCCCTGACCATAACCCTAACCCTAGCCCTGACCATAACCCTAACCTAAACCCTAACCCTAGCCCTGACCATAACCCTAACCCTAACCCTAGCCCTGACCATAACCCTACCCCTACCCCTAACCATAACCATAGCCCTAGCCCTAGCCCTGATCATAACCCTAACCCAAACCCTAACCCTAACCCTAGCTCTAGCCCTAGCGCTGACCTTAACCCTAGTCCTAGCCCTAACTCTAGCCTTGACCCTAACCCTAACCAAACCCTAACCCTAGCCTTGACCCTAACCCTAACCAAACCCTAACCCTAACCTTGACCCTAACCCTAACCTTGACCCTAACCTGAACCCTAACCATAAACCTAGCGAAACCCTAGCACTAACTATAACCCTAAACATAGCCTTAACCCTAACCCTAACCGTAGGACTAGCCCTAACCCTAACCCTAACCCTAGCCCTAGCACTAACCCTAGCCATAACCTAACCCTAACCCTAAACCTAACGAAACCCTAGCACTAACTCTAACCCTAAACATAACCCGAACCCAAATCCTAACTCAAACCCTAACTATAAACCAAACCCTCACCCTAACCATAACCCAAACCCTAATCCAAACCCAAACCCAAATCCAAACTCTAACCTAAACCCTAATCCAAACCCAAACCCTAAACCTAAATCTGACAATAAAATAAAATGCGTTAGTGATGAAAATTGGGATCATTGTGAATGTTTGAGAACCGCTATAGCATTCTTGTGACGTCATAGATGGCCCTATGGACGCCGAAGCTCTGGGAAAGTTGTGATTCGGCGCCCTTTTTCATATTTGATTTATTACTTTTACTTTTTCTTTCTTTTGAAAGATCTTTGATGGCGCCCTAAGCACATGGCACGCCCTGCGCAGGTGTCTGAATTGTCGGCACATTGAGCCGGCCCTGCTAAGGGGAGATCACGTTAATTTATGTCCCTAAACTAGGAACTGTAGGCACTTTGTGACTTATGATAACACAGACCGAGCAGAATGAAAAGAACGAAAGGAAAGAAAGAAAGAAAAACAAAAGAGGAAGAAAGGAAAGAAAGAAAAAAAACAAAATGGAAAGAAAGAAAGAAACAGGGAAAGAAAGAAAGAAAAAGGAAAGAAATAAAGAAAAAAAGAAGTTAAGAAAGAAAGTAATAAAGAAAAAAAGAAAGGAAGAAAGAAAGAATGAAAAAAAGGAGAGGAAAATAAAAGAATGAAATAATAAAAAAAGGAAAGGAGGCTTGGTACTTGATGATGATAATATTGTGGAGCACCTTTGCTCTCGGTGACTGGATGAGTCATAGGAGTTTTTCCAAACTGCGAGCACTCTTTGTTGATCACTTGTGCTCTGTTCTCATTTGACATGACCAGGTCGACTGAAGTTCTCGAGGCTTGATGGCAAGGACGCCCAACGGGCTCTACCAGTCCCTCTACACCTACGGCGGAAGGAGCTTCTCAATCTGGGACACGGCAGAGGACTTCCGGCTTGTCTACGACAGCGATAACGACATCGAGAGAATCACCGCTCTGACGTGCCCCCATGCCTTCAACACCGAGGGCGAGGAAGTTAACGAAAAATCTGACAGCAAGGTACGTTCAGGTTATTGTGTAAAAGTTGACGAACGAACTCTTCCTCTCAACCTCCTCCTACAGACGAATTTGCCCGCTTTTCCTTCCGTAAATCTGACTGGACTCCCCGCTCGGGCGAATCACAGGATTTGGACCAGTTCATTAACAGTACCTACCGGGATATTAAGGCACTTCGTCCCCATAGACTTCGACGCTCTAATCTTAGTAGTGAAGAGTACCAAGCCCTCCAGAATCTTCGCCGACGTGATGATATTGTCATCAAGCCGGCCGACAAGGGCGGCTCTGTGGTGGTATGGAGGAATGACCTCTATATCCGAGAAGGGGATAAACAATTATCCGACTCGACTTTCTACCTCCCCACCCCCGACGACACTACTGTCTCTAATAACGCCGTGGTGCGTCGTACGATCCTCCGTTTCATTCAGGATGGATTACTTCCCTCTAGCTCCTCCCGCATGATCCTTCCTGACCACTGCTTGGGCAGACCCTCTTTCTATATGCTGCCTAAAATACATAAACCTGACTCTCCTGGACGTCCTATTGTCTCTTCCATCTCATGTCCTACGGTTCTCATTTCTGACTTCCTCGACAGTGTCTTTCAACCCATAGTTATGGGCCTCCCTTCGTATGTCAAAGACACTAACGACGCCCTTAACATCTTTGCCTCTATCACCCTCCTTCCTGATCGTCACTACCGCCTCTTCGTGATGGATGTCTGCTCCCTGTATACTTCTATTCCCCACTCCGACGGCCTTCTAGCTCTTCAGTTTCTCCTGGACCGTAGGATCCAACCTTCCATCGCCACTGGCGTCCTCCTCCGTCTAGCGGAATTAGTCTTGAACCTCAACTCTTTCGAGTTCAATGGCAATTTCTTCACCCAGATCAGCGGTGTGGCTATGGGCACTAAAATGGGCCCTAGCTATGCATGCCTCTTCATGGGTTACCTCGAGCACCAAATCTTCCAAAAACCTACCAGGATCCTCTCCCTTATGTATCGTAGGTATATCGATGATTGTATTGGTCTGACTGACCTTCCAGAGGATGAGATCTCCCGTTTCATCGAATATGTCGGACATTTCCACCCCTCTATCCACATCACCTACCACATCTCCACCTCCTCCGTATCTTTCCTGGACATCCTAGTCTCCTTGGGCACCTCTCATCTTCTCACCTCGGTCTTCTACAAGACCACCGACTCCACAATTTCCTCCGCTACGACTCCTCTCATCCTACATCCTGCAAGAACTCTCTTCCCTATTCTCAGCTTCTCAGACTTCGTCGCCTTTGCCAAGACGATGAATATTTCCTTCACAATGCCCACCCCATGCTTGATTTCTTCCGCCGACGCCTTATCCAGAATCAGCTCTCCTCCCTGCCCTGCGTCGAGTTCTCCACGCTTCACGTCAGTCTGCTCTTACCCCCTCTACTCATCCCCCCTCTGATAGAGTAGTGCTCGCTCTCACCCATCACTCTCACCACTACGCCGCTATTAGGACCATCCACCGCTACTCCCTATTCTTCGATCTGACCCTACTACTCGTCTGCTCTTCCCTGACCGCCACTAGTGGCCTTTAGACGTGACCGGAACCTCCGAGACTTTCTTGTCAGGGGTCGTCTTCCTGCTGACCACTTCAGCCATCGAGGCACTATCCGCTGCAACCGGAGAGTATGTAAAACTTATGACCACGTTCTCCAGACCGACACTGTCCTCTTCCCTAATGCTCCTTTCGAGATCAGAGAGGGATTCACTTGCACATCGCGGAACATCATTTATGCCATCATTTGTAAGCGATGCAAGTTGACCTACATCGGTCAGTCTGGTCGAAGAATCGGCGATAGGTGACGTGAACACTTGAATGACATCACCCGAGAAGCGGACACTCCTGTAGCAGCCCACTTTAACTCGAGGAGCCATCGAGGTAAGACTGATGTCTTGGTAACTGGCCTTATATCATGCTCCTCTGATCACCACAATCGGCTCACTCTTGAGCACCGTCTGATCGTTCGTTGGGGCTGCCTCACCCTCGTGGCATCAATGTATCCCTGTCCCTCTGAGGACCCTCCTGCCTCCGACTCCACCCTCCCACCTATGGACCTCTCTTCCTATTTCTCTTCTTGGGTCCTCTACTCCTCGTCCATCCCTGCTTTTCATATCCTCTTTGAGTAACCCCCATCTTGCCTTCTTCATCCTAAACCCCCCCCCTCCCCACACCTTTTCTCTTCTGACTACCTTCATGTCCTTTACCTCTTTATCACTATATCACCTCTCCACCTGGACTGTACGTACGATCTCTCTGCCCACCTCTATTGTTCCTCGTCCTTCCTACCACCCCTCTGCTGATCTACTCCTAGCTCACCCCTCTCCTCTCTATTCACTTGTAGTCACTACTCATCTATACCTACTATTCCAGTATCCCCTTATCCTGATGCCCACTTTCATTCCCTCCTTTGTTCTATCATTTCCCTACTTCTTTACCTCCTATGGTTCATACCTCTTGCACACCATCCCTATTGCTCCACTTCTTCCAGACTTTCTGTTTTTCCATTCACTTCTGACCTACCGCCTCTCCCCCTATCCAGTTTTCACATACCTGCTTCTTATCCTTCCTCTCCATACCTCCTCCTCCAATACTTCCCTACCTCCCGATAGACTAACTTCCTCCGGACCACCCCTCTATCGCCCTTCTCATTATACCGGCTTTATTATTCTTCCTCACCGTATCTCTTCTTCCAGTATCCAATCCTTCCTTTCGTTGACCTACCTCTCAACTCTTTCAGTTCGAGGCCATCCATTCTGTAGAGTCCATCTCTCTCACCGTTTGCCTAGTTCACTACTTTGTCGTGTCATTCAATTTCTTTCTCTTAACCTCTCGCGTGATCTCTCACTTCCATTGTTGAGTGATTTATATGTATTGCTTGTTGTGTCCCAGGAGTGTCTTCGTCTATCCCCCTTCCCCCCCCCCCTTTTTGGTTTTCCCGATATTAGATCCGTTTGCCCTATTAACTGACCTGTCTTGGTCACGGGTTGCTTTCTATACACGTTCTCTGCGCTTCTAGTCATTCCGACTTGTTTCAGAACGGATTACAGATTTCCTGCTGTGAGCTCAGCTAAGTACAATTTATTATACATTTTTCTCTTTTTCTATTTTATATATTTTGACGCCCATCATACCTCTCATCATGTAATACTCATTTCTCTGTTTTCTTATTTCTGCATCCTACTTTCCTCGCCTCCACTTGATCATCTAACATGTAGTAATTGTGCTTCACCGCTTGTGTCGTTGTCCCTGTATTCTGAAGAAGGCCACAGGCCGAAACGTCAGTATTGTGTTGTGTTCTTTATTTGTAAAGCTGTCACCATACCTTGGAGTGTTAGTACACCCCACCATTGGCTCCTTTTGTGTAGAAAGCTGACGAGAAATCTGACACCAAAGTACGTGCAGGTTTTTGTGTGTCTTGTTCACCTGTTGCTAATTTGATGTTTGTATGTTTAGTCGTTTGTTCTCTTGTCGGCTGTTTCAAAGAGTTATGTGCCCATCTAGATGTGATACGTATTTCTTTGCTATGTTGCGTCGTTGGTTGTGTGTCCATCTAGATGTGATTAGTACTCCACTTGCTATGATTGACTCTGTGTCCATATAGATGTAATAAGTACTCCACTTTCTATGGTTGACTCTGTGTCTATCTAGATGTAATAAGTACTCCACTTGCTATGGTTGACTCTGTGTCTATCTAGATGTAATAAGTACTCCACTTGCTATGGTTGACTCTGTGTCTATCTAGATGTAATAAGTACTCCACTTGCTATGGTTGACTCTGTGTCCAAATAGATGTAATAAGTACTCCACTTGCTATGGTTGACTGTGTCTATCTAGATGTAATGAGTACTTCGCTTGCTATGATTGACTCTGTGTCCGTCTAGATGAAATGAGTACTCCACTTGCTATGATTGACCCTGTGTCCGTCTAGATATAATGAGTACTCCACTTGCTATGATTGACCCTGTGTCCGTCTAGATGTAATGAGTACTCCACTTGCTATGATTGACCCTGTGTCCGTCTAGATGTAATGAGTACTCCACTTGCTATGATTGACCCTGTGTCCGTCTAGATGTAATGAGTACTCCACTTGCTATGATTGACTCTGTGTCGTCTAGATGTAATGAGTACTTCACTTGCTATGATTGACTCTGTTTCCGTCTAGATGTAATGAGTACTCCACTTGCTATGATTAACTCTGTGTCCGTCTAGATGTAATGAGTACTCCACTTGCTATGATTGACTCTGTGTCCGTCTAGATGTAATAAGTACTCCACGTGCTATGTTTGACCCTGTGTCCGTCTAGATATAATGAGTACTCCACTTGCTATGATTGACCCTGTGTCCGTCTAGATGTAATAAGTACTCCACTTGCTATGATTGACCCTGTGTCCGTCTAGATGTAATGAGTACTCCACTTGCTATTATTGACCCTGTGTCCGTCTAGATGTAATGAGTACTTCACTTACTATGATTGACTCTGTGTCCGTCTAGATGTAACGAGTACTCCACTTGCTATGATTGACTCTGTGTCCGTCTAGATGTAATGAGTACTCCACTTGCTATGATTGACTCTGTGTCCGTCTAGATGTAATAAGTACTCCACGTGCTATGTTTGACCCTGTGTCCGTCTAGATATAATGAGTACTCCACTTGCTATGATTGACCCTGTGTCCGTCTAGATGTAATAAGTACTCCACTTGCTATGATTGACCCTGTGTCCGTCTAGATGTAATGAGTACTCCACTTGCTATTATTGACCCTGTGTCCGTCTAGATGTAATAAGTACTCCACTTGCTATGGTTGACTCTGTGTCTATCTAGATGTAATAAGTACTCCACTTGCTATGGTTGACTCTGTGTCCAAATAGATGTAATAAGTACTCCACTTGCTATGGTTGACTCTGTGTCTATCTAGATGTAATGAGTACTTCGCTTGCTATGGTTGACTCTGCGTCCGCCTAGATGTAATGAGTGCTTCACTTCCTATGATTGACTCTGTGTCTATCTAGATGTAATGAGTACTCCACTTGCTATGATTGACTCTGTGTCCGTCTAGATGTAATGAGTACTTCACTTGCTATGATTGACTCTGTGTCCGTCTAGATGTAATGAGTAATTCACTTGACATGATTGACTCTGTGTCTATCTAGATGTAATGAGTACTCCACTTGCTATGATTGACTCTGTGTCCGTCTAGATGTAATGAATACTTCACTGTTATGATTGACTCTGTGTCCGTCTAGATGTAATGAGTACTCCACTTGCTATGATTGACTCTGTGTCCGTCTAGATGTAAAGAGTACTCCACTTGCTATGATTGACTCTGTGTCCGTCTAGATGTAATGAGTACTCCACTTGCTATGATTGACTATGTGTCCGTCTAGACGTAATGAGTACTCCACTTGCTATGATTGACTCTGTGTCTATCTAGATGTAATGAGTATTCCACTTGCTATGATTGACTCTGTGTCCGTCTAGATGTAATGAGTACTCCACTTGCTATGATTGACTCTGTGTCTATCTAGATGTAATGAGTACTCCACTTGTTATGATTGACTCTGTGTCCGTCTAGATGTAATGAGTACTTCACTTGACATGATTGACTCTGTGTCTATCTAGATGTAATGAGTACTCCACTTGCTTGATTGACTCTGTGTCCGTCTAGATGTAATGAGTACTCCACTTGCTATGATTGACTCTGTGTCCGTCTAGATGTAATGAGTACTCCACTTGCTATGATTGACTCTGTGTCTATCTAGATGTAATGAGTACTTCACTTGCTATGATTGACTCTGTGTCCGTCTAGATGTAATGAGTACTCCACTTGCTATGATTGACTCTGTGTCCGTCTAGATGTAATGAGTACTCCACTTGCTATGATTGACCCTGTGTCCGTCTAGATATAATGAGTACTCCACTTGCTATGATTGACCCTGTGTCCGTCTAGATGTAATGAGTACTCCACTTGCAATGATTGACCCTGTGTCCTTCTAGATGTAATGAGTACTCCACTTGCTATGATTGACCCTGTGTCCGTCTAGATGTAATGAGTACTACACTTGCTATGATTGACTCTGTGTCCGTCTAGATGTAATGAGTACTACACTTGCTATGATTGACTCTGTTTCCGTCTAGATGTAATGAGTACTCCACTTGCTATGATTAACTCTGTGTCCGTCTAGATGTAATGAGTACTCCACTTGCTATGATTGACTCTGTGTCCGTCTAGATGTAATAAGTACTCCACTTGCTATGATTGACCCTGTGTCCGTCTAGATATAATGAGTACTCCACTTGCTATGATTGACCCTGTGTCCGTCTAGATGTAATAAGTACTCCACTTGCTATGATTGACCCTGTGTCCGTCTAGATGTAATGAGTACTCCACTTGCTATTATTGACCCTGTGTCCGTCTAGATGTAATGAGTACTTCACTTACTATGATTGACTCTGTGTCCGTCTAGATGTAACGAGTACTCCACTTGCTATGATTGACTCTGTGTCCGTCTAGATGTAATGAGTACTCCACTTGCTATGGTTGACTCTGTGTCCGTCTAGATGTAATGAGTACTCCACTTGCTATGATTGACTCTGTGTCCGTCTAGATGTAATGAGTACTCCACTTGCTATGATTGACTCTGTGTCCGCCTAGATGTAATAAGTACTCCACTTGCTATGATTGACCCTGTGTCCGTCTAGATGTAATGAGTACTCCACTTGCTATGATTGACTCTGTGTCCGTCTAGATGTAATGAGTACTTCACTTGTTATGATAGACTCTGTGTCCGTCTAGATGTAATGAGTACTCCACTTGCTATGATTGACTCTGTGTCCGTCTAGATGTAATGAGTACTCCACTTGCTATGATTGACTCTGTGTCCGTCTAGATGTAATGAGTACTCCACTTGCTATGATTGACTCTGTGTCCGTCTAGATGTAATGAGTACTCCACTTGCTATGATTGACCCCGTGTCCGTCTAGATGTAATAAGTACTCCACTTGCTATGATTGACCCTGTGTCCGTCTAGATGTAATGAGTACTCCACTTGCTATGATTTACCCTGTGTCCGTCTAGATGTAATGAGTACTTCACTTGCTATGATTGACTCTGTGTCCGTCTAGATGTAATGAGTACTTCACTTGACATGATTGACTCTGTGTCTATCTAGATGTAATGAGTACTCCACTTGCTATGATTGACTCTTTGTCCGTCTAGATGTAATGAGTACTTCACTTGCTATGATTGACTCTGTGTCCGTCTAGATGTAATGAGTACTTCACTTGACATGATTGACTCTGTGTCTATCTAGATGTAATGAGTACTCCACTTGCTTTGATTGACTCTGTGTCCGTCTAGATGTAATAAGTACTCCACTTGCTATGATTGACTCTGTGTCCGTCTAGATGTAATGAGTACTCCACTTGCTATGTTGGGTGGTTTTATTTTTTGAAAATATGCTTGGCTGGTCCCTGCTCCTATCTGGTTATATTGGTCATAATTTGTGTGGGTGAAAGATTAGTTGATTATTTCATTGATTGGTTTGGATGGTGGATTGGCTAGTTGATTGAATGGTATGGTATTGTAATTGTTGAAACTTAATTTATGAGATTTTTGATCACATATGTATTTAAATTGGGAACTTGATCGTTAAATGGTTTTGTCGAAATATGAAAAAAATTTATTCGAAATAATCTAGAGTTTTCTATTAAATTAGTACACGTAATGATTCTAATTAAGTGTCATGTACCTGCACGTATATGTGTTTGTGAGTCGTTAATTTGTTCCGTACAGGTCAGGCGTTCCCATGTCTAATCTTGAAGGCTAAAACAGTTTCTCTAAGGAGGCATGTAGGCCGGAACGTCAGTCATGATTTTGTTTTGTTCCTCTTCTGTAAAACTGTAATCATACTTTGTATGAGTGTACGTTACACGCTGCCACTTGGTCATTCGCTAGCGTCATATAGTGCTGGACATCCACAGTGATGCGAGTAAACCCTAATGTTGTTTTACAATCTCAAAGAGTGTTTTGTACTTTGATTTTGCTGTGGAAATTTGTCATCATCACAATCATCGTCATCATCACAATCATCATCATCATCATCACAAGCATCATCATGTGTAAAGCCTACTGTCCCAAGTGACCATATACTTCTAGCATTCACGAACTGTCTGCTCCTGCTGTTGATCTCTTTCCATGTTGGATTCTTGTTATATGCCCAATATTCTCTCTCTCTCTCTCTCTCTCTCTCTCTCTCTCTCTCTCCTACTTTGTTCTTAAGTCACCCATTTCTCAAGACCTGACCAAAGAAAATATGTTTCCTTTTCTATATCGTTTAAAACTTCGCTTTGTGCTTCATTAAAGCTATCGTCATCACTTTTTTTAAAACAGAACTGTCTTTGAGATTCTCTAAACTCTTCATGCAGCATGCGATGTTCCCAACTGGCTGGTGTGTGCTCCATATTAACGTAGATCATGCTCATTAATATTGTGCTTTCAAATTAATGTGCTAATGTAACAAATACGTGAGTAACCTGTCTTTTCCTTCCATTAGTGCCTGTTCTGTTATCTCCGCTGTCCTTTGACCTGGTATTTGACCTACAAGAAAACTCTATCCTTGACATGCCTTTATGTAGCTAATAATTACAAACATGAATCACCAAAGAAATACATTTACCGACGTCACAATTACATTTTCAGGGACCTGAGACGGAATCCCTGGCCGTGGGACAGATAGGAGATCGCCTCTATGTTTTCATTGGAAACGAGAATCCCGGAACTATTTTTGTCTACAGCATCGGCAATGACGTCACGAAGCCTCGATATGAAACAATTTTCTGTGACGGACTTCCCAACAATGGCAAGACTCTACAGGAGAAATTCGATGCCAGGGAGCTGTTTGCTCTAGACCAGAAGAGATTAAGTACGTTTCTTGTTGTTGTTTTCATTGAGATAGTAACTAATTTGTTATAATTGTGTGATATATCGGCACATGTTCTCAACCACGGCTAATTTATATTGGAATAACAATTGGAGGTCATAATATAAATAATCTAAGGTATGTTGATGATACAGTCTTAATCGTTAAGAGTGAAAATGAGTTACAAGAAATGTTGGACATTATAGTGAAAGAAAGCAAAAATAAAGGACTCAGCCTTAATAGCAAAAAAGACAGAGGTAATGGTAACAACAAAGAAAAAGACGTCACCTCAGTGCAAAATAAAGACAAGTGGAACAATATTAAAACATGTAAATGAATTTAAATATTTGGGAACTTCGTTAACCTCAGACGGAAGGTGTACAAAAGAGGTGAGATGCAGAATGTCTCCGGCAAAAGCAGTTTTCCAAAAACGAGGAAAATACTATGCAATCCAATTTTGACAATAGAAACAAGAAAAAGAGTTCTTAAATGTTATGTAGTGCCAGTCTTAACATATGGATGTGAATCATGGACAATAGGACAACAGACAAGAAACTCACTGGAGTTTGTAAAAAATTGGTTTTACAGAAGACAGTTGAGAATACCATGGACAGCTAAGAAGAGTAATGAAATGTTCTGGAAGAGGCCAAAGCAAAAAGAGAGCTAATCTCCAATATTAGGAAGAAGCAATCATCATTTTTTGGCCATGTAATGAGAATGGAACAGCTGGAATATATTGTAACAACTGGGAAAATTGAGGGACGAAGAGATAGAGGGAAGCAAAGAGAAAAGATACAGACAGCTTAAAAGAATGGCTTGGCAGAAGGTCAACAACAGAAATGATAAATAACTGTCGTGATCAAAAATTGTGGAGAGACATGATCACCTACGACAGCAGGCCCGGTACTTGATGATGATGATGTACACTTTCATATTTGCACATTTCACCTATCCTCCAACATGTAGCACATATCTCTCCCTCATTCATTATCTCATCTCTTATCCCTCCGTTCACTTCACCTTAACTTACCTGTCTCGATCATCCTAGATGTAGTCATATTTATCTGTGCCTCATTGTGTGTTGTTGTTGTTCTAGCTATCTGAAGCAGGCATGTAGGTAGAAACGTCAGTTGTGTTCCTTTTTATAAAGATCTCATAATTTTTTTATCGTTCGCCAGCTTTTGTACTTCTGACGAAGTCTCTAGACAGACTAGGAACTGAATATTGCGTCTTAATCCGTTTCTCCCTGGCAGCCGTGTGCACAGGGGTCCCTCGCCACACAGGCAGATAACTCCGTCTTTGGAGGCAGTCATATTTCTCCGTTCATGAGTAATTTACGTTTCAAGCCGGGCCTCGTTGCTGAGACCACGGGTGGTCTCAAATATGGGATTTGAACCCTCAACCTCTCTGTCTCGAGTCCGACGTCTTGTCTCGAGACCAACCAGCCCCACAGCGTATATGAGTGTAAATGATACCCCACTACTGGCTCCATGCTACCAACTTTACCGCAGCACTACATCTATTTGTCCGTGCCCTACTCTACCGCGTCTGCGCAACCACATGTCCATTCTTGAGAGTCTAGCATATTATCGCGATGTTGTTACATTTCTGTGTATATACCTATATATTTGCGCCGTTGTTGATCCTGCTGAAGCCTTTTGGCGGAAACGCTGTTGTACTTTTGTTTGATTTCTCACCTACGTAAAGCTGTGACCATACTACTTTTCATTTTTTTTTAAATGTTCGTTGTCCATTCATGACCTTGATCCTTCCAGCGCCGAGTGACGTCACATAGGTCTTGTGCTTTCACCATCCAACTCTATTCTGGGCGAGATGTTCGATCTTATCTAATGAGTCTATGCCTGCCAACTTTGCTTCTCTTATAAGTGTTCTTTTCAGTATCTCTCTATGTCTTCCTCTGTTTCAGTATCCTAATGTTTCCAATAGAAGTGCCTGACTCGGAATTCTCTTGTTGACGCTTCTCAGAACATGTCCGACATATCTCATCCTCTCTTACTAATGGTAGATGAGATCGTTGGTTGTTTAGCTACTTCTCTTATCTCTATATTAGTCTTGAATTCATTCTATTGTAGATTAGATCGTTGGTTGTTTAGCTACTTCTCTTATCTCTATATTAGTCTTGAATTCATTCTATTGTAGATGAGATCGTTGGTTGTATGGCTACTTCTCTTATCTCTATATTAGTCTTGAATTCATTCTATTGTAGATGAGATCGTTGGTTGCATCACTATTTCTCTTATCTCTATATTAGTCTTGAATTCATTCTATTGTAGATGAGATTGTTGGTTGTATGGCTATTTCTCTTATCTCTATATTAGTCTTGAATTCATTCCAGTGTACACAGAGTATTCTTCTTGGGCATTTGTCTTCAAAAACGTTTATTTTCCTCTCAATCTCATTTGCTGTTTTTCTGCTTTCACAGTGTCCAACAGACTAGGTATGTTATCTAGATAAGTACTTGATCTTATGGTTTAACATAATCTATCACTTCTCATACTATTCTCATTTATACTGCCATGTTTTTTTTACTGGCATCATCATCATCTCCTTGTGCTTCGACTTTCATTTTTAAAGAACGTTTGACTTCTCTCATCATTTGGTTCCAATGTTTCCGGTTGTAGGACACAATTTTAGAATCAGGTTTGCTTTCCTTTTTCAATCCCAACTCACTAACACTCATATCCTCCAATTCATGATGGTCCCAACTCACTAACACTCATTTCCTCCAATTCATGGTGGTCCCTACTCACTAACACTCATATCCTCCAATTCATGGTAGTCCCAACTCACTAACACTCATATCCTCCAATTCATGATGGTCCCAACTCACTAACACTCATTTCCTCCAATTCATGGTGGTCCCTACTCACTAACACTCATATCCTACAATTCATGGTAGTCCCAACTCACTAACACTCATATCCTCCAATTCATGATGGTCCCAACTCACTAACACTCATATCCTACAATTCATGGTAGTCCCAACTCACTAACACTCATATCCTCCAATTCATGATGGTCCCAACTCACTAACACTCATTTCCTCCCATTCATGGTGGTCCCTACTCACTAACACTCATATCCTCCAATTCATGGTGGTCCCAACACACTAAAACTCCTGTCCTCCACTTCATGGTGGTCCCAACACACTACAACTCCTCTTTTCCACTTCATGGTGGTCCCACCTCAACAGATCCCTCCTCCACCATTCCGGAGCGGTTCCGACTCACCATCGAGTTACGCCCATACGAAGATACTTTCGCTGACTCTTTGACATAAGTTGTCCCTTACATTAGCACCCTCCCTACTTCCATCTTATCATGGATCTCCTATCGCTAGCACAAACTTCGCTCTATCGCCACGGGTAGAGATCACATCCCAAACTCAAAAAACACAGAAAGAAGGAAGGAAAGAGATAATACATTGTGATACGTTTGTTATCTCACCAGATTTGTGAATGCAACAGACAGCCCCTTGGCCGGGGTGCCGGTTCTGGTCGTGTCCGGCTCACTCTCCGGAACAGTGTCTCTTCTGAGGATTGACGTCACAGGGTAGCCTCACAACGGACAGGAAAGACAGCAACAGTCAGGCAGGAAGTCCTGGAGTAAGTACCACGTGACAGGCTTCATTGTCCATGTCACTGCCATTTATATAGAATGCCTGCGAGCTGAGAGGGAACAACCTAAGATTGTGACGTTTTCAGCATTGCGATCAGGGGCGGTTCTTGGTAAAATGACGTCAGACGTCTATAGCTAACATGGCTGAAGACGTCACAAACTTGGGGTGCTTTCGGGAAAATCCTCTCAGCCCTTCGGCTTTCAATATAGGTGGCAATGTTATATATAGAGCTGTCGTTTTTTATCATTACAAGTTTTGACGTCACATAATCCCAGGAAAACCCGTAGGTAATTTTCCGCCTTCAGCAAATGGTAGATGTGTGTTCACTTTGATTGTTGTAGGAGCTTGTTGGTGTTGCACAAACTTAGCATACACCGTTTTTGTTGATCTGTTGAACTAGTCTTTACGAGTAGGTAAGAGGACGGAGGATGAGTTGTTCAAACATCGGGGCTGATGAAAGCAAACATTGCCAGTTAACATTCTTGCCGTTATGAATTCGGAGATAGAGACCAATCCGAGGTTAATATTCTTGCAGTTGTCGATTGGGACATAGATGAAGCGACCAGTTCGAGGTTAATATTCTTGTAGTTGTCGATTGGGAGATAGATGAAGCGACCAGTTCGAGGTTAATATTCTTGTAGTTGTCGATTGGGAGATAGATGAAGCGACCAATCCGAGGTTAATATTCTTGTAGTTGTCGATTGGGAGATAGATGAAGCGACCAATCCGAGGTTAATATTCTTGCAGTTGTCGATTGGGAGATAGATGAAGCGACCAATCCGAGGTTAATATTCTTGTAGTTGTCGATTGGGAGATAGATGAAGCGACCAATCCGAGGTTAATATTCTTGTAGTTGTCGATTGGGAGATAGATGAAGCGACCAATCCGAGGTTAATATTCTTGTAGTTGTCGATTGGGAGATAGATGAAGCGACCAGTTCGAGGTTAATATTCTTGTAGTTGTCGACTGGGAGATAGATGAAGCGACCAGTCCGCATATAGCAGACATGATCTATAATTATATTTGTAACAATTACGTCATTAGCACACGTGAAATGAAAGTTCAAAACGGGCTCCAGAATCCGGAGTTTTGAAATGCCTTCTCTAAGAGCCAAACTGGATAGGATAAAAAATGTTGATGACTGATATCTTGGAAGAAAAGCAAGAAAAAAAAATAAAATAAAACAACCACAGAGTTCTGGGATATCGCGCGGGTCGTTGTTGGACATCACTATCATTGACGGCAATATTGTCTTCACAATCTCAAACTCCTTGTTTCTCAACTCAAGTTCATTATCTCTGTCCCAACTTTCATGGATCGGTGCTACAATGTTTGGGGATTTTCATTTACATTTTCTTGTTTTAAAATGTACATTATTGTATTCATTGCTGAATTTGTTCATATATTAGGAGTTGCATTGTTTAATCTGTCACACATAAAGAGTTGCATTGTTTGATCTGTTACACATTAAGATCTGAATTGTTTGATCTGTCACACATTAAGAGTTGCTTTGTTTGATCTGTCACACATTAAGATTTGCATTGTTTGATCTGTCACACATTAAGAGTTGCTTTGTTTGATCTGTCACACATTAAGATTTGCATTGTTTGATCTGTCACACATTAAGAGTTGCATTGTTTGATCTGTCACACATTAAGAGTTGCATTGTTTGATCGGTCACATATTAAAAGTTGCATTGTTTGACATGTCACACAATAAGAATTGCATTATTTTACCTGCCATACGTTGAAAACCTGCCTACATTAAGCTTAGTTCATCAGCAAACATTTTCCGAGCCGTCCTATTTAGTTCTCTTCTCTTACAATCGTTCCATGTTTCTCCATCTTCTTCATCTTTGATTCCACCTGTCTTTTCTAAGTATACTATGGCCTTCCCCTTAGTCTCCACTCTGGAGATTCCAAAAGAAACAAAAAACGGTCTATCATGTAATAATGTCTATTCATGCGCTATTGTTTTCGTCGTATCCCTTAGTGTTTGGTACTTTCCCACAGTCCTATGTTTGTAACTGTGTCTTTGCCATTCCATCTTTTTATTAGGAGCAAACATTCATTCTTAAATTCTATATCTTTGTGACTGTCGTTTTTGTTTCTCTCCACATTTCACAACCTTATTTAACAGTGGAAGCGAACAAGTAAACGAATTTAAATATCTGGAACAATATTAACATCAGATGGTAGATGTACAACAGAGGTGAGATGCAGAATGGCTCAGGCAAAAGCAGATTTCCAAAAAATGAAGAAGATATTATGCAATCCATTTTTGACAATAGAAACAAAAAAAAGAGTTTTTAAATGTTATATAGATCCAGTCTTAACATATGGATGTGAATCATGGACAATAAGACAACTGACAAGAAAATCATTGGAGGCTGTAGAAATGTGGTTTTACAGAAGAATGTTGAAAATACCATGGACAGCTAAGAAGAGTAATGAAAACGTTATGAAAGAGGTCAACGCAAAAAGAGAGCTAACTTCCAATATTAGGAAGAAACAATCATCATATTTTGGCCATGTAATGAGAAGAGAACGGCTGGAATATATTGTAACAACTGGGAAAATTGAGGGACGAAGAGATAGAGGAAAGCAAAGAGAAAAAATACCAGACAGCTTAAGAGAATGGCTTGGCAGAAGGTCAACAACAGAAATGATAAATATCTGCCGAGATCGAAAGTTGTGGAGAGACATGATCACCTACGCCAGCGGGCATGATATTTAATTCTGATTATGTTGATAATGATGATATAAATATAAATATATATATATATATATATATATATATATATATAAGTCTACATTTTGAAGTAGTATTTCAGCTAGTTTTATCTGGTTATTGCCCTCAACATTGACTGTCACTATTTTGAAGTAGTATTTCAGCTAGTTTTATCTGGTTTTTGCCCTCAACATTGACTGTCACTATTTCGAAGTAGTATTTCAGCTAGTTTTATCTGGTTATTGCCCTCAACATTGACTGTCACTATTTTGAAGTAGTATTTCAGCTAGTTTTATCTGGTTTTGCCCTCAACATTGACTGTCACTATTTTGAAGTAGTATTTCAGCTAGTTTTATCTGGTTATTGCCCTCAACATTGACTGTCACTATTTCGAAGTAGTATTTCAGCTAGTTTTATCTGGTTATTGCTCTCAACATTGACTGTCACTATTTTGAAGAAGTATTTCAGCTAGTTTTATCTGGTTATTGCCCTCAACATTGACTGTCACTATTTTGAAGAAGTATTTCAGCTAGTTTTTTTTGGTTATTGCCCTCAACATTGACTGTCACTATTTTGAAGAAGTATTTCAGCTAGTTTTATCTGGTTATTGCTCTCAACATTGACTGTCACTATTTTGAAGAAGTATTTCAGCTAGTTTTATCTGGTTATTGCCCTCAACATTGACTGTCACTATTTTTAAGAAGTATTTCAGCTAGTTTTATCTGGTTATTGCCCTCAACATTGACTGTCACTATTTTGAAGTGCCCTTTTTGATTAAGTTGTCAGGAAGTGAACCTTCATAAAGTTGTAACTAAAACTGGATACCTCCATTTCTACATTCGCAGATGCAGCAGCCAAGCCAAAAGATGATGTACAGTTATGGTCTGGGTGTACATTTTATTGCTTCAAAAAGAATAAATATTTTAATGGTTTATTTGTACTAATCAAATAAATGTTATAATATCGACTTTAAGAGATAACGATTCATTATTCTTTAATGTTGAAAATAATGTTGTATGTGTTGATAAAGTTTGTCAGTTAAACCAGTCATTCATTAGAATCTATCAGTTGAATCGTTCTGTGAGACAAAAATATGTCTGCGATTAGAGTATGTTTCTTTGTTGAATCTCTCTGTCAGAAAAAAAAAAAAAAAAACTGTCTTTTAGTAAACTAGTCTGTCAAGAGAGTATGTTTATTTGTTGAATCTCTCTGTCAGAAAAATCTGTTTCTTTTAGTAAACTAGTCTGTCAAGAGAGTATGTTTCTTTGTTGAATCTCTCTGTCAGAAAAATCTGTTTCTTTTAGTAAACTAGTCTATGTGGACAGCCTGCAGCGGGTTTGGTTTCATAGTCAACTATGTTACACAATCAACTATGTTTCATAATCAACTATGTTACACAATCAACTATGTTACATAATCAACTATGTTAAACAATCAACTACGTGTTACAGTAATGCTAATTTCTCAACTTATTAACTGGGCAAGAATACCCCAACATGATGAAAGGAAACACCTGGTTTAAGCAACATCCAAGACGTCTGTGGACATGGAAAAGCCCAGGAGACAACTCACATAATCAAATTGATTATATAATAATAAGCAACAGATTTAGAAACAGTCTGGTGTGTGTGAAAACTAGACCAGGGGCAGATTGCAATAGTGATCATGTACCAGTTGTGGGAAGCTTAGAGTAAAATTAAAAGCAGCAAAACGAGCTTCAATTAACATCAAATTAAATTTAGATTTACTCAAATCAGACAAGAAGTTACAAGACAAACATAACATCACAATTCAGAACCAGTACAAAGCAATAGAGAAGATACAAAGCATTGATGAACAGTGGGAAATGCTAAAAGAATCAATGCAACAAACATCAAAAGAGTTCATACCACCAGTGAGGAAAAATTTAAGAAAGAAAAATGGATGACAAATGACATTGTGCAGCTAATGGATACAACAGAAGAAATAGGGATAACAAAGATGAGTATAAGAGATTAAATAAAGAAATTGTAATAAAATGCAATGAAGCAACAGAAGCATGGCTAAAACAGAGATGCAAAGAGATTGAAACACAACAAAAATGAGATTCCAAAGCTATATACAAACAAATTGATGAATTAACAGGAAGATAAACTCAATTAAAAATTGGATATTTTTATCATGTTTTGGATGGAAGGAAAACTGTTGATTGAACAAGAAAGCATAGGGAACGATGGACAGAATACATTAAAGATCTTTATAATGATGAACGAACAAAAGTAAATATTAAGGATAACGGGGAGGGACCAGAAATACGCAGAGAAACCATATCTTCAACCTGAGAGATGAAATGTGTTAGACGAATGGCAGGAAACAGCCTGAGAGATAAGATCAGAAATGAAGAACTGAGAAAAAAGGGCAGGAATCATTCTCGCCATAGATTACATAAAGAAACACCAGATAACATGATTTTGTCACGTGATAAGGCAGGGATATCAACACACAATACAGCGAGCCTTCAATAAACGTTGCGAAGACACTATTCCCAAGGGTCGTTAGGCAACGTTAGAAACACCAGGACGCATAAAGCAAGAGAGGCCAAACGGAAGAGCAAAACACCGGAAGTTATATCTCCCCTCGACGCTGAAAGGCAAATGAGGAAGGAAAGAAGAAGACATAAAATATAAGGTCACATAGAAGAGAATTCCGGACCCTTCGAAATAACGGCTGAACGTCTTTGTTACTGTTTGTGAATCCTATTCTGTAGAGTCTCTGTTTCCTTGTCATTTGTGTTTGTCCCGCCTTGAAGGCTCCTCAACAAACGATTATTTATTTGCCATTATTTCACGCACTTTCCAAGACACCGCTATATTCTCCGTGTGTCACACTTATTGGACATTGTTAATACAACGAGGAGACATGGACGATGGGGACATTGAATAGTATGTGAATTGTGTTGTCACTAGTACTACGTAACATACAGACCACACGCAGCCACAGACCGAGACAGCACACAGGACCGAGCTTTCACGTTTGAGTATTGTTCTTTATTGTGTAGACAAAGGGCGTCTGTGGACTTTTTACCAAGCCAGATTTTGAGCCGCAAATTACTGCCTCATGATAATTGGACAAAAAATATCTATAGACTTTAAAAGGTCTAATGGAAATCTTAAAGATCTACAACAATTACTTAATGAAGTATACACGACAAGCAAAAAATATGGATTAGATATGAATATCAAAAAGACTAAATCTATGATCATAAGGAAAAACAATTCCCAAGACCAACAAATAAATATCAAAGTTGAAGGAATACATCTGGAGACAGTTCAGAACTACAACTACCTTGGACATACTATAACCAGTGATGGAAAATGTACAACTGAAATAAACAAAAGAATAGGAGTGGCAAAAAGTAATGTTAATGCCACGAAAAACATACTAACATCAAAACAAATAACACCAGGGCTAAAACTAAGAAGAGCAAAATGTTACCTCTTCTCAATATTCCTGTATGGTGCAGAAACATGGACATTAGACAAGAAAACAGAACAGAAATCTAAGCCTTTGAAATGTGGATTTATACAAAAATAGGTAGAATTTGATAGAAAGAAAAGAAAACAAACAATGAAGTCTTAAAACAACTAAAATGAAAATAGAACTACTAAACACAATTAGAACAAGACAAATGAAATATTTGGGCCATGTTAAAAGACACAGCAGCCTAATAAAAGTAATGTTGGAAGGGAAAATACAAGATAAAAGAGGCAGCGGAAGACCAAGACTAACATGGACGAGTAACATCAAAAGATGGACAAGTCAACCTATGACAACAACCTGCACCATTAAAGCAAGAGATAGGGTGGAATGGCGCTCCATGGTAGCCAATCTTCGATGCGGAGACGGCACTCAATGATGATGATGAATGGCTGACAGAACATTCGCGGAAACCCTCCAACTAGAGTGACGTCATCATTTTTGCCGGGGAGTGCTTGTTGATAGAGTGACGTCTTCGTACAAATAATAATCAATGAACATCATCATGGAGGGAGACTTCCGAGCCGATAGATCAGTGAATCATTTCAGGGGCGACTAACTGTGTGTCTAGATGTTCGGAATTGGAGTCAACAACGATGGCCTAACATCAAGCGCGATACATTTTTAAAAATATGACGATCATCATTTTCAAGAGGACGCGAACTTCCGGTATATGGGGATAGGCGGCGGGAACCATTGAAGGCTATGCATGAAAAGTGTTCCTGGTTGCAGTTTCCTCATATTCCAAGTCCGGCTTGTTGCAGGAGCTATTGAGTTAAGTGCTCTGTGCACACTGTGAGCTGTGTGTCTCATCCGTTTTGATCATGTTTCGATATTCCAATTGCTTTCTATGAATGATGATATCGTATGACAGGAACAGTTGGCTGTGCGTCACTTTCTGCGCGGTTTCGCCTTATGTCTTTTGGCGTGCGCTGAGACTGCTACGATGGGGACTACGGTTACCTTTCTTTGTTTGGGAGATGAGATATTAATTCGGATGATTACGCTGGCATGGGCGGTTGAGCAATTATGGATTTTAATTTGTTTGCAGTGATACCGGGCATTCCATAACCAAATAACCAAATCATTTCAGGGGGAGAGGTATGTTTACAACACTCAGAAAAAAATTACAAATAATCAACAACAGAAAAAAAAACAAAGAACAATATATGGTCGAAAGCCTGTCAGTGGTCTCGTCATCGGTTGTTAGTATAGTGACGTCAATCTTCTTTAGTTGCTATAGTTAGTAACGTCACACTAGTTGGAGGGTATGCCGATTTAACCTTCACCCCGCGGGCCTTGGAAACCTATAGATGGCTTTGATTGGACACTCTAATCCCATCTAACTATAGATGGCTTTGATTGGACACTCTAATCACATCTAACTATAGATGGCTTTGATTGGACACTCTAATCACATCTAACTATAGATTTACTTAAGCCTGTGGGCTGAGGGGGAATGCCAGGAAACCCTCCAACTAGGGTGACGTGTTCAGCTTTGCGAGCAGGCACGGTTGTGGATAGAGTGACGTCAGCGGTCTCTCCTATAGCTGAAAACGTCACGCTTGTTGGAGTGTTTTCTGCTTTATTTTCTGCTTTATTTTCTGCTTTATTTTCTGCTTTATTTTCTGCTTTAGTTTATCTATAGTTAGCTGTGTACGTAACGTCAGGACCCTGTAGTGACGTCAGGACCCTGTAGTGACGTCAGTGTTCACCATCATTAATTAGTTCATGGTTGGTGAAAAGCTTCTCTAAGTTTCAGTTGAAAAATAAAAAAAAATTGGTTCATTTTACTTTCTTCCACTTTTTACCTCGAAGATATTTGGCTACCTCTACCAGAAACACAATTTTTACCTCGAAGATATTTGGCTACCCTACCAGAAACACAATTTTTACCTCGAAGATATTTGGCTACCCCTACCAGAAACACAATTTTTACCTCGAAGATATTTGGCTACCCCTACCAGAAACACAATTTTTACCTCGAAGATATTTGGCTACCCCTACCAGAAACACAATTTTTACCTCGAAGATATTTGGCTACCCCTACCAGAAACACAATTTTTACCTCGAAGATATTTGGCTACCCCTACCAGAACACAATTTTTACCTCGAAGATATTTGGCTACCCCTACCAGAAACACACTTTTTACCTTGAAGATATTTGGCTACCCCTACCAGAAACACAATTTTTACCTCGAAGATATTTGGCTACCCCTACCAGAAAACACAATTTTTACCTCGAAGATATTTGGCTACCCCTACCAGAAACACAATTTTTACCTCGAAGATATTTGGCTACCCCTACCAGAAACACACTTTTTACCTTGAAGATATTTGGCTACCCCTACCAGAAACACAATTTTTACCTCGAAGATATTTGGCTACCCCTACCAGAAACACAATTTTTACCTCGAAGATATTTGGCTACCCCTACCAGAAACACAATTTTTACCTCGAAGATATTTGGCTACCCCTACCAGAAACACATTTTTACCTCGAAGATATTTGGCTACCCCTACCAGAAACGTAATTTTTACCTCGAAGATATTTGGCTACCCCTACCAGAAACGTAATTTTTACCTCCAAGATATTTGGCTACCCCTACCAGAAACGTATTTTTACCTCCAAGATATTTGGCTACCCCTACCAGAAACGTAATTTTTACCTCCAAGATATTTGGCTACCCTACCAGAAACGTAATTTTTACCTCCAAGATATTTGGCTACCCCTACCAGAAATGTAATTTTTAAAAGTTTAATTTAAATACAAGACATTTAATTAAAACCTGAATATTGACTCTCGTTTGAACTTGGAAGGCGTTTTAATTGCTTTCACTTCAAGGATGTTAATAGTTGACTCCGTGTGAACTTGTAGGACCTTTCAAATTTATAATGTTGGAGGTAATAAGATTCAATGGTCGGCCGTGGACACACAGTGTCTCGGTGAAGTTGTTGACGTAGAGGACAAGTTTTGCGCTATCATTAAGTGCGGACACACAATGTGCGCAGGAAACGAAAAGTTCAGCATTCTCGTAAGTGTTTGCGTAACTGAAATAAAGTAAACAAGCCAAGGGAGGACAACCAACGCAGCAAGGTCAGACAAGGACGTTTGCTATTGCTGGGAGTGAATTAGGCTCTTGACCCTTCATCCAGTTACAACAATAGATGTATCTGTTCTGCTCACCGAAACGGTCCCTGGGAGCCTAAGGTGGGGTTTAGGAAATCTCTTAGAGTCACTTTTGTATGCACTGAAATAGCTACAAGGGTTTCTTGTACTTCAAGGTCTGGGAAGATCTTTCTTTCTTTCTTTCGTTCGTTCGCTCGTTCTTTCTTTCTTTCTTTCTTTCTTTCTTTCTTTCTTTCTTTCTTTCTTTCTTTCTTTCTTATGCCTGAAATCGTAGAGAAGGAGAGCGAAAAGAAGAACATGAATACTCTCTGTATGGTTTGTGGTCTAACGTCTCATCTAGTCATACAGCACGGTAAGTAGGGGATAATTGGTGAGGCGAGATGAGGAGGTGACATGATGAGGAGGTGAGATGATGAGGAGGTGAGATGATGAGGCGAGATGAGGAGGCGAGATGAGGAGGTGAGATGAGGAGGTGAGATGAGGAGGTGAGATGAGGAGGTGAGATGAGGAGGTGAGATGAGGAGGCGAGATGAGGAGGCGAGATGAGGAGGCGAGATGAGGAGGTGAGATGAGGAGGTGAGATGAGGAGGTGAGATGAGGAGGCGAGATGAGGAGGTGAGATGAGGAGGTGAGATGAGGAGGCGAGATGAGGAGGTGAGATGAGGAGGAGAGATGAGGAGGTGAGATGAGGAGGTGAGATGAGGAGGTGAGATGAGGAGGTGAGATGAGGAGGTGAGATGAGGAGGTGAGATGATGAGGCGACATGAGGAGGTGAGATGAGATGAGGCGAGATGAGGAGGCGAGATGAGGAGGTGAGATGAGGAGGTGAGATGAGGAGGCGAGATGAGGAGGTGAGATGAGGAGGTGAGATGAGGAGGCGAGATGAGGAGGTGAGATGAGGAGGTGAGATGAGGAGGCGAGATGAGGAGGTGAGATGAGGAGGTGAGATGAGGAGGTGAGATGAGGAGGTGAGATGAGGAGGTGAGATGAGGAGGTGAGATGAGGAGGTGCGATGAGGAGGTGAGATGAGGAGGTGAGATGAGGAGGTGAGATGAGGAGGTGAGATGAGGAGGTGAGATGAGGAGGTGAGATGAGGAGGTGAGATGAGGAGGTGAGATGAGGAGGTGAGATGAGGAGGTGAGATGAGAAGGTGAGATGAGGAGGCGAGATGAGGAGGCGAGATGAGGAGGTGAGATGAGGAGGTGAGATGAGGAGGCGAGATGAGGAGGTGAGATGAGGAGGCGAGATGAGGAGGCGAGATGAGGAGGTGAGATGAGGAGGTGAGATGAGGAGGCGAGATGAGGAGGCGAGATGAGGAGGCGAGATGAGGAGGCGAGATGAGGAGGCGAGATGAGGAGGCGAGATGAGGAGGTGAGATGAGGAGGTGAGATGAGGAGGTGAGATGAGGAGGTGAGATGAATAGGCGACATGAGATGAGAAGAGAAGGTGAGAGATCAAGAGGTGAGATGAATAGGCGACATGAGATGAGAAGAGAAGGTGAGAGATCAAGAGGTGAGATGAATAGGCGACATGAGATGAGAAGAGAAGGTGAGAGATCAAGAGATGAAAAGGCGAAATGAAGAGGTGAGATGAGATGGTGAGATCAGCAGGTGAGATGAGATGAGACGAAAACTCGAAAGGAAGAGGTGAGATGAGATGAGAAGGCGAAATGAGGAAGTGAGATGAGATGAGACGAGAGGGTGAGATCAGTAGGTGAGATGAGATGATAAGGTGAGATGAGATGAGTCGGTGAGATGAGATGAGAAGGTGAGGTGGTGAGGTGAGATGAGATAAGAAAGTGAGATGAGGAGGTGAGATGAGGAGACGAGATGAGAAGGTGAGATTAGGAGGTAAAATGAGAAGAGACGGCGAGATGGGAGGTGAGATGTGGAGATGGGATGAGAAGGTGAGATGAAGATGAGATTAAAAGTGAGATGAGGAGATGGGATGAGGGGGAGATGAGAGTTGAGATGAGAAGGTGAGATGAGGAGACAAGAAGAGGGGGTGAGATGAGGAGAAGACATGACGATGTGCGATTAGGTGTTGAGATGAGGAGGTGAGATGAGGAGTCACGAAGAGGGGTGAGATGAGGAGAAGACATGACGATGTGCGATTAGGTGTTGAGATGAGGAGGTTAGATGAGGAGATGGGACGAGGAGATGGGATGAGGTGATGGGATGAGGAGATGGGACGAGGAGATGGGACGAGGAGATGGGACGAGGAGATGGGATGATAGGTGAGATTAGAGGGTAAAATGAGCAGGTGAGAAAAGAAGGTGAGATGTGGGGGGGGGGGGTGGGTGTGATGAGAAGGATAGATAATTAAGTGAGATGTGGAGGTGAGATAAGATTAACCCTATCAACATCAAATAACGCTACTAGTCAAATAGAAAGTTTCGACTGTTCAACATTACACGCCTAATTTAAAAAAAAACTAACTTAATTTTCACGGATTTTTCGCACGAATTCGCGCAAACCAAACTCGTCGCGCTTATCTTGAATAGAAAAATGGAACATTCATGTTCCTCTATAATTAATTTCAAAAGCGTGGAAAAATCAAGTGTCATGGACTGGGAGTAATTAGAATGAGTCTAAAAATGATATTCGTTAAACTTACCGTAAATTCTCTTTCTTTAGGTAACGAACATTGCTGCACTGACAAAGATCAAAGGAGCCAGCCACTTTAAGTAAACTGTATTACCTACATTATTTTAAATTATACACTTGTAACGTGATCGATAGTAGATGTACAACAGAGGTGAGATGGTAGAGGTACAACAAAGGTGAGATGGTGGATGTCCAACAGAGTTGAGATGGTGGATGTCCAACAGAGTTGAGATGGTGGATGTCCAACAGAGTTGAGATGGTGGATGTCCAACAGAGTTGAGATGGTAGAGGTACAACAGAGGTGAGATGGTAGAGGTACAACAAAGGTGAGATGGTGGATGTCCAACAGAGATGAGATGGTGGATGTCCAACAGAGGTGAGATGGTGGATGTCCAACAGAGGTGAGATGGTAGAGGTACAACAGAGGTGAGATGGTAGATGTCCAACAGAGGTGAGATGGTAGATGTACAACAGAGGTGAGATCGTAGATATTCAACAGAGGTGAGATGGTAGATGTACAACAGAGGTGAGATGGTAGAGGTACAACAGAGGTGAGATGGTAGAGGTACAACAGAGGTGAGATTGTAGAGGTACAACAGAGGTGAGATGGTAGATGTACAACAGAGGTGAGATGGTAGATGTACAACAGAGGTGAGATGGTAGATGTACAACAGAGGTGAGATGGTAGATGTCCAACAGAGATGAGATGGTAGATGTACAACAGAGGTGAGATGGTAGATGTACAACAGAGGTGAGATGGTAGATGTCCAACAGAGGTGAGATGGTAGATGTACAACAGAGGTGAGATTGTGGATGTCCAACAGAGTTGAGATGGTAGATGTACAACAGAGGTGAGATGGTAGCTGTATAAAAGAGGTGAGATGGTAGATGTACAACAGAGGTGAGATGGTAGGTGTATAACAGAGATGTGATGGTAGATGTCCAACAGAGGTGAGATGGTAGATATACAAAAGAGATGAGATGGTAGATGTCCAACAGAGGTGAGATGGTAGATGTATAACAGAGGTGAGATGGTAGATGTACAACCCAGGTGAGATGGTAGATGTCCAACAGAGGTGAGATGGTAGATGCATAAAAGAGGTGAGATGGTAGATGTATAACAGAGGTGAGATGGTAGATGTACAACAGAGGTGAGATGGTAGATGTATAAAAGAGGTGAGATGGTAGATGTATAAAAGAGGTGAGATGGTAGCTGTATAAAAGAGGTGAGATGGTAGATGTATAAAAGAGGTGAGATGGTAGATGTATTAAAGATGTGAGATGGTAGATGTGTAAAGAGGTGAGATGGTAGATGTATAAAAGAGGTGAGATGGAAGATGTACAACAGAGGTGAGATGGTAGATGTACAACAGAGGTAAGATGATAGATGTATAAAAGAGGTGAGATGGTAGATGTATAAAAGAGGTGAGATGGTAGAAGTATAAAAGAAAAGAGGTGAGATGGTAGATGTATAAAAGAAAAGAGGTGAGATGGTAGATGTATAAAAGACGTGAGATGGTTGATGTATAAAAGAGGTGAGATGTAGAATGTTTCAGGCAAATGCAGTTTTCGTAAAGAAAAAATGAGGAAGATACTATGCAATCCATTATTGACAATAGAAACAAGAAAAAGAGTTCTTAAATGTTATGTAGAGCCAGTCTTAACATATGGATGTGAATCATGGACAATAAGACAACTGATAAGAAAATCATTGGAGTCTGTAGAAATGTGGTTTTACAAAAGAATGTCGAGAATACCATGGACATCTAAGAAGAGTAATGAAAACGTTCTGAAAGAGGTCAACGCAAAAAGTGAGCTAATTTCCAATATTAGGAAGAAACGATCATTTTTTTGGCCATGTAATGAGAAGAGAACAGCTGGAATATATTGAAACAACTGGGAAAATTGAGGGACGAAGAGATAGAGGGAAGCAAAGAGAAACGATACCAGACAGCTTAAGAGAATGGCTTGGCAGGAGGTCAACAACAGAAATGATAAATAACTGTCGTGATCGAAAGTTGTGGAGAGACATGATCACCTACACCAGCAGGCATGGTGCTTGATGATGATGATGATGAAATGTGTTAAACGCATGCCAAGAAACAGCCCTTTAATGATAAGATTAGATGTTAAGAGTTTAAAAAAGGGGGGGGGAGGAGGGGAGGGGAATAATTCCTTCATGAATACAGAAAGAAACAACAGATAAAATGGTTTGGTCACGTCATAAAATAAAAAAGATCAAAACACAGCGCACTGAGCCTTCAATAAACATTGCGAGAACACCAGACTTAAGGGGCGACCAGAAAAAAAGATGGATTGGAAAATATAAAAAAAACAAGTAACAAAACAACAGAAGAAGCCAACAGAAGAACAAAAGACTGCAAAGAATATCTACACGCTGAAAGGAAATGAGGAAGGAAAGAAGTGATGCCGTTGACAGCGTTGGGGCAAGTGACTAAATGGAAGATAAGACTATATGGACAGTGTATGTTCAACCAGTGTATGTTCCACCGGTGTCTGTTCAACCAGGAAATTGTTTGAGTTAATGTAGAAATGTTGTGTTTGTCTGAGGTATTTATAAGTAACTGGGAGGCTTTCATGATTGGTTGAATGGCGTAATGTTATATCCAATCAGAAAACATCAAGAGCATACAGACTCAGTATATAGTAGGAGGTCAACTCTAGGGATACACATCCATCACCACAACTAGTGCCAAGAATTAAGGGGCTAAAACACTTGCTCGACGGATGAGCACTTTCTGACGATTCCGATTGTCTCCGCTTGTAAAGTTATGTGTGAAGAGTTTTCAATCATTAGATGATGGTAGAAATCCAAAGAAATTAGACTAGATACAAAAATAAAAATTTTCAACTTAAATGTTAAGTCGGTCCTATTATATGGCTGCGAAACATGGAGAATAACAAAATTGACAATCACGAAGGTACAGACTTTCATTAATGGACGCTTGCGCAGAATAAAGGGATGGAAATGGCAGGACAAAGTCACTAACGTGGAATTATGGAAATGTCATCATCATCATCATGTACCCTACCGGTTGGCGTAGGCGATCATGTCCTTCCACAATCTTCTATCTACAGTGCATCGTATCAGTTCTGATTATTCAAGGCAATTCAAGAAGGTAGTTTGCCATTCCTTTCCTTCTTGGCAGTGACTGTACTAGTCGGAGATCGCAGCCATTGTCTCTATACATGAGATCCTCTGCCTGCCGTCGCGGTGTGAGGACCATAACCGGCACTACTTGTCGGCTGCTCCCACAACACCATCCACCACCTGATCCAATGGCTTCACATAACCCTGATAGGGGGGCTAAACGGGAGCTCCACCTTGCCCAAGGGTGTCCCGAAGACTAGCGGAGGAAAGAAGACGTCTTACTCCTCCTTTGGTAGGGCAGAACTCTACCCCGCTAACCGCGGGAAATGTACCGGTCAAATACCAGTGGATAAAGAGATACAGCGTAGACGATGGCGATGGATAGGACACACACTACGGAAGCCAACTGAGAGTACACAACAGGCCCTTTTTTGGAATCCCCAGGGGAAAAGACAATGAGGAAAACTAAGGAATTCTGGAGAAGACAGATCGAAGCAGAGATGAAGATGATGGGGAAGACATGGAATGATCTTAAAAGAATTGCAAAAAAAAGAACGACTTGGAAAGTGTTTGTTGAAGACCTATGCTCCACTGGGAGCTAAAAGGTAGAAGAAGATAATAGTAGGGCAGTGTTGGGCGATGGCAGGGCAGTGGTGGATGATGGTAGGGCAGTGTTGGATGATGACAGGGCAGTGGTGGATGATGGCAGGGCAGTGGTGGATGATGGTAGGGCAGTGTTGGATGATGGCAGGGCAGTGGTGGATGATGGCAGGGCAGTGTTGGATGATGGCAGGGCAGTGTTGGATGATGGCAGGGCAGTGTTGGATGATGGCAGGGCAGTGTTGGATGATGGCAGGGCAGTGGTGGATGATGGCAGGGCAGTGGTGGATGATTGTAGGGCATTGTTGGATGATGGCAGGGCAGTGTTGGATGATGGCAGGGCAGTGGTGGATGATGGCAGGGCAGTGGTGGATGATGGCAGGGCAGTGGTGGATGATTGTAGGGCAGTGTTGGATGATGGCTGGGCAGTGTTGGATGATGGCAGGGCAGTGGTGGATGATGGCAGGGCAGTGGTGGATGATGGCAACGCAGTGTTGGATGATGGCTGGGCAGTGTTGGATGATGGCAGGGCAGTGGTGGATGATGGCAGGGTAGTGGTGGATAATGGCAGGGCTGTGGTGGAAGATGGCAGGGCAGTGGTGGATGATGGCAGGGCAGTCGTTAATGATGGCAGGGCAGTGGTGGATGATTGCAGGGCAGTGGTGGATGATGGCAGGGAAGTGGTGGATGATGGCAGGGCAGTGGTGGATGATTGCAGGGCAGTGGTGGATGATGGCAGGGCAGTGTTGGATGATGGCAGGGCAGTGGTGGATGATGGCAGGGTAGTGGTGGATGATGGCAGGGCAGTGGTGGATGATGGCAGGCCTGTGGTGGATGATTGTAGGGCAGTGTTGGATGATGGCAGGGCAGGGGTGGATGATGGCAGGGCAGTGGTGGATGATTGTAGGGCAGTGGTGGATGATGGCAGGGCAGTGTTGGATGATGGCAAAGAAGCGGTGGATGATGGGAGGGCCGTGTTGGATGATGGCAGGGTAGTGGTGGATGATGGCAAGAAAGTGTTGGATGATGGTAGGGCAGTGTTGGATGATGGCAGGGCAGTGGTGGATGATGGCAGGGCAGTGTTGGATGATGGCAGGGCAGTGTTGGATGATGGCAGGGCAGTGATATGTGATGGTAGGGCTGTGATGGATGATGGCAGGGCAGTGTTGGATGGTGGTAGGGCAGTGATGGATGGTGGTAGGGCAGTGTTGGATGGTGGTAGGGCAGTGATGGATGGTGGTAGGGCAGTGTTTGATGGTGGTAGTGCAGTGATGGATGATGGCAGGGCAGTGTTGGATGATGGCAGGGCAGTGTTGGATTATGGCAGGGCAGTTTTTGTTATGGCAGGGCAGTGTTGGATGATGGGAGGGCTGTGGTAGATGATGACAGGGCAGTGGTGGATGATGGTAGGGCTGTGGTGGATGATGGTAGGGTTGTGGTGGATGATTGTAGGGCAGTGGTGGATGATGAGAGGGAAGTGGTGGATGATGGCAGGGTTGTGGTGGATGATGGTAGGTCTGTGGGGAATTATGGTAGAGCTGTGGTAGATGATGGTAGGCAGTGGTATGTGATATGAGATATGGTAGTGGTGGTGGATGCTGGTATAGAAGTGCTAAGAAACGGAGGCACTGGAAAATTGTGAATGAGCTGAAAATAGAATCCAGCACGTAGAAAGAAAAAATACGATTGGTGTTTAACTGACGCGGTTAGTATATTCCATTTATAGACGGTGTTGGGTTATTTTTGTCCCTGTTTCTATTTGTGCCGTCACACATTGCCGGTGTTGTAATGAGATATTCGCCAGGTGAAACGTCTCTTAAGTTTGGCATGTGTCCCCTAAGTGGCTGACCTGACACCAGGACGAAGTGTTGGCGGAGGAAGTTGTTGAAAGGCGTAGGAAGAGTTCCCATTTTCTTTTTTTTTTTATGGATCAGGATGGAGAGTGGATGGGAATCGGTGGGAATTTGAGGGGTGGGTTGGGGGTGGGGGTGGGGGGGTGGGGGTTGTTTTGGAGGGTGAGAAAGCTCGGGGAGGAAAAGATGGTGTATTGAGAAAACATGGAGTGAAGTTGATAGAGTTGATGGCGCATTTGATCAATTCTACTACAAGCTCAAAAGATAAAAATTAGCAAGTAACAATTTTTAGACTCCGAACTGCCCAGAACAAATTAAAGTACAATATTTTCAAAACCACATATTCTGATGAATGTGACTGTAGCACAGACAAAAATGACTGTTGAACATCAGCTACAACATGCCTAACATATGATGAACAGAGAAGGCTCTTGTGGCCATTACCGGTGCCATATCGGGACAAGATGTATGGTGACGTCACCGGCCTTGAGCTGACGAACACTTTTTTGGAACTTATTGACGTCTACACGTGTACGAAGTATAAGAAGAGGAAGAGGAATGAGAAGAAGAAGAAGGAGAAGAAGGATTGAGAAGAAGAAGAAGGAGAGGAAGAAGAAGGAGAAGTAGAAGAAGGAGAAGTAGAAGAAGGAGAAGAAGAAGAAGGAGAAGAAGGAGAAGAAGAAGGAGAAGTAGAAGAAGGAGAAGTAGAAGAAGGAGAAGAAGAAGTAGAAGGAGAAGAAGAAGAGGGAGAAGAAGGTGAAGAAGAAGGAGAAGTAGAAGAAGGAGAAGTAGAAGAAGGAGAAGGAGAAGAAGAAGAAGGAGAAGAAGAAGTAGAAGGAGAAGAAGAAGAGGGAGAAGAAGGTGAAGAAGAAGCAGGAGAAGAGGAAGAAGGAGAAGAAAGAGGAAGGAGAAGAAAGAGGAAGGAGAAGAGGAAGAAGGAGAAGAGGAAGAAGGAGAAGAGGAAGAAGGAGAAGAAGAAGAAGAAGAAGAAGGAGAATAGGAAGAAGGAGAAGAGGAAGAAGGAGAAGAGGAAGAAGAAGCAGAAGTAGAAGAAAAAGAGGAAGAAGGAGGAGAAGAGGAAGAAGAAGGAGAAGAGGAAGAAGGAGAAGAGGAAGAAGAAGCAGAAGTAGAAGAAAAAGAGGAAGAAGGAGGAGAAGAGGAAGAAGAAGGAGAAGAGGAAGAAGGAGAAGAGGAAGAAGGAGAAGAGGAAGAAGGAGAAGAGGAAGAAGAAGCAGAAGTAGAAGAAAAGAAAAAGAAGAAGAAGAAGGAGGAGAAGAAGAAGAAGAAGAGGTAGAAGAAGAAGTAGAAGAAGAAGAAAGAGGAAGGAGAAGAAGAAAAAGTAAAAGAAGAAGAAGAAGGAGAAGAAGAAGAAGGATAAAGTTTAAACTATATACAGAGATCTTTTACGCCGATTTTCTCCCGCCTGTTTTTCGATGGCAGGCTTTTTCCTGGCTTTGTTAGCTCATGTCTTAACGCCCTAGTAAACATTGCTCTATCTCATCCGATAACCATCTAATACTTGACCACAATTCACACCTTATTTTCACCTGCGACTCCTAACTGACGTCTCGTCTAATCACGTGATTCCCCCTCCGCCCCTCCTCCTCGGCCCACTCTCTCATCTCGTGACAGCCACAGTGTTCTCCTGGGTCAGATAAGTCTCACCTTATTCTAGCCATATGTATAGCTGACATATTTGTAGCTGACATATTTGTAGCTTACATATTTGTAGCTGACATATTTGTATCTGACATATTTGTAGCTTACATATTTGTAGCTTACATATTTGTAGCTGACATATTTGTGTCTTACATATTTGTAGCTTAAATATTTGTAGCGTACATATTTGTAGTCTACATATTTGTAGCTTACATATTTGTAGCTGACATATTTGTAGCTTACATATTTGTAGCTTACATATTTGTAGCTTACATATTTGTAGCTTACATATTTGTAGCGTACATATTTGTAGCCTACATATTTGTAGCCTACATATTTGTAGCTTACATATTTGTAGCTTACATATTTATAGCTTACATATTTGTAGCCTACATATTTGTTGCTTACATATTTGTAGCTTACATATTTGTAGCCTAAATATTTGTTGCTTACATATCTGTAGCTTGCATATTTGTAGCTTACATATTTATATTATCAATTTTTATTCTCTTATATGTAGTGCATCTTCCTTTAATCTCATGATCTCATTTCTTATCCTTTTTCCTATCTCTCTTTGACTTACTTATCCCGCTCATTCCTGATGTAGTAGAGTTTACCCTTATTTTGTTGTCCTTGTGTTTGCCTCGTTCATCGTTGTCTGAAAAAGGTCGCATGTTGACCAAAACGTCAGTATTTGTGTTTCTTCTTTGTGAAGCTATCATCAGACATTGTAGGCGTGTAGATTACACCGCACCATTTGCTCCTATACACAGAGACAACAAATCAAATAAAGGTAAAGTACGTGACTTGAATCGGCATCTTAGCACGCGAGTTTTTACCCATGTGTGTTCGACCGCCTATACAGAAGTGTTCGGAGACTTCTAGATAGGGTCACTTCAAGCATCGAAACTCACGATACGCGGTGGCATTCCTCACCTGCCCAGAGTACTACCCTGATACCCATTTCTGCCAGAGGGTGGGTCGACCGCAGGAGTATTTTTTTTTTCAACTACGAGTATAACTCACACTGCTCCCAGCGGGGATCGAACACGGGGCGTCCGAACGTCGGTAACCCAGTGGGATGGTCAATCAAATAGAATGGTTTACTCATTCAGGAAGAATACTAAAAGATTCTGTAGGTTACAAAACTTACGATGAAGGAGGAGAGGAAAGAAGGTCCTGTGGTAGTCCCAGCGGAAGATGGACTGACAACATCCAAGAAACGCTGCAACATCAATTGACAAGAGTTGAGGCCGCCAGAAGGTCACGAACTAGATTTGTGTATCTCCCTCGACACTTGGAGAAGTATAGGAGGACATGAAGAGAAGAAAGAACGATCCCAAGGGAAAGCAATTAAATGTATGTATTTGTATATAGAAGCATCATCATAAATGTAGCTGAGATAGTGTCCATTAGTACTGGCAACATGAAGCCGATCATGCTATCACATCTCAATATAATACAGAAACTTTAAATCGTGGGGGACCCCCGATCTCCCTCAAACCATTGCCCCACCTCTACCCAAGTAATTTCATAAAGATGGTACGCATGTTGTTTCAGTGGAGGTATGCATGTTGTTTCAGTGGAGGTATGCAGTTTATTTCTGGCATTTTCCACAGGAAGTTGTGTTTAGCAAACTCACTTCGATCTTGAACTTCCGATGTTTTCATACATCTAACCCCCCCCCCCCACCGCCCTCCCATCATTCCTTTTACAAAAAGAAAAAAAAATTCAAATTCACATGACAGCGATCAACTGGGCCTCTGAGCCCACTTCTTGTTCTACCTCTCCCACATCGAACTTAATCTCTGTCCTACATCTCGGTCATTTTCTGCCCTCCCTCTCGTGCACAAAATTCATTTTCTGCCCTCCCTCTCGGTCATTTTCTGCCCTCCCTCTCGGTAATTTTCTGCCCTCCATCTCGATAATTTTCTGCCCTTCATCTCGTGCACAAAACTCATTTTCTGCCCTCCCTCTCGTACACAAAAAACTCAGTTTCTGCACTCCCTCTCGTGCACAAAACTCATTTTCTGCCCTCCCTCTCGTACACTAAACTCAGTTTCTCCACTACCTCTAGTGCACAAAAAACTCAGTTTCTCCACTCCCTCTCGTACACAAAAAAAACTCAGTTTCTCCACTCCCTTTCGTATACAAAACTCAGTTTCTCCACTCCCTCTCGTACACAAAACTCAGTTTCTCCACTCCCACTCGTATACAAAACTCAGTTTCTCCACTCCCTCTCGTACACAAAACTCAGTTTCTCCACTCCCTCTCGTATACAAAACTCAGTTTCTCCACTCCCTCTCGTATACAAAACTCAGTTTCTCCACTCCCTCTCGTACACAAAACTCAGTTTCTCCACTCCCTCTCGTACACAAAAAACTCAGTTTCTCCACTCCCTCTCGTACACAAAACTCAGTTTCTCCACTCCCTCTCGTACACAAAACTCAGTTTCTCCACTCCCTCTCGTACACAAAACTCAGTTTCTCCACTCCCTCTCGTACACAAAACTCAGTTTCTCCACTCCCTCTCGTATACAAAACTCAGTTTCTCCACTCCCTCTCGCACACAAAACTCAGTTTCTCCACTCCCTCTCGTACACAAAACTCAGTTTCTCCACTCCCTCTCGTATACAAAACTCAGTTTCTCCACTCCCTCTCGTATACAAAACTCAGTTTCTCCACTCCCTCTCGTTTACAAAACTCAGTTTCTCCACTACCTCTCGTACACAAAAAACTCAGTTTCTCCACTCCCTCTCGTACACAAAAAAACTCAGTTTCTCCACTCCCTCTCGTACACAAAAAACTCAGTTTCTCCACTCCCTCTCGTACACTAAACTCAGTTTCTCCACTCCCTTTCGTACACAAAAAACTCAGTTTCTCCACTCCCTCTCGTACACTAAACTCAGTTTCTCCACTACCTCTCGTACACAAAAAAAATCAGTTTCTCCACTCCCTCTCGTACACAAAAAACTCAGTTTCTCCACTCCCTCTCGTACACAAAAAACTCAGTTTCTCCACTCCCTTTCGTATACAAAACTCAGTTTCTCCACTCCCTCTCGTACACAAAAAACTCAGTTTCTCCACTCCCTTTCGTATACAAAACTCAGTTTCTCCACTCCCTCTCGTACACAAAAAACTCAGTTTCTCCACTCCCTTTCGTACACAAAACTCAGTTTCTCCACTCCCTCTCGTACACAAAAAACTCAGTTTCTCCATTCCCTCTCGTACACAAAAAACTCAGTTTCTCCACTCCCTCTCGTACACAAAAATCTCAGTTTCTCCACTCCCTCTCGTACACAAAAAAACTCAGTTTCTCCACTCCCTCTCGTACACAAAAAAATCACGTTCTGTACTCCGTCTCGTACAGGTTTCTCTCTCACTCTCTCTCTCTCTCTCTCTCTGCGATCAAGACTAAATCAGACTAGGATTCCAGACTCTCTCATTAAGTCAGCTGTCTGTTTAAGCGATTCGATTGTCCCATATAGTTTCTTTTCTAGGGAGGTGGGTTTGGACCACATTGCTCTTCTCAGGTCTGTGTATTGGGGGCAATCCTGGGGGTATAGGTTTAGGAATAAGATTTGAACCTACCTTGAGATCATGACTTACCGATAGAAAGCTTCATCGATACATCCTGCGTCAGAACTGACGATTTTGAAAGTATAATCATCATCATTAAGTGCCGTATCCGCATCGAAGGTTGGCTACTATGGAGCGCCATTCTGCTCTGTCTCTTGCTTTGATAGCACAGTTTGTCATATGCTGACTTGTCCATCTTTTGCTGTTGCTCGTCCATGTTAGTCTTGGTATGCCTCTGCCTCTTTTACCTTGTAATTCCCCTTCCAAAATTACTTTTAGTATGCTGTTGTGTCTTTTAACATGGCCCAAAAATCTCATTTGTCTTGTTTGAATAGTGTTTGGTAGTTCTCTTGCCGTTTTTAGTTTTAAGACTTCATCGTTTGTTTTATTTTTCTATTTACCCAATTTCACCTATTCTTCTAATAAATTCACATTTCAAAGACTGTTTTCTGTTCTGTTTTCTTGTCTAATGTCCATGTTTCTGCAACATACAGGAATGTTGAGAAGATATTAACATTTTACTATTCTTACTTAGTTTTAGCCCTGGCGTTATTTAATGACTTGTGTACAGTTCACAAATATCACATTTTTACTTGCTCTTGTCCTCTTTTGTTAGTTCGTTGCCTGGCCACTCATTTTCGGTATCGATTTATTTCTTATTTAATTTATGTTGTCAGCGAATGTTCTAGTTGTCACTTCCTGTTTCGTAGATTAACTTGAAGTTGAGTAGATGGAGCCTCGTTTTGGTTTCGAGTTTGTAGATTTCCTGAAGATGTTCGTAGAAATCATGAACAGCTAGAAGTGTATAAGCTTTGGTCAACATACAGAGAGACAGACAGACAGACAAGCTGGCAGATAGATAGACAGACAGACAGACAAGCTGACAGATAGATAGACAGACAAACTGGCAGATAGATAGACAGACAAACTGGCAGATAGATAGATAGATAGATAGATAGATAGATAGATAGATAGATAGATAGATAGATAGATAGATAGATAGATAGATAGATAGACAGACAGACAGACAGACAGACAGACAGACAGACAGACAGACAGACAGACAGACAGACAGACAGACAAGCTGGCAGATAGATAGACAGACAAACTGGCAGATAGATAGACAGACAGACAGACATACAGACAGACAGACAGAGATAGACAGACAGACAAACTGGCAGATAGATAGATAGACAGACAGACAAACTGGCAGATAGATAGATAGATAGATAGATAGATAGATAGATAGATAGATAGATAGATAGATAGATAGATAGATAGATAGATAGATAGATAGATAGATAGATAGATAGATAGATAGACAGATAGATAGATAAGAGAGTTTCTAACAACTTGTCAGGCTTAGCAACTAGTGACTAAGTGAGTTTCTAGCTTCTATCTTGCGTGTTGTTACTTATAACAAACCAATTGTCCCTGAGGCGATGTCGTCATCTTGCTGACATCCATGACAGGAGATGACACATTTTTCAGGTACGCACACTTTACATCACCTCCAAAAGCTCAAAGTTTGGCCCCAAACATATACCTAACCAAGATCCCTATTTCATTTTCGAGTCTAATTTGGTTTAAAACTGAAAATAAATACTTTTTTCTGTGTTCTTTATCAAGTTTCCCTTTTCTCTAATTTGTACATGAGTTTAGGTGACACAGAGAAATAAACGGGACTTTTCGATCGGGGGGGGGGGGGGGGGGGGGGGGGGGAGATCGGATTCTCCCATTAACAAACCGGTGGGTTTATTTGATTATAGGTGGTTAAATTAAATCTTTAACCTGTTATATTCGCAGTGACAGCAATTACCGTACAGTGGCTTTGTCAATAAATCCCACCTAACTCTGGCCACTCTCGAGTTTTAAAAGTGGCAAGAGTTCTGTGGCATTTACGGATAAGGCCACCACATGGCAATTGCGTCACTGTGTAGAGAAATGTGTATGCGTGTCTAATATGTCTTCTAATTCTTTTTTTTGTTCACCTCCATGTGGAGCATAGGTTTTCAGCAAACACTTTCCTAGCAGTTATGTTTCTTGCCATTCTTTTAAGATCATCCCATGTCTTCTCCATCATTTCATCTCTGCTTCCATCTGTCTTTTCCAAGAATATTTTGGTCGTCCTCTATGTCTCTTCCCTTGGGGATTCCAAAAAGGGCCTGTTGTGTAATACTCTCAGCTGGCTTCGCAAAGTATCATATCTAGCGACATCGTCTTTGTTGTAACAATTTGTCCACTGGTATTTGACTGGCACTTTTCCATAATTCTATGTTAGTTATGTTTGTCTAATATGAGTTCTGAAATTTGTAGCTACTTTCTACATTTATTATAACATTTACCCTCGCCGATGATGCATATCAGAGTTTCTGCTCTGTTTTGAGAACTTCATATGAAAAACAGGCAGAGAGATAGCAGCATTACTAAAATGGGCAAAGGTGCCTCTACAGAAACATAGTTCAAAGTTGCAAACGACTCATTGCTGACGGCTTGCGCCAAAATCTGTGAACCAAACTATCCAAAACCTACTCCACTTCTTCGCGGTACCCCGAATAACAAACTAACCAGTCTAGTCCGGCCGTGTGAGTAGAGGGAGACAACCCGGTACTTAGAAACGTCATGCCGAAGACGGATGTGTTGGGCCGAAAGGTGCAGTTATCACAGTTCATATCACTGGGTACCAGAGTGCATTCTAGGAAGTAAAGGCGGCCTGGCGTGATACCGACAACTTCACCAAAAATGTGCCGTGGTCATGGAAAAGCTAGGTCACTAACAGAACATTTCCCATACGCCTGGGAAGGCAGGACAGGGAACCTTTACTGCGAACGTCAACACAACGTATACACGCCCACTTAATGTCCTTTTAAGGGCTGATGACGTAGAACGGTGTATCCCTGTAGTCATCATGTAAGGGAAAGTAAACACGCACTGCATAATACAGGTACTGAGATAGCTCGATTACTTAACACTGCTATAATACAGGTACTGAGATAGCTCTATTAATTAACACTGCTATAATACAGGTACTGAGATAGCTCTATTACTTAACACTGCTATAATACAGGTACTGAGATAGCTCTATTACTTAACACTGGTATAATACAGGTACTGAGATAGCTCGATTATTTAACACTGCTATAATACAAGTACTGAGATAGCTCGATTACTTAACACTGCTATAATACAGGTACTGAGATAGCTCTATTACTTAACACTGCTATAATACAGGTACTGAGATAGCTCTATTACTTAACACTGCTATAATACAGGTACAGAGATAGCTCTATTACTTAACACTGCTATAATACAGACGTGATGACTCTATAGGCGAGACTAGATAGGCACGAGCAGAAATGGACATCAAGAAAACTCGCATCATCATCATGTATCATCATAAGACACCGTGCCTGCTGGTGTAGGCGATCATGTCCCACCACAACCTTCAATCTCGACAGCTGTTTATCATTTCTGTTGTCGACTTCATACCAAATCATTTCCTTAAACTGGTTGCATATTTTGTCTCTGTAACCTCTGGCTCTTTTCTCCACTCAATTTCCCAAGTTTTCACAATATATATTTGCTCTGTTCCCATCACATTACATGCCCACAGATGATTATTAATTCCTCTGATGTTGGAATATTACTTTTTTTTTTTTTGGCTTCTTTTAGACCGCTCTTAATACTCCTTTTAGCTGTCCATGGTATTCTTAACATTCTTCTGTAAACCCACATTTGTTTTGCTTCCAACGAGTATCTTGCCTGTTGTCCTATTGTCCATGATTCACACCAATACGTCAAGATTGGCTCCACATAAATCTGATGGACTCTTTTTCAGATTTTCCTTGGCAAAAATGGGTTGCATGGTTGTCGTTTTTTTTTTTTTTGGAAGGCCTTTGTATCTGAATAAAACAATATGGACTTGAAATTAGCGCTTTCAGGACTACATTCGAGTCTAGGGTCAGACGAGTTAAGTACACATTTATTTCTCATACCTTGTACATAGAACACACACACATACACACAAATATATGCACAAACTAATAAATACACAGGCACACATAATACACTCTTCCACAAACACAAACAACACACACAGACACATACAACCATAAGTACACACACACACACACACACACACACACAGGCATGCACACATAAGCCAGGGAAGACATGCATGAACACAGCCGACCGTGTGAAATATTGACACGACGGTTCTGAGACCGACGTCCTTGACCTGTAAGTATACTTGATGATAACTGCACACTCATGACACACACACGCACATATCAGGGGAGAATGATTAAGAGAGCGAGATAGAGAGACAGCTGAGTAGGGAGAGATGAATAACGTTGTTCATAATTCCCACACCGTTTGTAATCTCTTCATTTATATCATAAGAAACAATTATTCGTAAATTGGTACCAGAAGAAACGTATGTTTACAAATGAAATAAAGAGTCATCATCATCATCAAGTACCAAGCATGCTGGCGTAGGTGAGCATGTCTCTCCATAACTTTCGATATCGACAGTTACTTGTCATTTCTATTGTTGACCTTCTGCCAAGCCATTCTTTTAAGCTGCTTAAAAGTATCTTTTCTCTTTTCTTCCTCTATCTCTTCGTCTCTCAATTTTCCCAGTTAAATAACAGAATAGCTCAGGCCAAAATAGCATTTCAGAAAATGAAAAATGTCATATGCAACAAAAATATGTCAATAGAAGTGAGAAGAGGAGTTCATCAGTGCCATATAGAGACAGATTCTGACCTATGGAAGCGAATCATGGAACGTAGACAAACAAATGAAAATACGATTAGAGGCCACAGAGATGGTATTTCTCAGAAGAATGTTGAAGGTTTTGTGGACAGCTAAAAAGACAAACGATGACATTCTCACATAGGCCTACACACAAATGGAGCTCTTAAAAAAACATCAGAAAGAAACAATCAACATTTTTCGTGCACATCATGATAAGAGGAAAGTTGGAATAGTTGGTTACAACTGGCAAATACAGGGAAAGAGAAATCGCGGACGACAAAGAGAAAAGATACTATATATATATATATATATATATATATATATAAATATCCAAATATAGACAGACAGACAGACAGACAAGCAGGCAGCCAGACAGACAGACATAAAATAGCTTGGTGTCATGTCATGGAAAACAGTCAACAACAGAATTGATACGACGCACTGTATATAGCAGATTGTGGAAATACATGATCCCCTACGCCAACCTATATGGCACTTGATGATGTTAGTAAAGTCATAGAGTAGCTTCTTTCTGATAGTTAAGTGATCTCTCCTGATTGAGCGCATGTATTTGAATGGAGCCATTTTTATTCTAGTATTTTTGTTTTTAATTTTATTTGTTCAACAAGTTTTAAAGTTAGGTTTAGAGTTAGGAGATATAGATTTAGATTTAGAGTTAGGTTTAGATTTAGGTTTAGACTGTTCCAAACCCAGGGGTCTTCTATTTGACAGATTAGAGAACGACAGAATAAAGTGCAATTGGACTATTTGGGGACGTAACTCCGAGCAGAAAGCGCTAAACTAAGCCTTCATCTGTATTTTTATTCTTTTTTAATAATGTAAAGTGAATACCTCACGCAGGCTAGTTGGTGTAGAGGTTAGACGTCGACCTCTGGACAGGAAGGTCTCAGGTTCGATTACCACTTCATGTGGTGGCGATAAAAATAAATCTAATCCATGTTGTCTTCCGTGGTTTTACCTTTTCCTTGTCTTTGGGTAGTGAGATCCGATGTCTAGTCCTCTCTGGGTAGTGAGATCCGATGTCTAGTCCTCTCTGGGTAGTGAGATCAGATGTCTAGTCCTCTCTGGGTAGTGAGATCAGATGTCTAGCCCTATCTGGGTAGTGAGATCCGATGACTAGCCCTCTCTGGATAATGCGATATGATGTCTAGCCCTCTCTGGGTAGTAATATCTGATGTCTAGCCCTCTCTGGGTAGTGAGATCTGATGTCTAGACCTCTCTGGATAATGAGATCCGACGTCTAGCCCTCTCTGGATAATTAGATCCGATGTCTAGCCCTCTCTGGGTAGTGAGATTCGATGCCTAGCCCTCTCTGGGTAGTTAGATTTGATGTCTAGCCCTCTCTGGATAATGAGATCCGACGTCTAGCCTTCTCTGGATAATGAGATCTGATGTCTAGCCCTCTCTGGATAATGAGATCCGATGTTTAGCCTTCTCTGGGTAGTTAGATTTGATGTCTAGCCCTCTCTGGATAATGAGATCCGACGTCTAGCCTTCTCTGGATAATGAGATCTGACGTCTAGCCTTCTCTGGATAATGAGATCTGATGTCTAGCCCTCTCTGGATAATGAGATCCAATGTCTAGCTCTGTCGAAAAACGGCGAAAAATAGTAGGTCCCTTTTTCACTCGCGCACGTTAAAGAACATTGAACAGTTTTAAGTCGAAAAGAAAAGGCCAAAAATGACCGCTGTCTGGACAAACATTGTTAAGCAAATCTACCCACACATGTCGAAGACGGATGTATCGGGACGAAAGACGCAGATATCGTGGCTTTGTCGTAAAGTAGCGACACAACGTATCCACGCCCACTTAACGGGTGGATGCTAATAGAAGAAGAGAACGTCTCAGTCACAATTTTGATTGTACATTTTGTGACAAGTGCAGACATCTGTGAAGGTGTGTAGTGTTTACCTGGCAGGCAGGAACAGTAATGTGGCGACTTGCCGTATCCTTGTTAAATTAAATATCTCCGGGAACTTTCTAAAGCCAGGAAGTTGAATTTTGTCTATTTTTACAGACGTCACTCCTTAGAAAAATACGTGAAAGGTTAGAACACAACGTCACGAGGTCTCGTCATCAGATCTATTCTTAGCCTGGCCGATGTGAGCGCGAGGGTCGTACTTTAGTGTGACACTGTCGTGTTCTCTGACTGCTTGACCCAGTTTTGACAAACAACGGAATTCTGTGGGCTGTTGGGGAACTTGCTTTTCGTGGGGACAGTTATTTGTACAGTCCAGGGGAAAAAAAAACATTGGTATTCCTCTAACGCAAACAGTACAGGAAGGAAGGGTGACTAGTTCATGAGTTCAGCTGTGTCTTTCTTCACACGTCTGGTTCGTCACCTGTTGGTTGTTCTCTCGGGACCAGCTGCCGTCAGTGTGTTCTCCTGAAAGAATTTCTTTGTTGAAATTCAGACTTGGATTTCATTTTGTCTCGGCTGTCGACATCGTTCCAGGGTCTTGTCAAAGACTTAGACAAGAGGTATGTACAAATTGTAATTTCTTTATTTTTTCTTCTTCAAATTTTTATTTATTTTACTGTATGGTCTATGTTATTAAATAAGTTGTATTTTTGTTAGTAAGTCGGTGAAACTGTGAAAGTCATTATTATGTAGCTTTTATACTTTATTTATTTTATTCTTCATGTGACTGTAACACTTATCATTAATTAATTAATGATTAAATTGAAACTAAACCTGTCGTATAACATATTTACGATTAGAAAAATTAGATGTTAGAACTTAATTTTAAAGACCATCATCAGCATGTGCCATATCGGTTGGCGTAGGCGATCATGTCCTTCCACAATCTTCTACCCACAATCATATCAGTTCTGTTCTTGACCGTTCTCCTTGCTATGACACCAACTTATCTATTGTTATTGTATCTTCTCTCTTTGTCGTCCGCGATCTCTCTTACCTGTATTTTGCTAGTTGTAACCAAGTATAATTAGTATTCCAGATTTTCTCTTCTCATGACGTGCACGAAAAAATAATGTGGATTAATTTACTACAACCTGATGTTTTTAGGAGATCCCTTGTTGTATTGGCCTCTGAGAATTTTCTCATTGGCCCTTTTTAGCTACCCAGGAAACTCCCAACATTTTTCAAAGAAATCCCATTTCTGTGGTCTCTAATCGTCTTTTTTGTCTGCTGTCCATGATTTGCTTCCATGGGTAAGGTGACCATATTTTTGAAACCCTAATCCGGGACGGATTAATTTGACTTCAATTTCCATCAATAAAATGAAATTTCCTCCCTTATTTTCAAGTGAATTATACACATATTGTAAAACTAATGAAAACACCTAACAATATAAGCTTACAAAAGGTTATCAGGAGTTATTGAATTCAACGTTATAGAGTTTCAGTTTACAAGATTGAAAACTTGGAGGGCATTTTACTGTTATTGTTTCGTCAAATGAACAGCCAGTTCAACTTTTTAAACATTTTCTACACAACAACGGAATAATGTCTATTTTTAAGTCGAGGAGACGTTTACCATATTGGCAACATTGCTAAACGTTTGTGTTCCTAATGTATTTTAACAAATCTGGGACAAAAGCTAAAAAATCGGGACAAATTCGGGACAGTAACAACCCGGACAAAGGTTGAAAACACAGTAAAAAATCAGGACATCTGGTCACCTTATCCATAGATCAAAATTAGCTCTATATAACAGCGCCGATGAACTCTTTAGAGCCAGTTTCGAATATGGAAGTTACCTTACTTTACATATCTACCTTACTTTACATATCTACTTTACTTTACATATCTACCTTACTTTACATATCTATCTTACTTTAAATATCTACCTTACTTTACATATCTACCTTACTTTACATATCTTACTTTACATATCTACCTTACTTTACATATCTACCTTACTTTACATATCTACTTTACTTTACATATCTACCTTACTTTACATATCTACCTTACTTTACATATCTACCTTACTTTACATATCTACCTTACTTTAAATATCTACCTTACTTTAAATATCTACCTTACTTTACATATCTACCTTACTTTACATATCTACCTTACTTTAAATATCTACCTTACTTTACATATCTACCTTACTTTAAATATCTACCTTACTTTAAATATCTACTTGATTTGATTCGAATATTTTCTATCTTAAGAAGTACATATGCCAAACTTAAAGTTTTGAACCGAATTTCTTCTTCTATTTATTTGTATCCACAATATATATATAATGTTGTATCAGATGGCAATGTCATATTGGTGGCTAGGCCATCGTGTTACATCCCTACAATGTCATATTGGTGGCTTGGCCATCGTGTTACATCCCTACAATGTCATATTGGTGGCTAGGCCATCGTGTTACATCCCTACAATGTCATATTGGTGGCTAGGCCATCGTGTTACATCCCTACAATGTCATATTGGTGGCTAGGCCATCGTGTTACATCCCGACAATGTCATATTGGTGTCTAGGCCATCGTGTTACATCCCTACAATGTCATATTGGTGGCTAGGCCATCGTGTTACATCCCTACAATGTCATATCCCGTGTTTAGAGTATCAGTTCCGTTGGGGGACTGTCTGTTGTTGTCATGGTAATAAGTTTCCTCTTCCTGTCCCGTCCACGGTCTCTATCTGCCAGCATTTCCCTGCGTTAGTTTCATTACTTCAACCTCCATAATCGGATCTATTATTAGCTTGCCCACGAAGAGGGTCAGTCGAACACATGATAACATACATATCCACCACAAAGGCATGATACGATACTTGCCCCTCCTGTCCTATTGTCTTATTCTTTAGAACCTATCTGTGCTTCGGTCTTCTTAATTTATTTGGGACGACACGAGTAGTTCCATTTTTGGAATGTGTTGTAATTAGTCCTGACAATGATAACGTTTAAGCAGATGAATAATCGTAAGTGAAGAAATAACAAACAAGAGTCTGGTAGTAGATAACTCTTCTGTCTTTAATAGAATCCAAAGTTGGCTCTCGTATGATGACGCCAGACACATAAGGCAGAAATCATAACTGCCAATCTCGGAGGCTTAAGAAGACATTATCTTACTACATTATCAGTTACTGAAACATAATTTCTGACTCCTTAAATTAGGTCTTAAAACAGGGTCATAATCATCCATCCATAATGTAGGATGCAGATTCTAGAATCATCCATAATGTAGGATGCAGATTCTATAATCATCCATAATGTAGTATGCAGATTCTAGAATCATCCATAATGTAGGATGCAGATTCTAGAATCATCCATAATATAATAGGTAGTTTTTAGAGTCACCCATAGTGTAATAGGTACATTTCAAAATCATTCATACTCTGTAACATGTTTTTAGAATCACCTATACTGCAACAGGTACTTTTTTTAGGATCATGTATACTATAATAGGGAGTTCTACGAATCACTCATACTGCAAGAGGTAGTTTTTAGAATAATCCATACTGTAATAATAGGTAGCTTCTAGAATCACTCACTCTGTAATAGGTAGTTTTTAGAATCGCTCTTATTGCGAAAGTTTTTAGAATCACTCATACTATAATGGGTAGTTTTTAGAATGAATCATACAGTGACAGGTAGTTTTTAGATTCACTTAAATAAGTTCAGTCTATGGTCACAAGAGTTGTGTTGTACAAGATACCAAGAGTTCTGCTGAGATTGCCAGGAAACACAATCAATGAGAGAGAACATGTCACAGACGAAGAAGCACTAGAGAATCAAAACATGGCCACGAAAGATCAGAACTCGATCACACAACGTTATACAAATTTATACAGCAATTTCTAGAATCTGTCATACTGTAATAGACGGTTTTTAGAAGTCCCCATACTGTATAGATAGTTTTTAGAAACCCCATACTGTAATAAATAGTTTTTAGAAACCCCCATACTGTATAGATAGTTTTTAGAAACCCCCATACTGTATAGATAGTTTTTAGAAACCCCATACTGTAATAAATAGTTTTTAGAAGCCCCCATACTGTATAGATAGTTTTTAGAAACCCCCATACTGTAATAAATAGTTTTTTAGAAGCCCCCATACTGTAATAAATAGTTTTTAGAAACCCCCATACTGTAATAAATAGTTTTTAGAAACCCCCATACTGTAATAGACGGTTTTTAGAAACCCCCATACTGTAATAGATAGTTTTTAGAAACCCCATACTGTAATAAATAGTTTTTAGAAACCCCCATACTGTATAGATAGTTTTTAGAAACCCCCATACTGTATAGATAGTTTTTAGAAACCCCATACTGTAATAAATAGTTTTTAGAAGCCCCCATACTGTATAGATAGTTTTTAGAAACCCCCATACTGTAATAGATAGTTTTTAGAAACCCCCATACTGTAATAGATAGTTCTTAGAAACTCCCATACTGTAACAGATGGTTTTAGAACCCCCCCCCCCACACACACACACACACACACCAATACAGTAATAATAAATTTTTAAGAAACCCCCATACTGTAACAGACAGTTTTAGAATCCCCCCCCCCACACACACACACACACCAATACAGTAATAATAATTTTTTAAGAAAACCCCCATACTGTAACAGACAGTTTTAGAAACACACACACACCAATACAGTAATAATAATTTTTAAGAAACTCTCATATCGTAATAGTCAGTGTTTAGAAGCTCTTCTACCTCAATAGGTTTTTTTTAAGATGGTCAGAATGAAGGAAATGACGTATCTCAAATAAACTGTGTAATCACTTTGCCATTTCTTCATATAGAATTTGTTTGCCCGAGCAATGCATTTATAATTCTGATGTTAAACGTTAATAAACAATATACCGCTGTCATTTGATGAAAACATCAACACAGCAGTTAAACCTTTAGCAATGAACTATTCAAGTTTTTTGTTTTGATGTTCCTGATCAGAAAAGAGACCAAAGCAAAAAGAGAGCTAATTTCCAATAATAGGAAGAAACAATCATCAGTTTTTGTTCATGTAATGAGAAGAGAACAGCTGGAATATACAGGGTGTTCGTAAAGTCGCAGTGCAGTGAATATTTCTAATATTCAGTAAATGACGTAATCATCATCTACGTACCACAATTTTGTAAACCACATTTATGAACAAACCGCTGCTTCCTTTAAGGTTTTATTTACGTAAAGGACGGGCACTACGCTACTTTCACTGTCTCATTGCTTGAAGGAAATGGTGTTGACGATTGAAAACAGGGTATTTCTGGTTGAGCATGTCTTTCGTAATGGCGGTAAATATACGGATGAGGTCATTAGACAATTCGTGAGGAAATTTCCAGACTCACAAGTCCCTCACCGAAATTCTGTTACAAAATTGATCAAAAAGTTTCGTGAAACCGGTAGTGTGGTAGATGCATACTGATCTGGAAGACCTTCAATTTCACAAGACCAAATTATGGAACTCCAAGACAGAATTACAATGAGTCCAAATGCATCTTTAAACCACTTGTCTCAACAGGTGCAAATATCTAAGAGTTCTGTTCACAAGGTTTTAAGAAGTGAACTACACTATCGTCCATACAAATTAACTGAAGTGTCTCAACTCCAAGAAAGAGATTATGAATCCCGTTTAAACTACTGCATGTGGTTTCAGAATTTTATTTATGAACATGGCGCTGCCATCCTTAACGTCACTTTTTTCACTGATGAGGCCTGGTTTCATTTATCCGGTTATGTGAACAGTCAGAACAATCGGCTGTGGAGCAGTGAAAACCCCCATGAATTTCATCAAGTGCCGCTTTACGTTCAAAAAGTCGGAGTGTGGTGCGCTATAAGTCGTATGCGGATAATAGGACCTATATTTTTTAATGAAACAATAAATGCAGAACGTTACCGTACTTTAATTCTGGAACCGTTCATAGCACACCTTACAGAACGGGAAATTATGGAATCCTGGTTTCAGCAGGATGGGGCAACAGCACACACAGCCACAACAACACTCAGTTATTTAGAAAACATTTGCAAATCGCATTATTTCACGTGGAATCTGGCCTGCTCGTTCACCAGATCTAACACCCCCAGATTATTATCTGTGGGGGGCATTGAAGGGGAACGTTTATGAAAATAATCCGCAGACAATTAATGATCTAAAGACTGAAATAGTAGACAAGATTAAGCAAATATCACCAGACATTATTCTGAAGGTTTTCGCAAATATGGAAAGACGAATCACGACATGTCTTGAGGCCCGTGGTGGACATTTTTAACATATGCTTTAGGCACAACTTTATTGTGTTAATACCAACATTACCCATTATAAGCTCGCCGATAGCAGTCAAGTATATTTGAATAATACCATTTATTTTATAATTTGTGTGACGCATTAGTTAACCGCATTTCTGGTGACCTTTTTTCTTTAGAGAGTATAAATTCACTGCACTGCAACTTTAAAAACACCCTGTATTATGACAACTGGGAAAATTGGGGGCCGAAGAGATAGAGGGAAGCAAAGAGAAAAGATATCAGACAGTTTAAGAGAATGTCTTGGCAGAAGGTCAACAACAGAAATGATAAATAACTGTCGAGATCGAAAGTTGTGGAGAGACATGATCACCTACGCCAGTTGGCACGGTACTTGATGATGATGAGTTATAGACATATAAATAATGCATTGCAATGCCATATGTGATATGGGAATTCCCCATCAGTTCCAATGCGCAGTTACGGTCCACGAGCTTTAGCAAAAATCGGGAAAATCTGTTTTGTAGACAATATTCTAGGAACTATAACCGTTGTAGGTAAACAGAAATTGTGCACAATACCAATGACATCATATAAGGTCTAAGTTTAGCACACACGACAACTTCAGCAAAAAAACATATTTGTTTATTATCTGACAAAGGTATCTATAGCAACAGATTGAAATTCTTCTTCTTTTCCTTCCTCATTTGCTTTTCAGCATCGAGGGGAGATATAATTTGTGGTCTTTTGCACTTGTGTTGGCCTCTGCAGCTATGTTTCCTAGTGTTTCTAATATTCCGTCAATCCACCTTTTCCGTGGTCGTCCCTTGGGTCTGGTGTTCTCGCAACGTTTATTGAAGGCTCGATGTGTTGTGTTTTGTTCTTTCTGTCTTGTCACTTGGCCAAACCGTTGTATCTGTTGTTTCTTTATATATTCAATTGGGGTGGGGGGGGGGGGTGGGGGGGGTGTTATTGCTAGCTTTTTTCTCAGTTCTTCATTTCTGATCTTATCTCTCAGACTGTTTCCTGTCATTCGTCTAACACATTTCATCTCAGTAGATGTTATTTTTCTTATTGTTCTTGCATCTAGAGCACAGCGTTGGGATGAAGATTGTATTGTATAGTGCTCGTTTTGCTTCCAGAGTTATTTCCTTGTTGGACAATAGTGGCGATAACTGTCCGATGATTTGACAAGCTTTCTTGCATCTTGAGTCTATCTCTGCTGTTTGTGAATTATCGTTTGTCATTAGACTTCCTAGGTATTTAAATCCCTCTACGTGTTTTAGTTGTCTGCCGTCTATAGTTATGTTGATGTTCTGTTTCTCTTTTGCGATATTCATGGCTACATAGAAGTTGTAGTTATTATTTTGTGTTGACATTTTAGTTCATTTTACATTCTACTTAATGTAAGTGTTGTTGATATAACTATAGACGTGTTGAGACACCAGTCAACCAGGAATAAACAGATGAACTATAAAGATGAGTTTGCAATCTACCAGGAACAAACAGATGAACTATAAAGATGAGTTTGCAATCTACCAGGAATAAACAGATGAACTATAAAGATGAGTTAGCAATCTACCAGGAATAAACAGATGAACTATAAAGATAAGTTTGCAATCTACCAGGAATAAACAGATGAACTATAAAGATGAGTTTGCAATCTACCAGGAATAAACAGATGAACTATACAGATGAGTTTGCAATCTACCAGGAACAAACATGTGTTTATGATATTATTCTCAACATTCTTCTGTAAAACCACATTTCTACAGCCTCCAGTGATTTCCTTGTCTGTTGTCCTATTGTCCATAATACACAGCTGATTCACAGCAAATGCAGCATTTCAATAAACTAATCCTCGTAATGGTTTAGTAAACCTACTTTCTGTTGGTGTAATAAATCCACGCCCTATTTGTTTAATAAACCCACAATCTACTTGTTTAATAAACCCACAACCTATCTGTTTAATAAACCCATGACCTATCTGTTTAATAAACCCAGGATCTATTTCTTTAATAAACGCAGGATCTATCTGTTTAATAAACCCATAAACCCATGACCTATCTATTTAATAAACCCATGATCTGTCTGTTTAAAAAACCCATGATCTGTCTGTTTAATGAACCTAAGATCTACTTGTTTAAGAGCTCACCAATAACGCCAGCTTGCTCATATATTGACCGACATATGATAGTCACGAAAGTGTTATATTTTTCACTCTACCGTATTACTAGTGACAGCAGCTTCAATGATTTCAGCGAGAGGGTGTCAATCAAATACCACACCCTAGGACTGACGCTACATATCCTCACCTTGACACCAAATGCTGCTGTGTTATCAGTCGTCAATATCAAGTTATCGCCCTTACATCTTAACGCGATGTTGAGCAACTTCCGTTGACACACTGTCTCGCGGCACAGATGAGGCGTGCAGTAACTATAGCACGCCCAGTAATGTTTCATTTTGTTTACAAATTTATTTCTTTGGTGATGTAAAAATTGTTGCAGATAAATATTTATATCATCATCAACCCTATGTAACTTTTTTTTTCATTCATGTCAAGTAATTAGGAAAGATTTTGTATCTTCCTGTCAAGTAATTAGGAAAGATTTTTTTCTTCATGTCAAGTAATTAGGAAAGATTTGTTTCTTCATGTCAAGTATTTAGGAACGATTTTTTTCTTCCTGTCAAGTAATTAGGAAAGATTTTTTCTTCCTGTCAGGTAATTAGGAAAGATTTTTTCTTCCTGTCAGCAATTAGGAAAAATTTTTTCTTCCTGTCAAGTAATTAGGAAAGATTTTTTCTTCCTGTCAAGTAATTATGAAAGATTTTTTTCTTCCTGTCATGTAATTAGGAAAGATTTTTTCTTCCTGTCAAGTAATTAGGAAAGATTTTTTCTTCCTGTCAAGTAATTAGGAAAGATTTTTTCTTCCTGTCAAGTAATTAGGAAAGATTTTTTCTTCCTGTCAAGTAATTAGGAAAGATTTTTTCTTCCTGTCAAGTAATTAGGAAAGATTTTTTTCTTCCTGTCAAGTAATTAGGAAAGATTTTTTTGTTCTTCAACATCGAGAAATAATCCTTACATTGTTACTATTTATATGTTTTACAGACAATATTTAGGCGCGATGAAAATTTAAGTTTGATTTGTGGAAGCTCGTGGTTTGTAAAACTCATAAATACCAAGCGAGGATTACGATATATTTCTATATCTCAAAGAAGAAAACAATCTGTCCTAATTACCTGACCGGAGGGAAACATTTTAATATAGGGTTCCGATATGTAGTAAAATAAGGAGTCAGACAAGGATGTGTTCTGTCGCCGGATTTGTTTTCATTTTACAGCGAAAATTTTATGAAATCAATAGTAGAAATAAAAAAGAGGAACTAAAGTCAACGGTCACAACATTGACACTATATAGGATGTGAGCTAGTATAGCTGAGTAAAGTTTAGAACTACAATCCCCACTTTATATTGGATTCATAGATTACGAAAAGGCATTTGACAGTTTAGACAATAGAATGCTTTGGAAGTTGCTGAGTCATTACGGAATCCCCATAAAGTTTATTAACCTGATAAAAACAATGTATGAAGGAACAAAATGTAGTGTGGTGCATGAAGGACAGATTACAGAAGCATTTGAAATAAGAACGGGAGTAAGGCAGGGATGCCTTCTGTCTCCAATTCTCTTTCTACTGGCCATAGATTGGTTTATGAAAATAACTCACAACAACAGAAATGGAATCCAGTGGTCACTGACCAAGCAACTTGATGATTTAGACTTTGCTGATGACATAGCTCTCCTATCACACAGCCATCAACAGATGCAGGATAAAATGAGCATACTTGAAGAGAGATCACAACAGCTAGGACTGAAGATTAATAGAGATAAGACCAACATTATGAGAATTAATACAGTTGGCAATAACTAAATAAAACTAGGAGAAATACCTCTATTAGATCTACAATCTTACATATATCTGGGCAGTAATATAGATAAAGAGGAAGGAACAGAAAATGATACCAAAATTAGGATATCAAAAGCAAGAGGAGCTTTCATTGCACTGGGAAACATATGGAAATCCAAAGAAATTAGGTTAAATACAAAAATAAAAAATTTTCAACTCAAATGTTAAGGCGGTCCTATTATATGGCTGTGAAACATGGAGAACAACAAAATTGACAATCACGAAGATACAGACTTTCATTAATGGAGGCTTACACAGAATAAAAGTATGGAAATGGCAGAACAAAATCACTAACATAGAATTATGGAAATGTACCAGTCAAACACCAGTGGATAGAGATACAGCGAAGACGATGGCGCTGGATAGGACACACACTACGGAAGCCAACTGAGAGTATTACACAACAGGCCCATTTTTGGAATCCCCAGGGGAAAAGACAAAGAGGAAGACCAAGGAATTTTAGGAGAAGACAGATAGAAGCAGAGATGAAGATGATGGGGAAGACATGGAATGATCTTAAAAGAATGGCAAAAAACAGAACGACTTGGAAAGTGTTTGTTGTAGACCTATGCTCCACTGGGAGCTAAAAAGGTAGAAGAAGAAGAAGTATAGCTGAGTACGTCACGATAGTGGGAGTTTTACCGGCTTTCTCTGTCCACGCTTAAACTAAAGTATGCCGTATCACAGCATGCTATAGATTTACTTAGACATGCGGACAGACAGGGAATTCCTGGAAAAAGACCAACTAGCGGTATGTTTTCAGCTTTGCTGCGAGCAGGGGTCGATGTAGGTAGAGTGCATTAGAGTCAGCGTCTATATTTCTTACAATTGGTCACGTCACCCTAGTTGGTGGGTTTTTCGGATTTATTTTCTGCTCGCGGACTTTAGTAAGATGGCTGTGGCTGTACACAATTCAACTCCCTTTTCTATAGATCCACAATTTCAAGCATTTCAGTTTTATTCTATGTTTTCTTATTTAGTGTCCATATTTCCCGACCATAAAAAAGCATGTCTTTGAACTGCCTCGCTTACCATTCACAAAAGAGTTGAATGGTACAGCCACAGCCTAGTTCGCCTAGGTGTGACCGTCCAAAGTCCATTCTAGGCCGTAAGTGCCACAAACACTGGGCGGAGATTGGACGGTACATTCATGATCACGTGCAGATGTGACACACAAAACAGGGGGCGTGATCAACAGTGATGTCATCAGACGGATGCACATTTCAAGTACAGATAGGATTGTACACTTACCACCCAACACACTAGAACTACAATGATGACATAGAGTATTCTTTATTTAATTATCTACATTGCACACAGGCAGTCTCATTTAGTGCTACTGCCTCTTTTGTGATCATACACGTCATTATAGAACAGTACAGTGACTACGTCCCTTAGAGTTACTGGGGTATAAACAAAAAAATGCTGATTTTATTTCAATCTATTATTAGGGGGACTGGTTGGTCTCGAGGCAAGACACCGGCCTCGAGACAGAATGGTTGTGGGTTCAAATCCTGGCTGCACCAGTTGGGATTTTTATTTATGATTTCTTTCTGCGGCAACCACCCCTGGTCTCAGCAGCGAGGCCCGACTTGAAACGTCAATTACTCATGGACGGAAAAAAAAATATGAGTACCTCCGAAGACAGAGTTATCTGCCTGTGCGGCGTGGGGCCCCTGTGCACACGGCTTATAGTGAAACATGGATTAACACGCAAAATTATGTTGCTAGTCTCTATGTATAATATGGACAATATATGCAAATTAGCATGCCCAATCCAAGGAAATATACCAACACGGTAACACAAAAGAGAACGAAATATACGTACCAGAAAACAACAGAAGAGAGGAAGAAATAAATGAAATACTATTTGCAGACGACCAAGTTCTGATACATGAAACAACTGAGGACCTACAAGAACATATCAACAGGCTAAAAAACACTTGTAAACAATACAACATGAAGATCAACATAAGCAAAACCGAAGTAATGGCAATAGCGAGAAAGAAAGAAAAACTAAACATCATAATAGATAATACAACTTTGAAGCAAGTAGACAATTTTAAATATCTGGGTAGCACGTTAACACGAGACAATAACCAAGAGACAGAGATAGATATAAGGTGTAACAAAGCATGCCAAGTTATAGACCAATATCAACACTATTGAAAAACAAAGCAATAACTACGGAAGCAAAAAGGGCAATATACAAATCAATTTTTCTACCAACGCTGAGTTATCAGTGCCAGAGTTGGACGCTGAACTCTAGAACAATAAGAAAGATAACGACCACCGAAATGAAATGTGTCAGAAGCATGACAGGAAACAGCTTAAGGGACAGAGTAAGAAACACTGACCTGAGGAAGAAACTCGAAATTGAACCAGCCATCGAATACATAAAGAAACAACAGATAAATTTGTTCGGCCACATAACAAGACAAAAAGAACTAACAATGAATCAAAGAGACATAAACAAACGCTACGAAAACGCCAGATTAAGAGGAAGACCGAGAAAGAGATGGATAAAGGGAATACTAGAGTCACTAGGAGGGATAACACCAGAAGAGGCCAACAGAAGAGCAAATAATAGCAGATTGTTTCTCCCCTCGACGCCAACGGCAGCAGAGGAAGGATAGAAGAAGAAGTCTCTATGGACTTCGCCAGAGGTGAAAGCAGGCGAACACAAAAACAAACAAACAAAAATTAATCTTATTCTTGGTCACTGCTCAACTGATATGCGCAGATAACGATCTTCAGTTGTAGAACACCACGGTATGACCCTTTCATAAGATGGGAGTCAGGGACTCTGCAGTCTGCGGTGCACCTAAGAGTCCCTAGTAAGGTCCTACACAAAATATAAACCATTATCCAGATGAAATGTGTTAATCAAATGTCAGGAAACAGACTGAGAGATAAGATTAGAAATGAATTGAGGAAAAAAGCTCGGAATAATTCCCGCCATTGAATACATAAAGAAACAACAGATACAATGATTTGGCTGCGTGACAAGGCAGAAGAGTAAAAGATCGCAAATTAAATCTCCCCTCGTCGCTGCAAGGCAAATGAGGAAGAAAAGAAGAATAAAAAGAAGATGATTGTAGTTTTGTTTTTTGTTGTTGCGAATACAGATACGCACGGACTAATCACGCCATGCTTCATCTGTCCGTAATTCTTTTACGTTTTGGCGCCATTCTTCAAATTTCTGTAAACCATTTACGTTTTGCTGTCAGTCTTCAAATAAGACAAGACATATTTTATAAACACTTATTATCTGTTAACATGCTGAAACACTTAATCTGTTAACATGCTGAAACACTTAATATCTGTTAACATGCTGAAACACTTAATATCTGTTAACATGCTGAAACACTTAATATCTGTTAACATGCTGAAACACTTAATATCTGTTAACATGCTGAAACACTTAATATCTGTTAACATGCTGAAACACTTATTATCTGTTAACATGCTGAAACACTTATTATCTGTTAACATGCTGAAACACTTATTATATGTTAACATGCTGAAACACTTAATATCTGTTAACATGCTGAAACACTTAATATCTGTTAACATGCTGAAACACTTAATATCTGTTAACATGCTGATTCTCTGATTTCAGATCTGACAGCCACTGACGTCATTGTTCTCACCTTAAAGTAGGTACACTACTCCACAACTGCAGGAAGGACATATCAACGAGACATGGACTACAACCGCCGTCAAAATTATGTGGGAGTCCAGCACAAGCAAGACACATACCCAGACTCAGACCACGACACTCGACAATTCTACAGAAGCATATCTCCATTGGGTTCATCATGTGAACAGCATTTAAGTGGACTTAACCTGGAGTATGATGAGATAGATCTACTGTCAGAATGCTCTACTCCTGTCAGTTATGTACCTGGCAGATATCTACAGTTGTGTGACATTGTTCCAGTCATGGACAAGGATGTTAAGTTGTGGCCAGTCTCAAACGGGTCATCTGTGACTGATATGACATCATTACTACCTGGTACAACACGACAGGTGGTTGATGAAGAGTACCTTTATCCGCAGGTAAGTTGTCCTGCTTAATGCTAAAAGATATAAACATTTACAGTTCGGATATTCTTCAATATTTATTTAGCTAAATTTTATTTAAAAAAGATCAAATACACAGGATCAGAGGGTGTAGAAGACAGTGTATGCAACTCCTTATGTTGACAGAGAAGAAATAGAAGAGGCAAAAAAATAAAATATTAAACTGGCACAGGCAGACAGGTTTTAAATCAGCACTGTGGAAAGAACGCTCAACAACAGGGACCTGCACTTGGAGCGAACCCTTACATTCAACAACAGAGAACAGTACTTGAGCGAACCCTTACATTAAACAGCAGGGACCAGTACTTGGAACGAACCCTCACATTAAACAGCAGGGATCAGTACTTGGAGCCAACCCATACATTCAACAACAGGGACCAGTACTTGGAGCGACCCCTTACATTCAACAGCAGAGACCAGTACTTGGAGCGAACCCTTACATTAAACAGCAGGGACCAGTACTTGGAGTGAACCCTTACATTCAACAGCAGAGACCAGTACTTGGAACGAACCCTCACATTAAACAGCAGGGATCAGTACTTGGAGCAAACCCTTACATTCAACAGCAGAGACCAGTACTTGGAGCCAACCCTTACATTCAACAGCAGGGACCAGTACTTGAAGTGAACCCAAACACTCAACAGCTGACCAGCACTTTGAGTGAACACATACACTCAAAGCAAGGGCCAGTGCTTAGTATCAAGCCATACGTTCAACAACATTGATATGATACTCTTGCAGTATATTTCAGGTTGCAGATACATAATCATTACCTGAATACTCATCCTGTCATTGAAGGCACAGAGAATGTCAGACCCTGTCCATCGTTTGTCCATTCTCCACAACAAACAGCTAAGCTATATGCTGTTGTCCAATGTGCAGTGAAGATAATTTGTTGACTAACTGGATGAGTTCTAACATTCCATGTACTTATTTTAAGATCTTTCCTCCGATATCAGTTTGAATTCCGCTCCATGGCTTTCTCTGGAAAAGTACGTGATGAAGCTCCAATCTCTTTCATGATGAGCAACCACATTCGACTTTCGTGTCCTGAACATGCCTCTTGTGTACCACACACTTTGCTGTTTTCGCTTTCTGGGCTGTTGATCATTGCTGACTCTTCCGCCCCATCGACCGTCACAGAATTTGTACACTTCGGGATGGAAATTCTCGTCCGCCCGGAGCGACATAGAAAAACAATGACCTATCATCGATATAAAAGAAGATAAATACCCACTTAACAACGAGAATTTCCACCATCCACCAGCCTGTCAGAAGTTAAACAACCACAATAGGCATGAACAGTCATGTAAAACTGAAATAACAAAAGAATAGGAATGGCAAAAAGTAATTTTAAAGTCATGACAAATATATTAACATCAAAACAAATAACACCAGGGGTAAAACTAAGAATAACAAAATGTTATATCTTCTCAACATTCCTATGTGGGGCAGAAACATGGACATTAGACAAGAAAACAGAACAGAGAATTGAAGCCTTTGAAATGTGGATATATAGAAGATTAGGTAGAATTGGATGGAAGGAAAAGAAAACAAATGATGAAGTCTTAAAACAACTAAAAATGAAAAGAGAACTACTAAACACAATTCAAACAAGACAAATGACATTTTTGGGCCATGTTAAAAAACACAACAGCCTACTAAAAGTGATCCTGGAGGGGAAAATACAAGGTAAAAGAGGCAGAGGCAGACCAAGACTAACATGGACAAGTAACATCAAAGGATGGACAATTCAGCCTATGCACCATCAAAGCAAGAGACAGAGCAGAATGGCGCTCCATGGTAACCAACCTTCGTTGCGGAGATGGCACTTGATGATGATGAACTGGATGAACTACCTATACAAAAGATATATAATCATTGTCAATTAATGTTAGAAAACATGTCCTAAAGTGCTACATAGAACCTGTTCTACGATATGGAAGTGAGTCATGGACGATAAGCAAGACAATACAGAGAACATTAGAGGTAGCCAAGATGTGGTTTGTCAGAAGAATGCTATGAATTTCATGGATAGCAAAGATGACAAATAAAGAATGTTTGAAACATGCTGAAAAATACAGAAATATAAAAATCATAAGGAAGAGAAAGTCTAAATTTATTGATCATGTAATGTGAAAAGAAGGCTTTGAGTATACTACATCAAAGGGCAGACTGAATGGAAAGAAGAGCAGAGGAAAACCAAGAGAAATAATATTGAACAACTTATCCAAATGGCAAAATAAAAGATCACCTACTGAAATTATGACATGTATGAAGGATCGAGTAATGTGGAGAGACTTGATTGCCTATGCCAATTGGCATTGCACATGATCAGTACTTTTATGAACTCTATTTGATATTTGCTTCATTTCACATTTCTTTACAATCTTTACCTATATACTGTGTATCCACTTTACTCTTTATATCTGTCTCTGGAAAGATGATTTTTAAGTCAAGTTCTTTTAATTATCAATTGAAGCCTCATTAACACACCACCCTGCAATAACTCGTTAATACACAACCCTGCAATAACTCATTAACACACAACCCTGCAATAACTCATTAACACACAATCCTGCAATAACTCATTAACACACAACCCTGCAATAACTCACTAACACACAACCCTGCAATAACTTACACAACCCTGCAATAACTCACTAACACACACAATCCTGTAACAACTCACTAGCACATAACCCTGCAATAACTCACCAACAAAGCACACACAAAATCACTTTATGTTGCTGAATGGAAAACACAACAAATGCTATTCAAATATGAGAAACATATCAGAAATATACAAGTTGAATGTGCAGCACAGATCAAGGGACATAATCAATATTATCTTTTGTCTTTCTAGACTTACCGTCGGACATCAGGACTCAGACAGAGCAGCTCCAGGCTTGCTATCACAATCACAGTGTGTGTACTTGTTGCTTTAACAGCTCTTGGAGGACTAGCAACAATTATTTGATGTCAACGTGGCAGTTTAGGACCCATTTCAACCGGCCAGTGCGTGATTAGCAAGAAAAACTTGCGTTACTTCCCTTGATCTTGCAATTAAGGTCCACAAATTGTATGGATTACCTCTCTTGACTCACAGGGGATTTAATTTTCTGAAAGGCTTTAAAAACATGAACATGTAAATAGATGTTTGACATGGATTGAATATACATTTTTAAATATGTTGAAGACAGACTATACCTCATTACTGCCGAAATACCCTCATCATAGATAGCAATAATGCAGAAATAAAAAAGGAAATGAACTAGCTAAAAAAAAGAAAAGTTTTGAATCTTTGAACCAAGAACAATTATTAGACCTACAGTGTGAGTTTTGTAATTATTCCAGCACAGACATAAGTGGATATTAGTTTTGTTTATTTCTATTTAATTTCAACATGTTTCTTAACTGTACTTCAGTACCACAATATGAATATTAAAATCAAAATATTGAAGTCAAATTAGTTCATTGAAATGTGGTTACTGACAGATTACCTTACTTGATGCTGTTGTACACAAGGGAGGAAGTGTTTGTTGTACACTAGGGAGGAAGTGTTTGTTGTACACTAGGGAGGAAGCGTTTGTTGTACACTACGGAGGAAGCGTTTGTTGTACACTAGGGAGGAAGCGTTTGTTGTACACTAGGGAGGAAGCGTTTGTTGTACACTAGGGAGGAAGCGTTTGTTGTACACTAGGGAGGAAGAGAAGTGATGAGGAAATGGAAAATATAGATTATATGTTGGAGAGGTGGGATGTTGAAAATACCAAAGATGATGTCTAAATTGTTGTGTAGAAGATTTTGCCTGAAGCTTTATCTTTGCAAAATGAAATGTTGCTAAAGCTCTAGTCAACTTTGATTGCTGTCAGCTGTAGCCGTTTGTTTTGTTCCACGCAATACATTGTAGGTTCATGTGTGGTTATTAATGGTTAGTTCCACACAATACATTGTAGGTTCATGTGTGATTATTAATGGTTAGTTCCACACAATACATTGTAGGTTCATGTGTGGTTATTAATGGTTAGTTCCACTCAATACATTGTAGGTTCATGTGTGATTATTAATGGTTAGTTCCACACAATACATTGTAGGTTCATGTGTGGTTATTAATGGTTGGTTCCACACAATATATTGTTGGTTCATGTGTGGTTATTAATGATTGGTTCCACACAATACATTGAAGGTTCATGTGTGGTTATTAATGGTTAGTTCCACACAATACATTGTTGGTTCATGTGTGGTTATTAATGATTGGTTCCACACAATACATTGAAGGTTCATGTGTGGTTATTAATGGTTAGTTCCACACAATACATTGTTGGTTCATGTGTGGTTATTAATGGTTAGTTCCACACAATACATTGTATGTTCATGTGTGGTTATTAATGATTGGTTCCACACAATACATTGTAGGTTTAGGTTCTATTGTATAACACACTGTAGGATCAGGTTCTATTATATAACACACTGTAGGTTCAGGTTCTATTATATAACACACTGTAGGTTCATCTTCTATTATATAACACACTGTAGGTTCATCTTCTATTATATAACACAGTGTAGGTTCATCTTCTATTATATAACAGAGTGTAGGTTCATCTTCTATTATATAACACAGTGTAGGTTCATCTTCTATTATATAACACAGTGTAGGTTCATCTTCTATTATATAACAGAGTGTAGGTTCATCTTCTATTATATAACACAGTGTAGGTTCATCTTCTATTATATAACACAGTGTAGGTTCATCTTCTATTATATAACACAGTGTAGGTTCATCTTCTATTATATAACAGAGTGTAGGTTCATCTTCTATTATGTAACACAGTGTAGGTTCATCTTCTATTATATAACACAGTGTAGGTTCATCTTCTATTATATAACACAGTGTAGGTTCATCTTCTATTATATAACACAGTGTAGGTTCATCTTCTATTATATAACACAGTGTAGGTTCATCTTCTATTATATAACACAGTGTAGGTTCATCTTCTATTATATAACACAGTGTAGGTTCATCTTCTATTATATAACACAGTGTAGGTTCATCTTCTATTATATAACACAGTGTAGGTTCATCTTCTATTATATAACACAGTGTAGGTTCATCTTCTATTATATAACACACTGTAGGTTCATCTTCTATGACAGTTTGATAAGTGTTGTGGATTGTAACTAGAAGTGATAAGTTTCCCTTCTCACTCCCACCGGTGATATTGTGAGTAGTGAGTGGACTTGTGAATAAAAGTTGTTGCTGATGTGGTGATGGGGATATGTTTCTAGAACCAAGTGTGGGGATTGGTATGTTTGTGTGTGCATGCATGTGTGGGGGTGAATTTGTGGAACCAATAATAATTCTTTCTTTAATTGTGTGTGTGTGTGTGGCAATACTAGGTTAGAGGTGAGAGCTGATGATTTTGTTGATAAGGATGGAGTTTGGGGTGGGATGTGAAATGATGAGCTTATGGAAACAGATGAAAGTGGTGATAATGGGTTTCTGTAATTCAAGGATCAATTACTTAATGTAATAAACATGACAAGCAAAAAATATGGACTAGATATGAATATCAAAAAGACTAAAACTATGATCATAAACAAAGAAAGTTCTCAAGACCTACAATTAAATATCAAAGTGGAAGGAATACATCTAGAGACAGTTCAGAACTACAACTACCTGGGACATACTATAACCAGTGATGGAAAATGCACAACTGAAATAAATAAAAGAATGGTTATGGCAAAAAGAAATTTCAATGCCATGAAAAATGTACTAACATCAAAACAAATAACACCAGAGCTAAAACTAAGAATAGCAAAATGTTACATCTTCTCAATATTCCTATATAGTTCAGGCACATGGACATTAGACCAGAAAACAGAACAGAAAATGAAGCCTTTGAAATGTGGATTTATAGAAGAATAGGTAGAATTGGATGGAAAGAAAATAATACAAATGAGGAAGTTTTAAAACAACTAAAAATGAAAAGAGAACTACTAAACACAATTAGAACAAGACAAATGAAATTTTTGGGTCATGTTAAAAGAAGATGACACAGCCTAATAAAAGTAATATTGGATGGGAAAATACAAGGTAAAAGAGGCAGAGGCAGACCAAGACTAACATGGACGAGTAACATCAAAAGATGGACAAGTCAGCCTATGACAATCTGCACCATTAAAGCAAGAGACAGACTAGAATGTCGCTCCATGATAGCCAACCTTTGATGCGGAGTCGACACTCAATGATGATGAATTCAAGGGGGTTGTGATACTGATCTTATGACTGAAACAAGTTGACCTGAACTCAATTACTTGTAAATATGTACATGTACACAATAATGTTCTGGCAGATGACACTGCCTTGTGTTGATGATGAACACATACATGAATGTTGATATTAATGATATTTTTATGTTCTTTAATAGCTCTTCATTTATCAACTTCAACATTCATTACTTACTCCCTTACCAGATACTTTAATACTCATTACTTACTTACACTCATTACTTACTTGCATTCATTACTTACTTGCACTCATTACTTACTCACTTATTCATCATTAAGCATTCTCTGAGATAGTCATGATATAAAGCATACTCAATTATTCTATTGGCTGTCCTCATTTTAATGCGGTCGCAAACATTCTACTAATCTTTCCATTATTCTTTTCCTGACATCAGATTTTTTACTGAGGGAAAAACAACTCCAGACTGTACTGTCAACCATTTGTACTTTCCCAGTACTTTCCACTTCAGTTCTATATTTTCCAGGAGATGTTTGATATTTTAAAAAAACCCACTAATTTGAAGACTTCATGAGGGGAATGTTTTCGTTTTTTTATTGTTCACTTAAGACAAATCTTTCTCCACTTTGTTGTTAGAGCTGACACCACAGCACTCCAGGGAAATCAATAGGTGCTCATTTGCTTTCTACAGATGAAGAAGCATGTACACACTAATGGTTTCAGTAGCTTGCTGCTTATGTGCGCTCTTAGCTCAACTCACATTGGTTGATGCTCCTACTTGTTACATACACATGTAGGTCAACTCATGTAGGTTGGTGCTCCTACTTGTTATGTACACATGTAGCTCAACTCATGTAGGTTGGTGCTGCTACTTGTTGTGTACACATGTAGCTCAACTCATGTAGGTTGGTACTTCTACTTGTTGTGTACACATGTAGCTCAACTCATGTAGGTTGATGCTCTTACTTGTTGTGTACACATGTAGCTCAACTCATGTAGGTTGGTACTTCTACTTGTTGTGTACACATGTAGCTCAACTCATGTAGGTTGATGCTCTTACTTGTTGTGTACACATGTAGCTCAACTCATGTAGGTTGGTACTTCTACTTGTTGTGTACACATGTAGCTCAACTCATGTAGGTTGATGCTCTTACTTGTTGTGTACACATGTAGCTCAACTCATGTAGGTTGGTACTTCTACTTGTTGTGTACACATGTAGCTCAACTCATGTAGGTTGATGCTCTTACTTGTTGTGTACACATGTAGCTCAACTCATGTAGGTTGGTACTTCTACTTGTTGTGTACACATGTAGCTCAACTCATGTAGGTTGGTACTTCTACTTGTTGTGTACACATGTAGCTCAACTCATGTAGGTTGATGCTCCTACTTGTTATGTACACATGTAGCTCAACTCACATTGGTTGGTGCTCCTACCTGTTATGTACAGACGTAGCTCAACTCATGTAGGTTGATGTTCCTAGCCTACTTGAACGTGCTCAACTCATGTAGACGGATGCTCCTAGTCTACTTGAACTTGCTCAACTCTTGCAGATTGGTGCTTCAACTTGTTGTGTACACAACTATCTCAACTCTTGCAGATTGGTGCTTCAACTTGTTGTGTACACAACTATCTCAACTCTTGCAGATTGGTGCTTCAACTTGTTGTGTACACAACTATCTCAACACTTGCAGATTGGTGCTTCAACTTGTTGTGTACACAACTATCTCAACTCTTGCAGATTGGTGCTTCAACTTGTTGTGTACACATGTAGCTCAACTCTTGCAGATTGGTGCTTCAACTTGTTGTGTACACATGTATCTCAATTCTTGCAGATTGGTGCTTCAACTTGTTGTGTACACAACTATCTCAACTCTTGCAGATTGGTGCTTCAACTTGTTGTGTACACATGTAGCTCAACTCTTGCAGATTGGTGCTTCAACTTGTTGTGTACACAACTATCTCAACTCTTGCAGATTGGTGCTTCAACTTGTTGTGTACACATGTAGCTCAACTCTTGCAGATTGGTGCTTCAACTTGTTGTGTACACATGTAGCTCAACTCTTGCAGATTGGTGCTTTAACTTGTTGTGTACACATGTAACTCAACTCTTGTAGATTGGTGCTTCAACTTGTTGTGTACACATGTAGCTCAACTCTTGTAGATTGGTGCTTCAACTTGTTGTGTACACATGTAGCTCAACTCTTGCAGATTGGTGCTTCAACTTGTTGTGTACACATGTAGCTCAACTCTTGCAGATTGGTGCTTCAACTTGTTGTGTACACATGTAGCTCAACTCTTGCAGATTGGTGCTTCAACTTGTTGTGTACACATGTAGCTCAACTCTTGCAGATTGGTGCTTCAACTTGTTGTGTACACATGTAGCTCAACTCTTGCAGATTGGTGCTTCAACTTGTTGTGTACACATGTAGCTCAACTCTTGCAGATTGGTGCTTCAACTTGTTGTGTACACAACTATCTCAACTCATGTAGATTGGTGCTTCAACTTGTCAGGCAGGCTGATTACTTGTTGCAAGTATTAATAAATTGTTGTGGCCTTAATACATTTTTCTCACTAAAATACCTAACACACAGTCAATCATTGAGAGCCTTTGAGATGTCAAAACTATGCATGCCTAACTATCCCTAACATAAGCACACCTGAGGTCAACCTATCAGCTCCATCATCACTATGAATCTCCACATGACCTGGATGGTAACACTGCCACTGTATCACTTAATGTCATTATCAATACTTAATTCTGTACTTAATTCTATATTCATGATCATATCACTTACATTGATTCTACTTCTATTCTGAGTCATCTACATTGATTCTTACTTTTATTCTTTATCATCTACATTGATTCTTACTTTTATTCTTTATCATCTACATTGATTCTTACTTTTATTCTTTATCATCTACATTGATTCTTACTTTTATTCTTTATCATCTACATTGATTCCTACTTTTATTCTTTATCATCTACATTGATTCTTACTTTTATTCTTTATCATCTACATTGATTCTTACTTTTATTCTTTATCATCTACATTGATTCCTACTTTTATTCTTTATCATCTACATTGATTCTTACTTTTATTCTTTATCATCTACTTTGATTCTTACTTTTATTCTTTATCATCTACATTGATTCTACTGTTATTCTCTATCATCTACATTGATTCCTATTTTCATTCTCTATATTCTACATTGATTCCTATTTTCATTCTCTATATTCTACATTGATTCCTATTTTCATTCTCTATATTCTACATTGATTCCTATTTTCATTCTCTATCATCTACATTGATTCCTATTTTCATTCTCTATATTCTACATTGATTCCTATTTTCATTCTTTATATTCTACATTGATTCCTATTTTCATTCTCTATCATCTACATTGATTCCTTTTTTCATTCTCTATATTCTACATTGATTCCTATTTTCATTCTCTATCATCTACATTGATTCCTATTTTCATTCTCTATATTCTACATTGATTCCTATTTTCATTCTCTATCATCTACAATTGAATTATGCCCTTGTGTCTTCCTCTTGTTACTGTTATTATTCCATGCTGTCTTTGTTTTATGTTTTATGATATTTTCAAAATAATGTGACAAAATACATGTATTTGAGTTTGTGTTTATTTGGGGTAGATTTGTTGGTTGTTTTCTCTTATTTGTATACTTTGTGAAAAAGTTGTTTGCTTTTGTGATTGATTCTTTTTTTTGGGGGTCATTTTATTTAACTGTGTGTGTTTTAGTGTGTGTGTGTGTGTGCATGTGCGTGTGCATGATACATCAAATAATGCGTGTGTTTGTATATGTATGGACATTTGAATGTCTTTGTTATAATTAGTTTCTGCACACTCATTCAGGAAATAATGAACAACATATGTTCGCTGTCAGGAAAGACAGAACTAGCACTGAGGTGGATACCAGCACACTTTGGCAACGGAGACAAATAATAATAAATAAATATTAATTTCCGTGCCGATAATCAGCGAACACCTGCGTGAAAGACACTCCACGGCAGCTAATTTTTAGTTAACTGAGTGGCAGTGTAAGGGAGCCGCGGTAGCTCAGTGGTTAGTGAACTGGACTACATAGGACAAGAGGTAGGGTTCGAACCCAACCGACGGCTTCCGGGTTCACCCAGCCTTTAATGGGTACCGGTTTTTTGTCTCGGATAGTAAAGCGGCACGGACGTAATATTGACTTCATTACCCCAAAAATCATCTGCCGAAAGTCTGTAAAATTTATGGTCACTAACACTATATTACCTAGGGGGGAAAAGGCAAATGAATGCATACAAATGCGAAGCTGCAGTAAAGCTGAATATGAGGAAAAATAAAAAAAAAAATGGTATGTTAGAAGCTTTACGTGATAAGTGGACGACACAGACTAAACGACGTTTCGGCCCAATAGGCCTTCAGCAGGAACAAACAAGAAAAAAACACACACAAAACTCAAAACGAAACATTCAAAACAGAAATATTCGAAATATGTTAAATGACAAATGTCTATCCTGTGTGTATGAAAAGAAAATGGTAACAAAAGTGTGGCTGTCGTGAATGTGCAGAAATGTGCGCAAATGCACACCGAACCAGAGGAGTTAACACAGGGGTCAGTGTGATATATATTCGGTGTTCTCTATACCTTGTTTCTGTGTTCCTTACTCCTCATTTGTTTTTTATTGTACCCCACTATCACACATCTCACTCTTACCGCCTTTTGAGCACCTGTTAGTCTACTGTTCTATTCTTTCTTCTTTGTGTTTGCACACTGACCCCTGTGTGAACTCCTCTGGGTCAAGATACAAGAACAAGATAGATTGATGGAGTATTAGAAACAATAGGAAACATAATAGCAGGAAGGGTGGTCAAGAGACGAGAACAAGATAGATTGATGGAATATTAGAAACAATAGGAAACATAACAGCAGGAGGGGCCAAGAGATGAGAACAAGATAGATTGATGGAATATTAGAAACAATAGGAAACATAACAGCAGGAGGGGTCAAGAGATGAGAACAAGATAGATTGATGGAATATTAGAAACAATAGGAAACATAACAGCAGGAGAGGCCAACAGAAGAGAAAAAGACAGCACATTATATCTCCCCTTCACGCTGAATGACGAATGAGGAAAGGAAAATGAAGAATGAAGATGTACATTATGTACATGAACTTGCTTGTAGTTTATGCCAACACTCCTCTGTAGTTTATGTCAACACTCCTCTGTAGTTTATGTCAACACTCGTCTGTAGTTTATGTCAACACTCCTCTGTAGTTTATGCAAAATATCCTGCGGTAATCTTAAACAAAATCTACTAAAAAAGTCCCCCCCCCCCCAACTTCTCTCTCTCTCTCTCTTTCTCTCAGTCGCTCTCTCTAAGTCTCTGTCTCTCTCTCATTCGCTCATACATAACGCAGATTTATAAAGGCCTGGATAAAGTGCATGCGCTATATGCAGTTCTTCAACGTTTTCTCTTTCTCTCTCTCTCCCCCCCCCCTCTCTTTCTCTGTGATGTTATATTTCATTGTCTCATAGTTCACTCTGTCACTCTGTGACAACAAATTATTAGAACCTCGTTTTTGACATTTCTCCTCACTTTCTACATTTATGTCATCTTGGTTAGTCCATTTTCCCCGAATTTTATTTATAAGCGGCTTTCATATTCTGGCCTTAGTTGTGCATTCTATGAACTCGCTTCAACTAACGATTTGTGAAGCTGATCATCATCATTAGGTCGCATTAACTTTTTACAGAACGTTGCATTCACCGCAGTCCGTCAAAGAGAATTTCTGTCTCTAGCCACATCTCCCACAGAACGTTGCATTCACCGCAGTCAGTCAAAGGGAACTTCTGTCTCTAGCCAGATCTCCCACAGAACGTTGCATTCACCGCAGTCAGTCAAAGAGAATTTCTGTCTCTAGCCACATCTCCCACAGAACGTTGCATTCACCGCAGTCAGTCAAAGAGAATTTCTGTCTCTAGCCAGATCTCCAACAGAACGTTGCATTCACCGCAGTCAGTCAAAGAGAACTTCTGTCTCTAGCCAGATCTCCCACTTCTGTTGTTATGTTCAAGGTCTACTTGATGTTTTGAAACCACCTTCTGCTTGGTCTGCCCCTGTTGCATCGCCCAGGAATCATGCCTTCCATTATTGTTCTGTCCAGCCCGCTGTGTCTTTTGACGTGACCATATGATTTTAATTTCCTCTGTAGAATGGTGTTCTTTTTAATGTTTACATTTTAAAAATATGTCCTCATTGCTCTTGTTCATTACCCAAGGTGTCTTAAGGAATTTTGCTGCAGCATTTTGTTTGGAATGAATCAATTTGCTTCTTTGCTGTTTGCGAGATTGTCCAACACTCACAACCATATGGTGTTATCGGGTAGATACATGTCTTTACTAATTTTTATTTTACTGCCTTGCTGGTATTGTGCCATATGATGTGAATTATTGATAATCTTCCTTTGACCGCTTCCTGACAGTCTCCATTGTTAGTTAGATCCAAGACATTCATAGTTTGTTACAATTTCAAGTTCTTCACTGTTGATGATGATTTTAATTTGGCTTGTTTTGTTAATGGGCATTATCTTAGTTTTCTGTATCAGTGTATGTGATGATCATATTGATACAAATAAAGCGAAGTTAATTCACAACCAACTACAGTTTTACTAAAGCCTGCAGGACGAGAGAGATTTTCCCGAAATCACCCAAAACATGTGACATATTCAGCTATCGAGCTATAGACGGCTGACGTCATTTTACCCACAACCACCTCTGCTTACGATTCTGAAAACGTCACAAGCTTTGGGTGAGTGAGTCCTTCCAGCCCACAGGTCTAAATAAATCTATAACTGTCTGTGGTTAGTTAGCACATGTACTATACACTACAACTGACACTCATGAAAACTGCCTCAAGGTAATGGATTTCCCTATCACAAAACGACACATTCAACGCTTCTTATTTTTCCCTAGGTTACGGGTTTTCCCGGTATAATTGCCGTAAATAGAACGCCCTTTATTCCCCTTCTTATTTGCCACATCAGAACTCGGGATCCACACGAATTTAAATAACTTTCAAAAACACCAGAAAATCCCGCGAAAATTTGATACCCTTGTAAATTGAGCCTCTAATTTCTTATCGGTGCCCCTCATCAATCTATCACGACTCAGATTGGCGAATTAGATTTGCCTAATTCATCATGTGTATTAAAGATGAATTCGTTATCATGTTAAAAACAGTTGTCATAGATAGGACGTCAAACAACGTGGCTGCTGTATTTTCCAAGTCGATGATATTTCGCACATTAAGCTGTGACCTGTTACCTCCATGAAAACTTCATTTTGTGTTTTCCCGTCAAAGCGTTGTGAAAGATATCGCGCTAGTCAGGGCTAGCTTTTGGTTAGATCTCTCAAACATTGACAACTAGAGTTTGTTTACACTTTTGTTACTGGCAAGTGAAAGTTGTTAATGCCCACTTTAACGAAAGTTAAGAGGCACATACAATTGTTAATGCCCACTTTAACGAAAGTTAAGAGGCTCATACAATTGTTAATGCCCACTTTAACGAAAGTTAAGAGGCTCATACAATTGTTAATGCCCACTTTAACGAAAGTTAAGAGGCTCATACAATTGTTAATGTCCACTTTAACGAAAGTTAAGAGGCTCATACAATTGTTAATGTCCACTTTAACGAAAGTTAAGAGGCTCATACAATTGTTAATGTCCACTTTAACGAAAGTTAAGAGGCTCATACAATTGTTAATGTCCACTTTAACGAAAGTTAAGAGGCTCATACAATTGTTAATGCCCACTTTAACGAAAGTTAAGAGGCTCATACAATTGTTAATGCCCACTTTAACAATAGTTAAGAAGCTCATACAATTGTTAATGCCCACTTTAACGAAAGTTAAGAGGCTCATACAATTGTTAATGCCCACTTTAACAATAGTTAAGAAGCTCATACAATTGTTAATGCCCACTTTAACAATAGTTAAGAGGCTCATACAATTGTTAATGTCCACTTTAACGAAAGTTAAGAGGCTCACACATTTGTTAATGTCGACTTCAACGAAAGTTAAGAGGTTCACACATTTGTTAATGTCGACTTCAACGAAAGTTAGTTAAGAGGTTCATGTAACTGTCAAGCAGAGTGTGTTGGCCAAAAATACAACCATCTATAGTTTACTAAGGCCATCGGGCTCAAAAGAATCACCCAAAATTTGTGACGTTTTCACCTTCGTGAGCAGAAGCTGCTGTGACTAAAATAACACTAGCGTCTATAGCTAGAGACATCACAGACTTTAGGTGATTTCGGGATTTTCCTCTCAACCCACATGCCTTAGGACAACCATAGATGGTTGTGACAACAAGATCACCACCACAATAGATCATTTCTATGCCATAGATAGACCACAGCCCACAATAGATTGTTTAAGGCCTACATGGTGAGAGGGAATTCACAAAAACTACCAACTGGCATGACGTTTTCAGTTTTGCGAGCAGGCTGGTTGTGGGTAGTGTAAGGTCAATGGTCTATAGTTCTTATAGTTGAAAACGTCACTCTAGTTGGTGGGTTTTCCGGTTTTATTTTCTGGCCCCGGGCCTAGTGAATCTATATTTGGTTGTGGATGGTCATGTCCATTCATAAATATTTTCGAAATATCAGAAACCTCCGAGAAGAACCCTGACCCACGTGCACGAACTCCGTAGTATGGTTTAGGAATTATAATCTAAACAGATGAGGTGCTGGTCAGATTTCAATGCGTGAAAGATAACTTAAAAGTCATCATTGGATTGCGTATCCCTTACAGAACATTGCTCTCATCACAGCCCGTGTGACAAAATGTCTAAGAATATTTACATATTTATGTATAAAAATAATAGAAATCTGGTACAATTAAGTGCGATGATCAATGCACAATAAGTCTTACTCTTCTTCCTCTTCTGCGGTCATGGTTCATTCAGACTAGGACTCCAGACTCTCTTATGAAAGTAGCTGTCTGCTTAAGTGATTCGGTTGTCCCGCTGAGTTTCTCTTCCAGGGAGGTGGGCGTGGACCACATTGACCTCCTCAGGTCTGTGTACTGGGGGCGATCCTGTAGAACATGTTTTGTAGTCTTGTTATCCAGGGTACAGTGGGATTTGCTGGTAGTTCCTATTTTGAGCTTGGTGAACATGTGGTTTCTCATTCTGTTGTGGCTAGTGCGTAGGCAAAGTATGATGACTTGGTCCCTCCTTGATAGTTGGAGGTATCCCCGTCCCTCCCGTTATATTTCGGGTGTTCTTGTTTCCATTTTTCATGGTATTGGTCTTTGATTATGGATTTGGCTTCATCGTAGCTGAGCGGATGGTTCACTTGTGGATCTTCCTCCCTCTTTAGCTAATTTGTCTGCGCGTTCATTTCCTTGTATATTACAGTGTGATGGTATCCACTCAATGACCACTCTCTGGAAGCTATTCCACAATTGATCTAGGGTTGTTCTCAAGTCATCTAGCTCGCTGTTCCTGTGGGTTTATAGAGCTGCTAGGACTGACAGGTAATTTTACCTGCTACTGTATGCAGATAAACAGTACAACCTGTGGCTGCCTTGCAGGTAAGCTTGGGAGAGTAAAAGGCTAAGGGAGGGTAACCCGAAATAAAACAACTCCACTGCCTTGTGAGTGAGACTTTTTAGTCAAAGGCTAGCGGAGCCAACCGTAAACAAACCGACGGAAGACAACAGAAAACCACCGTCGTAATTTCTTTGTACAATCATGAATCGCCACTTTTGACCATGTAATGAGAAGGGAACAACTGGAATATATTGTAACAACTGGAAAAATTGAGGGACGAAGAGATAGATGGAAGCAAGGAGAAACAAATAAGACAGCTTTTAAGAGAATGGCTTGGCAGAGGGTCAAGAACAGAAATGATAAATAACTGCCGAGATCGAAAATTGTGGAGAGACATGATCACCTACGCCAGTAGGCACGGTACTTGATGATGATGATGAGGACTGAGTGCATCAGTCAGTATCACCAATTTCTTGTGCACGTTATTTTTGTGTTGAATAACCAGTTTTGTAGCATCTTTGAGGGCTTCAGTTTCTGCTTGATAAACTTTATAAGTCACTAAGATATTACAAAGAGTCAAAATCACTTCAGAAATTAGTGATGATCAGTGTAGTTTTGTTGGAGGTAAAGGTACGAGCAATCCCATAGATTCATAGATGTGAAAACAGATCTATACCTACGTTTCATGGATTGTACCAAAGCATTTGACAAAGTAAAGTATCAAGAAATAATCAAAATTTTAGAAGGCATAAACGTTGACACGAAGATCTAAGAATAATAAAGAACATGTACTGGCAACAAACAGCGGCCATAATAATTGGGAAATTATTGATTGAAATCAATTGGGAATGTTTCAACAGAATAAAACAGGGTGTTAGACAAGGTTGTGTACTGTCACCGGAATTATTTAATATGTATAGTGAGATTATTTTGAGATCCATAATGGGCATGCCGGAATAACAATTGGAGGTCATAATATAAATAATCTAAGGTATGCTGATGATACAGTATTAATCGCTAAAAGTGAGAATGAGTTAAAAGAAATGGTAGACATTATAGTGAAAGAAAGCAAAAATAAAGGATTCAGCCTCAATAGCAAAAAGACAGAAGTAATGGTAGCAACAAAGAAAAAGGCATCATCGCAATGCACAATAAAAATAAGTGGAACACTATTAAAACAGGTAAATGAATTTAAATATTTGGGAACAATGTTAACCTTAGATGGTAGATGTACAACATAGATGAGATGCAGAATAGCTCAGGCAAAAGCAGCTTTCCAAAAAATGAGGACGATACTGTGCAATCTATTTTTGAAAATAGAAAGAAGAAAAATAGTTCTTAAATGTAAAGTACTGCCAATCTTAACACATGAATGTTATTCATGAACAATAGGACAACAAACAAGAAAATCACTGGAAGTTATAGAAATATGGTTTCACAGAAGAATGTTGAGAATAACATGGACAGCTAAGAAGAGTAATAAAACGTTATGAAAGCGGGAAAAGAAAAAAGAGAAGGAAAAAAAAAGTATGTAAGAAGCTTTACGTGATAAGTGGACGACACAGACTAAACAACGTTTCGGCCCAATAGGCTTTCATCAGGAACAAACAAAAACACACACACACACAAAACTAATAACGAAACAACCAAAACAAAAATAATCGAAATGTGTTAAAGAAAACAAAATAAACTATCCTGTCAAAACAAAAGGAAATAGCAACCAAGTGCGGCTGTCGTGAACGTAGAGAAACGTGCAAAAATGTGCGCAAATGCACACAGAACCAGAGGAGTTCACACAGGGGTCAGTGTGAAAACACAAAGGAGAAAGAATCGAATAGTAGACTAACAAGTGTTCAAAAGACGGTAAGAGTGAGATGTCTGAGAGTGGGGTGCAATAAAAACAAATGAGGGGTAAGGAGCACAGAAAAAAAGGTATAGAGGAGAACACCGAAGTGTCTCATAAGGGACTAGAGGAGAAGAACTATAAATAGCATGGCATAGTAAGTAGACCAAAGAACCCAAATATGTGCAGTAGAGAAGGCTATGCAAAAGGGAAGGAGCAACAAAAGGAAACTATGCGTATGAGTGTGATACATTCATACCTCTCGGGGTCAGCGAACCATACTGGACTATGAGGCGATTTTCCAAAGTATAGCGGCTGCGGTCGCCAGAGTGACAAAGGACAATACCAGTGACACGGATGTCGTCTTTGCCCTTGTGATCAGGGGAGTTGAAGTGGGAAGACACCGGAGTACCAGTATTTTGTTGGACATCACGTAGATGTTCACAAAATTGTTCCGCTAATCTTCTCCCAGACTCACCAATATAGGTCATGTGGCATCGTTGGCATATGATGGCACAAATGATGTTGCAGGACACACATGTGAAGCTTTGCCCTTGTGAAAAAGAGAAAAAGAGAGCTAATTTCCAATGTTAGGAAGAAACAGTCATCATTTCATGGCCCTGTAATGAGAAGGGAACAAATGGAATATTCAGAACCCTTCCACTTGTGTTTTGGCCCTCCCATTAGCTGGTCAACTACACCGGGTATCCTGCGCGGACTAGCCAGCATTCATTTTTCCTCTGGTCACAGCGGATTACGCAGGAAAACATTTTTACTTTTATTTTCATTCTCGTTCAAGATTATTCTGTTCTATGTAGTTCATTATTAATTAGGTATGTAGTGCTAGTTTTGTTTACTTACATCTGTGTGTGTGTGTGTGTGTGTGTGTGTGTGTGTGTGTGTGTGTGTGTGTGTGTGTGTGTTGTTTGTTATTTTTACTGAAGGCCTATTGAGCCGAAACGTCGTTCACATTTTGTGTCGGCCATTAATTTCGTAAATCCTCAAACATACAATTTGTTCTTTTTTATTTTTAAATTTCTCCTTGTTGGTCTCTAGCCAGATCTGGTACATAACCTTGTTCTCATCACAGTCCGTCTTAAAGAATCTCTGTCTCTAGCCACATCTGGTACAGGACCTTGTTCTCTGACATCCCGTCTCAAAGAATTTCTGTTTCTAGCCACATCTGGTACAGGACCTTGTTCTCTGACATCCCGTCTTAAAGAATCTCTGTCTCTAGCCACATCTGGTACAGGACCTTGTTCTCTGACATCCCGTCTTAAAGAATCTCTGTTTCTAGCCACATCTGGTACAGGACCTTGTTCTCTGACATCCCGTCTTAAAGAATCTCTGTTTCTAGCCACATCTGGTACAGGACCTTGTTCTCTGACCGCCCGTCTTAAAGAATCTCAGTCTCTAGCCAGATCCGGTACATGATCCTGTTCTCTGATAGCATGTTTTAAAGAATCTCTGTCTCTAGCCACATCTGGTACAGGACCTCGTTCTCTGACATCCCGTCTTAAAGAATCTCTGTTTCTAGCCAGATCTGGTACATGACCTTGTTCTCATGACAGCCCGTCTTAAAGAATCTCTGCCTCTTGCCAAATCAGGTACAGGACCTTGTTCTCTGACAGCCCGTCTTAAAGAATCTCTGTTCTCTGACAGCCCGTCAGAATCAAATCAGGTACAGGACCTTGTTCTCTGACAGCCCGTCTTAAAGAATCTCTGCCTCTTGCCAAATCAGGTACAGGACCTTGTTCTCTGACAGCCCGTCTTAAAGAATCTCTGCCTCTAGCCAAATCAGGTACAGGACCTTGTTCTCTGACAGCCCGTCTTAAAGAATCTGTCTCTAGCCACATCTGGTACAGAACCTTGTTCTCACGACAGCCCATCTTAAAGAATCTGTCTCTAGCCACATCTGGTACAGAACCTTATTCTCACGACAGCCCGTCTTAAAGAATCTCTGTCTCTAGCCACATCTGGTACAGAACCTTGTTCTCACGACAGCCCATCTTAAAGAATCTCTGTCTCTAGCCAGATCTGGTACAGAACCTTGTTCTCACGACAGCCCATCTTAAAGAATCTCTGTCTCTAGCCAGATCTGGTACAGAACCTTGTTCTCACGACAGCCCATCTTAAAGAATCTTTGTCTCTAGCCACATCTGGTACAGGACCTTGTTCTCTGACAGCCCATCTTAAAGAATCTCTGTCTCTAGCCAGATCTCCCGCCTTGTCTGTTGTCCTTTTCAAAGATATTTTGATGTCTTGAAACCACTTTCTGCTTGGCCTGTCCCTATCTCGTCTTTCTGGAACCATAAGTAAAAACAAAGAAAGTAAAGAGCCTCGTCGCGCCAAGTATAGAGGGAATATGGTGTTAGGGACCATCATTTTTACAGATCTTCGGCACATGATTTTTACGGTAATGTAATCGTAATTATGCCCATGCCACCTTACTTTCCCAGAGAAATATCCGGTGCCCATTTAAGGCTGGGTGAACTCGGAAGCTGTCGATCAGGTTCGAACCCGACCTGTTGTCCTTTGTAATCCAGCTCACTAACCACTGACATCTCGGGGCTCCGTTCCTGGAACCGTGGCTTCAATTAATGTTCTTTCAAGCTCTCTGCATCCTTTGATGAGGCCGTAGAATTTTAATTTCCTCTGTGGAATGGTGTTTACAAGCCAGTAATCTTCATTGTTTAAGTTTATTATTTTGTCTTTTGACAGGTAACATTATTACGTACACTTCCTCAGTTCGCTTATCTGGTCAACCTTAAAATTAACAACATGTCTGTTGAGTTGCGTGGTGTCATCCCTGCCAGACAACGGAAGTGATCATTAGAATTGACGCATAGAACTTTTATCACTGCCAACTAAAACCTTATCGTTGTTTTCATCATCATCATGTGCCAGACCGGTTGGCATAGGCAATCATGTCCTTGCACAAACTTCTATCTAAGGTGCATCGTATCCGTTCTGTTGTTGACTCTTTCCCATGCTACGACACCAAGCTATCCAGTATTTTCTCTCTTTGTCGTCTGTGATCTCTCTTTCCTTTTATTTTGCCAGTTGTAACCAAGTATTCTAATTATCCTCTTCTCATAATGTTCCCGAAAAATGTTGATTGTTTCTTTTTGATGTTTTCTTAGGAACTCCCTTTTTTAATTGGCCCGTTTTTGATTACCTCCATTTTAAAATCCTACTTTCACATCTGACCCCCCACATGTTCTTCCTGTGCCTGCCTGTGTATTTGTCTCATGAACTTCGTTTGTGTGTGTTTTTTTATGTCTGTCATCGCTACTTTCAACAAGACCTTCCTGTCATTGTTTGATTTGTTGGAATTAAGGGGAGCTAAACCAGTGCTAGACTACAAAATGTGGTCAGGAATTAATCTACTGAGACACAGATGATCTCCCCTTCTCCACCCCCACACAACAGCCAAGATCATTTTACAGCCGTTATCAAAGAACGAGAAAAGGGAAAAAATCAGACCTGGGTGGATCGATGACAAATATCAGACATCACGATAAGTACCAAACTCCAGACAAATCGTAGGGCATTTATCGGACCCCCCCCCCTTTTTTTCCCCAACACGCACACACACATACACACACACTTTCCAGAATGGCAACATAGTTTCTAGAGGAAGTAAAGAGAGCTGTAAACACAAACTCGTGGTATCTTTTATTACAACGGCAAGTCCTATAACATGTGTACTGTAACCATAGCAACCATAATCGTCAGTGCACGTGACGAAGCTGTTTGTTTCTATAGCACAAATCACGTGACTTCCGACACAAGTGTATATGTCACGTTACCTCTTGTCCATGATGTTCATCTATCAAATATGACTGGACGTATATCTCTCTGCTGCTCTCCTTGTTTATTTCAGATGACAAAAAAGCATCTTCAATAGAAAGGAAGGAAATTATAAATAGATTACCATCTCAGGTCATAACCGTTTGAGTTATAATCTCTTGAAAAAAAAAAAAACGTTCAACAGCAAAATATTATATCTTCTCAACATTCCTGTGTGGTGTAGAAACATGGGCATTAGACAAGAAAACAGAACAGAAAATTTAAACCTTTGAAATATTGATTTTTACAAGAATAGGAAAAATTGGATGAAAATAAAATAAAACAAACAATGAAGTCTGAACTCTTTCAGTACGGAAGGTCTTAACTCTTTCAGTACGGAAGGTCTTAACTCTTTCAGTACGGAAGGTCTTAACTCTTTCAGTACGGAAGGTCTTAACTCTTTCAGTACGGAAGGTCTTAACTCTTTCAGTACGGAAAGTCTTAGCTCTTTCAGTACGGAAGGTCTTAACTCTCTCAGTACGGAAGGTCTTAGCTCCTTCAGTACGGAAGGTCTTAACTCTTTCAGTACGGAAGGTCTTAGCTCTTTCAGTACGGAAGGTCTTAACCCTTTCAGTACGGAAGGTCTTAACTCTTTCAGTACGGAAGGTCTTAACTCTTTCAGTACGGAAGGTCTTAACTCTTTCAGTACGGAAGGTTTTTATCAATTTAGCGGTAGAGATTTTAGAGACACAATTGTTCATAGTTTTCAATATTAATCTACATGTTTATATTTATCGAACACTGAACATATTATATCTGGATTTTAGATAAATAAACAAGGAATTAGATTTCACCAATACCAGGATGATACAAGACCTGTAAACAGAATATGGTTCGATGCCATTTTACACTAATAAAATTGAGGGTGACGCACTGTGCGGTTAAACGTACATGACATAAATCTGCACGGCAATGTGCGTCGAAACGTACGAAAAGAGTTAAAACAGTACAAATGAAATGATAACTGCTAAACACAATTAAAACAGTACAAATGAAATGATAACTGCTAAACACAATTCAAACAGTACAAATGAAATGATAACTGCTAAACACAATTCAAACAAGACAAATAAAATGATAACTGCTAAACACAATTCAAACAAGACAAATGAAATGATAACTGCTAAACACAATTCAAACAAGACAAATAAAATGATAACTGCTAAACACAATTCAAACAGTACAAATGAAATGATAACTGCTAAACACAAATCAAACAAGACAAATGAAATGATAACTGCTAAACACAATTCAAACAAGACAAATGAAATGATAACTGCTAAACACAATTCAAACAAGACAAATGAAATGATATCTGCTACACACAATTCAAACAGTACAAATGAAATGATAACTGCTAAACACAATTCAAACAAGACAAATGAAATGATAACTGCTAAACACAATTCAAACAAAACAAATGAGATATTTAGGACATGTTAAAAGACACAGCAGCCTACTGAAAGTAATCTCGGAAGGGAAAATGCAAGGTAAAAGAGGCAGAAACAGACCGAGACTAACATGGGCGAGTAACATTAAAGGACTGATAAGTCAACCTATGACAACCAGCATCACAACCAGAACGGAAGGGTGATCTATGGTAGCGAACCTTCGATGAGGAGACGGCACTCAGTGATGATGATAAAATAGGAATGGTTAATGTCGTTACTGGGATGACACGTCAAACGTCCGTTAAATTGAAGTGACCATAAAACGTCTTGTTCACATTTTGAAGATTACATAAGGGCGATAAAGTGGCCACGTTATATGAGTTCAGTAAATTTTATAACAAGTTCGCAGTGTGGGTTGAATTAGTGACAGGAACTACTTTGTGTGAACATACACGAGCTGTGTGTGTTCTTGTTATTATCTCTTATTCCTGCTCTAATCCACTTCTGCCTAAATTTTCCGATAGTATTACGTAATAGTACATTAGCTCGTTTCTATTGACACATCGTCATTGTATGTGTGTTTGTGGGCTTGTGTCCCTTGCATGTTTGTGAAATATCCCTTTTTTCTTGTTGCAGATTCATTAACTTGCAGATAATTATTACTCGAACATTTCATGCAAATTATGACCATTATATTATTAATCATTAAAAAAATAGAGAAATGGGGGACAACATTTGCGAAGACACATTAGCGCGACTTGAGTTGAACTTAATGAAACAAGTACCTGGTGTCTTACCTCGTGAACACAGGGTCAGCTCGACTGTAGAGGCAGATATGTCTGGAAGATAATTAAACCTTGGCATCTTTAGCATCCAGAAACATTCGATTTAAAGCTCTCAGGCATGCATAGGGTTATTCACTTCAGGTAATCTTACTTACAAGAAAATGATTAAGCCACCAGTGAATGTATGTATATATATATATATATATATATATATATATATATATATATATATATATATATATATATATATATAAAGTAATAGTAAAGTACCCCTGTTACGCCAAGTGGTGTATAGGGAATATGGTGTTAGTGACCATAAATTTTACAGATCTTCAGCACATAATTTTGCAGCGAGACCCGGCTTGAAACTTCAATTACTCATCGACGGAAAAAAATATGAGTGCCTCCAAAGACGGAGTTATCTGCCTGTACGGCGAGGGACCCCTGTGCACACGGCTGACATGGAAAAATGGATTAACCCGCAAAATTCAGTTCCTAGTCTCTAGGGACTTCGCCGGAGGTGAAAGCTGACGAAAACAAAAAAACAAACAAACAAAAATTACATTTTTCTTGGTCACTGACAGCTCAACTGATATGCGCAGATAACGATCTTCAGTTGTAGAGCACCGCGGTATGACCCTTTCACAAGATGGGAGTCAAGGACTCTGCAGTCTGCGGTGCTCGTAAGAGTCTCATTATATGTCCTACAAAGCTGTATCGTCCGCCGCTGACAGATAATCAAATTATAGTCCACATGTTATACATGTAGTATGTTGATGGTATTTTATTATTACTTGTTATTGATTGTATGTTCACCTACAGCACATCACATCGATCACAACGTTAATCATGACAGAGTTCTCATATTTTATATATTATCATAATCATGTTTATTGACTCTTATCTTCTTCTTGGCACGTGATACAATATATAGTGGATGCATTTCTATTGAATTAATGTTCTTTAATTCTGGACATACGTAGGTTACCACCGATGATTATGTAATGTCCATAAGTGCCTATCTTTGTGCAACATGTAACATTCAATCTCTCCATGAACTTACTTACGATTATAAGAAATGTGAAGCACAACTTAAAAACACTCAAAACACTTTCACAACTAAGTTCATATGTTATATAATTTACTTGTTCTGTCTTATTATAGCTCAACTAATTGCTTAGGTCACTGATATCTTTACTACTCTTTAGTCTGTTCCTTAATAACTTGCCAACTGAAAACTACAACTTGAAAATTCTTAACTTCCTAACTAACTTCTCTTGACTAAACTTCTTAACTTGCGGTCTAACTTTCTTAGTCTACATTCTGACTTCACACTTCACTTCTAACTGCCTTCGGCAGTTCGGCCGAAGCCGGATTAAGCTTGCTTAGTCTACATTTCTGAATTCCTATTCCTGACTCAACTCTCGAAAACTTATTGTGTCGAAGGTTAAATACTCTCATCTCACTCTTCGCGTGAATTATCTTCAGCCAATGAAATTGTCGCAGTTGTCGCGAAGTGACAATTTGCAACCCTTTGAGCCAATCACATCTCAAAACTATCATTCCACCGCCGCTTTACATCTCATCATTGTGACTAAAAGTTCCACTATGCCAAAGACTTGACAATAACACATTGTTTTTGTGACTTCTCTATAACCTCTAGTCAGTTTTGACCTCTCCTGAATATCAAAATACTGATTACTTCATGACTTTGACCTGTCTTACCTTAGCTTTGCCCACTACCCCCTTATGAACTTTGCGTAATCCCCATTTCCACAACCTGCTTGGAAATTTCCATTCTCTAAACTTGTATTCTGTCCTAACACTGATGATCGCTATAATATGTTACTGCTATAGTCTATTAAGAAATGGGTACCGGTTACTTTACCTGCCCCATTCTTTCATTGGCTACTCTGTTACACACAACAGTAAGCCTGCAAGGGCAATCTATGGGGAATTTGAGAAGACTTCTATCTCACCGTTCAGTTTGTGGTTTTTGTCGTTTTAGTAGCAAATGTTTGTGTTGTAGAAGGTGGAAATGTTGATGTAGTTGAAGGTGGAAATGTTGATGTTGTAGAAGGTGGAAATGTTGATGTTGTAGAAGGTGGAAATGTTGATGTTGTAGAAGGGGAAAATGTTGATATTGTTGAAGGGGTAAAATGTTGATGTTGTAGAAAGTGGAAATGTTAATGTTGTAGAAGGTGGAAATGTTGATGTTGTAGAAAATGCAAGTGTTGTTGTTGTAGAAGGGGGAAGTATTGCTATTTTAGAAGGGGGAAATGTAGATGTTGTAGAAGGTGCAAGTGTTGATGTTGTAGAAAGTGCAAATGTTGATATTTAAGGTGGAAATGTTGATATAGTAGGTGGAAATGGTGAACTTGTTTGAGGCGAAAATGTTTATTTAGAACTGCCACCGTAGCACCGGCGTGGAATCCTTAAATTGGAACATTTAGTTGACTTGGTACAACGATCTACATTAAGGAAATGAAATTAATCGGCGCTGAACAAATTCAACGTCGGTTATTGAACAGTTCTCAATGTAGTGACGTAAAACACATATCGACTTCACAACAGGAGAAGGTCGTATTCACACCACCTTATTCACCAAAAGGACCACTGCCAGGCACATGAACTTTGTAGCACCAGCGCGAAACGGTAAAGTGGAACACTCGTTTAACTTTAACGCAGCGAGTTTGATGTTATAACAGAGGCAAATGTTAATGTTGTAGAAGACACAAACATTGGTGTTGTAGGAGACTACATTCTACATTAGAGAGCTTAAATTAATCAGCCTCCAAACGCAAATCCTGCAGCGATCGATGGAACACGAACTCTGTTACACCATCTTGGAACTGAAAGTCCGATAGTACGTGAACCTAACCAGCCTCAACACTTTTATCCTGTGTATTTCCTCTTATCTGGACCTGCCGATCATTTCTTGCTTTCTACTTTTTAAAAATAAAATATTCTGGGAACTCTCCTGATGCAGCTTGAATGAACTAACTCTAAAATTAACTTAGAGCATTTTTGGTCATGTCGCAAGTTGAAAACTAATGCAAATATTTAACACAAAATAATTCTTGTTGTTTCACAAAAAATTAAAAACGACAAAACAAAAACTAATTGGCCTTGAATGAAGATGGTATTAACAGCAAAACAAAATATAAATATCTATTTTTGGCCGGACATCCATGGTCAAAGTGTCACAGAATGAAACTATAATGCTGGTACTTTAATTGCACTCGGAAAACCCCACCATCAACAAGAGAATTAAATGGACTGACTGCTCCAAGATACGAACCCGTACCGGTCGGCACAGCGCCTTGATATTAAATTGTAAACGCGCTATGAGGAACCGCAAGTTCGTTCAAACTTCAATCAATTGTCCAGATTATGTGTGATTTAATAGATGAACACACATAAGACGAAGAGCCATTGCATAGAAATAAACAAAGAATTGCCCATAGAATAAGAAAAACCATCATTAGATGAAGGGAAATGCAAAAATCACACAGTTAAGAGAAATAAAACGAGAGCTCATTAATTCGGGAATAAACAACGTAAACAAGAAGAAGGTCGGAACAGTGCAAAGAAACATGCAATAAGCATCAAAGATGCGATTTCAATAAGAAACCATCAAACATGAATTTGAATATTAATGGACCAAATACATTTTCACAACCCTAATTCCAACTAGTCCGCTTCTGACTTTCAGCACCACCAACACCACTCTCTGTCTGAAATTCTCCATCAACACTCTCTGTCTGAAGTTCTCCAACAACACTCTCTGTCTGAAGTTCTCAAACAACACTCATTGTCTGAAGTTCAACAACACTCTCTGTCTGAAGTTCTCCAGCAACACTCTCTGTCTAAAGTTCTCCAATAACACTCTCTATCTGAAGTTCTCCAACAACACTCTCTATCTGAAGTTCTCCAACAACACTCTCTGTCTGAAGTTCTCAAACAACACTCATTGTCTGAAGTTCAACAACACTCTCTGTCTGAAGTTCTCCAGCAACACTCTCTGTCTAAAGTTCTCCAACAACACTCTCTATCTGAAGTTCTCCAACAACACTGTCTGTGTGAAGTTCTCCAACAACACTGTCTGTGTGAAGTTCTCCAACAACACTCTCTGTCTGAAGTTCTCCTACAACACTGTCTGTGTGAAGTTCTATAACAACACTGTCTGTGTGAAGTTCTCCAACAACACTGTCTGTGTGAAGTTCTATAACAACACTGTCTGTGTGAAGTTCTCCAACAACACTGTCTGTGTGAAGTTCTCCAACAACACTCTCTGTCTGAAGTTCTCCAACAACACTGTCTGTGTGAAGTTCTATAACAACACTGTCTGTGTGAAGTTCTCCAACAACACTCTCTATCTGAAGTTCTCCAACAACACTCTCTATCTAAAGTTCTCCAACAACACTCTCTATCTGAAGTTCTCCAACAACACTCTCTGTCTAAAGTTCTCCAACAACACTCTCTATCTGAAGTTCTCCAACAACACTCTCTGTCTAAAGTTCTCCAACAACACTCTCTATCTGAAGTTCTCCAACAACACTCTCTATCTGAAGTTCTCCAACAACACTCTCTATCTGAAGTTCTCCAACAACACTGTCTGTGTGAAGTTCTCCAACAACACTGTCTGTGTGAAGTTCTCCAACAACACTCTCTATCTGAAGTTCTCCAACAACACTCTCTATCTAAAGTTCTCCAACAACACTCTCTATCTGAAGTTCTCCAACAACACTCTCTGTCTAAAGTTCTCCAACAACACTCTCTATCTGAAGTTCTCCAACAACACTCTCTGTCTAAAGTTCTCCAACAACACTCTCTATCTAAAGTTCTCCAACAACACTCTCTATCTGAAGTTCTCCAACAACACTCTCTATCTAAAGTTCTCCAACAACACTCTCTATCTGAAGTTCTCCAACAACACTCTCTGTCTAAAGTTCTCCAACAACACTCTCTATCTGAAGTTCTCCAACAACACTCTCTATCTGAAGTTCTCCAACAACACTCTCTGTGTGCAGTTCTCCAACAACACTCTCTGTGTGCAGTTCTCCAACAACACTCTCTATGTGAAGTTCTCCAACAACACTCTCTGTGTGCAGTTCTACAACAACACTGTCTGTTTGCAGTTCTACAACAACACTGTCTGTGTGAAGTTCTCCATCAATAAGAGACAAATAATAATAAATGAATAATGTTAGAGAAGGAAACTTCCGAGGCGATAATTTAGCGAATCATGGAGGAGACGGTGTGTTTACAACACTCGGAAAAAACGATAAATAATCAATAACAGAAAAAAAAAAAAAACAAAGAACAATATATGGTTCAAGGCAGAATCGAACCCCTACTCCTTGGCACAGCGCCTTGCCACGAGAAGCCAAAAGCTAGTATTTAAGGAGGGGATCTCGCACTACTAGGACTACTACAGAACCATGTGTGTAGATCACGCACTTCGTTGATGACACACTACAGAACCATGTGTGTAGATCACGCATTTCGTTGATGACACACTACAGAACCATGTGTGTAGATCACGCATTTCGTTGATGACACACTACAGAACCATGTGTGTAGATCACGCATTTCGTTGATGACACACTACAGAACCATGTGTGTAGATCACGCATTTCGTTGATGACACACTACAGAACCATGTGTGTAGATCACTCATTTCGTTGATGACACACTACAGAACCATGTGTGTAGATCACGCACTTCATTGATGACACACTACAGAACCATGTGTGTAGATCACGCACTTCGTTGATGACACACTACAGAACCATGTGTGTAGATCAGTGTGTCCGTTTTACTGCCATTTTTACAAACGAGGAAAGTTGAACGCTCTAAATACATCTTTCGAATATGTGATCTTTAAGTTTAGTCGATAGGTCATGACCTAAGTTTCTCATCGGGCAAGTTTACAAGTGTTTAGATCTTCTCAGAGGTATGTCCTCCAGTGAGAATTTACCAAGGAGACCGGTGTTGTGTTGGTTGACAAGTCGTCTTTAGTTTCCTTTAAAAGCATATACTAGTTATATTACAAATGTTGTCACACGTCATCTTCATAGAACAGACGTTGTCCATGTTCATAGAACAGACGTTGTCCATGTTCATAGAACAGACGTTGTCCATGTTCATAGAACAGACGTTGTCCATCTTCATAGAACAGACGTTGTCCATGTTCATAGAACAGACGTTGTCCATGTTCATAGAACAGACTTTGTCCATGTTCATAGAACAGACGTTGTCCATGTTCATAGAACAGACGTTGTCCATCTTCATAGAACAGACGTTGTCCATCTTCATAGAACAGACTTTGTCCATGTTCATAGAACAGACGTTGTCCATGTTCATAGAACAGACGTTGTCCATGTTCATAGAACAGACTTTGTCCATGTTCATAGAACAGGCGTTGTCCATGTTCATAGAACAGACTTTGTCCATGTTCATAGAACAGACGTTGTCCATGTTCATAGAACAGACGTTGTCCATGTTCATAGAACAGACGTTGTCCATGTTCATAGAACAGACGTTGTCCATCTTCATAGAACAGACGTTGTCCACATAGAACACGTTGTCATAGAACAGACGTTGTCCATGTTCATAGAACAGACGTTGTCCATCTTCATAGAACAGACGTTGTCCATGTTCATAGAACAGACGTTGTCCATAGAACAGACGTTGTCCATGTTCATAGAACAGACGTTGTCCATGTTCATAGAACAGACGTTGTCCATGTTCATAGAACAGACGTTGTCCATGTTCATAGAACAGACGTTGTCCATGTTCATAGAACAGACGTTGTCCATGTTCATAGAACAGACGTTGTCCATGTTCATAGAACAGACGTTGTCCATGTTCATAGAACAGACGTTGTCCATGTTCATAGAACAGACGTTGTCCATGTTCATAGAACAGGCGTTGTCCATAGAACAGACGTTGTCCATGTTCATAGAACAGACGTTGTCCATGTTCATAGAACAGACGTTGTCCATGTTCATAGAACAGGCGTTGTCCATAGAACAGACGTTGTCCATGTTCATAGAACAGACGTTGTCCATCTTCATAGAACAGACGTTGTCCATGTTCATAGAACAGGCGTTGTCCATAGAACAGACGTTGTCCATGTTCATAGAACAGACGTTGTCCATGTTCATAGAACAGACGTTGTCCATAGAACAGACGTTGTCCATGTTCATAGAACAGACGTTGTCCATAGAACAGACGTTGTCCATGTTCATAGAACAGACGTTGTCCATGTTCATAGAACAGGCGTTGTCCATGTTCATAGAACAGACGTTGTCCATAGAACAGACGTTGTCCATGTTCATAGAACAGACGTTGTCCATAGAACAGACGTTGTCCATGTTCATAGAACAGACGTTGTCCATAGAACAGACGTTGTCCATGTTCATAGAACAGGCGTTGTCCATGTTCATAGAACAGACGTTGTCCCATAGAACAGACGTTGTCCATGTTCATAGAACAGGCGTTGTCCATGTTCATAGAACAGACGTTGTCCATGTTCATAGAACAGACGTTGTCCATGTTCATAGAACAGACGTTGTCCATGTTCATAGAACAGACGTTGTCCATGTTCATAGAACAGGCGTTGTCCATGTTCATAGAACAGACGTTGTCCATGTTCATAGAACAGACGTTGTCCATGTTCATAGAACAGGCGTTGTCCATCTTCATAGAACAGACGTTGTCCATAGAACAGACGTTGTCCATGTTCATAGAACAGGCGTTGTCCATAGAACAGACGTTGTCCATGTTCATAGAACAGGCGTTGTCCATAGAACAGACGTTGTCCATGTTCATAGAACAGGCGTTGTCCATGTTCATAGAACAGACGTTGTCCATGTTCATAGAACAGACGTTGTCCATAGAACAGACGTTGTCCATAGAACAGACGTTGTCCATGTTCATAGAACAGACGTTGTCCATGTTCATAGAACAGACGTTGTCCATGTTCATAGAACAGACGTTGTCCATGTTCATAGAACAGACGTTGTCCATAGAACAGACGTTGTCCATGTTCATAGAACAGGCGTTGTCCATAGAACAGACGTTGTCCATGTTCATAGAACAGGCGTTGTCCATGTTCATAGAACAGACGTTGTCCATGTTCATAGAACAGACGTTGTCCATGTTCATAGAACAGACTTTGTCCATCTTCATAGAACAGACGTTGTCCATGTTCATAGAACAGGCGTTGTCCATGTTCATAGAACAGACGTTGTCCATGTTCATAGAACAGACGTTGTCCATGTTCATAGAACAGACGTTGTCCATGTTCATAGAACAGACGTTGTCCATGTTCATAGAACAGACGTTGTCCATGTTCATAGAACAGACTTTGTCCATCTTCATAGAACAGACGTTGTCCATCTTCATAGAACAGACGTTGTCCATCTTCATAGAACAGACGTTGTCCATCTTCATAGAACAGACGTTGTCCATCTTCATAGAACAGACGTTGTCCATCTTCATAGAACAGACGTTGTCCATGTTCATAGAACAGACTTTGTCCATCTTCATAGAACAGACGTTGTCCATCTTCATAGAACAGACTTTGTCCATCTTCATAGAACAGACGTTGTCCATCTTCATAGAACAGACGTTGTCCATCTTCATAGAACAGACGTTGTCCATCTTCATAGAACAGACGTTGTCCATGTTCATAGAACAGACGTTGTCATAGAACACGTTGTCCATGTTCATAGAACAGACGTTGTCCATGTTCATAGAACAGACGTTGTCCATCTTCATAGAACAGACGTTGTCCATGTTCATAGAACAGACGTTGTCCATCTTCATAGAACAGACGTTGTCCATCTTCATAGAACAGACGTTGTCCATCTTCATAGAACAGACGTTGTCCATCTTCATAGAACAGACGTTGTCCATCTTCATAGAACAGACGTTGTCCATCTTCATAGAACAGACGTTGTCCATCTTCATAGAACAGACGTTGTCCATAGAACAGACGTTGTCCATCTTCATAGAACAGACTTTGTCCATGTTCATAGAACAGACGTTGTCCATCTTCATAGAACAGACGTTGTCCATCTTCATAGAACAGACTTTGTCCATCTTCATAGAACAGACTTTGTCCATGTTCATAGAACAGACGTTGTCCATCTTCATAGAACAGACTTTGTCCATCTTCATAGAACAGAATGTTCATAGAACAGACTTTGTCCATCTGTCCATAGAACAGACGTTGTCCATCTTCATAGAACAGACTTTGTCCATGTTCATAGAACAGACGTTGTCCATCTTCATAGAACAGACTTTGTCCATGTTCATAGAACAGACGTTGTCCATCTTCATAGAACAGACGTTGTCCATCTTCATAGAACAGACTTTGTCCATCTTCATAGAACAGACTTTGTCCATGTTCATAGAACAGACGTTGTCCATCTTCATAGAACAGACTTTGTCCATCTTCATAGAACAGACGTTGAACAGACTTTGTCCATCTTCATAGAACAGACTTTGTCCATCTTCATAGAACAGACTTTGTCCATCTTCATAGAACAGACTTTGTCCATCTTCATAGAACAGACTTTGTCCATCTTCATAGAACAGACTTTGTCCATCTTCATAGAACAGACGTTGTCCATCTAAACAACTTTTGGAGATGCACTGAGAACATCTCAAACCAAACTAACTCATGTGATGTGTGGACATGGTTGTGAGAGTAAAGCGAGCAGGAAACGTCCGGCTGCTATTGGTTTATGCACGGACATCACAAGGACGGCTATCAGAGAATTTTTGTGAAACAAAATTAGCAACTAAAAATTGCTCAAGAGGCGAGGTCAAAAAAAATACTACACACACAACTATTATAGGAAAGAGATAGAGCTGGATAGGTCGCGTGTTGAAAAGTGGAGACTCAGAAACATGCACAAAAACAGTCACGCAGTGGATTCTGAAGAAAAGACGAAGGAGAAGCAATCCAATGACATGCTGGTGATAACATCAGAAAAGGTGACGAGAAGTTTGAGCCAGACTATTATATGAAAACATTATGAAAAAATGATGTTGGCCGTGCAAAGTGGAGATACGTTGTTGTTGTTCTATAAATCGACAGAGATGCCGCTTAAAATTGCGGATTAATAGCCATAGAAAAAGAAGGCTGACTTCCCGCACAGAATAAACATCTACAGTGCCTGCTAACCGTAGCGTCTATAAAACTTATCGCTACATAAATTCATCTGATGCCGTTATAAATACTGACATGATATGAGCAACATCCACCATTAACGTTTATAAAATATATTTGATTAATCTTATCACATCACGAATTCGGGTGGTGGGAGGGGGGGAGGCTGCGTGATCTAGAGGTAGCCAATCAGTTCAGGGGAAGAGCTATGCTTACAGCACTCGGAAAAAAAATCACGAATAATCAACAACAGAAAAAAAAGAGAACAATAGATGGTTCAAAGAAGGATCGAACCCGTACTCCTCGGCACAGGGCCTTGCCACAAGAAACCAAACGCTTGCGCACACAGTCAACACAGCTATCATGTGGGCTCTAGTGTTTGGTTTCTCGTGGCAAGGCGCTGTGCCAAGAAGTACGGGTTCGATCCTTCTTTTGACCATCCATTTTTCTCTGTTTTTTTTTCTGTTGTTGATTATTTGTAATTTTTTTTCTGAGTGCTGTAAACATAGCTCTTCACCTGAATTAATTCACTGATCTATCGCCTCGGAAGTTTGTCTCCAGAACAATATTAATTTATTATTATTTGTCTCTGGACTAGAGCTCAGACGTCGGCCTCTGTTCAGGAGGGTACCTGGTTCAATTCCCAACATAGGCGGTGGAAAATAATAATAAAAAAACTATAAATCAAATGCAATCTACGGCTTTATCTTCTCCTGGTCTCCGTGTAGTGAGATCCGATGTCTAGCAATTCGGAAATTTGCGAAAAACAGGAAATCCTGTGTGCATTCTGCGCACGTTAAAGAACTCTTGGCAGTTGGAAAGCGAAAAAACAGTAGGCCAAAAATATGGCCGCAGCCCGAGCAAAAATGAATGGGAAAAATCAACTCAAAATGTGAAAACTCTCACGTTAAAAATACCTCTGAAGTTGGAGAATATCTGCCTGTATGACGGGGGACACCTGGACTGTTGACTGTGAGTGTTACAAACAGGAAAACGTTAAATTCACACAAGATTCAGTGCTTTGGGACTTCAATAGAGATATAAGGTTGGTGAATGCAAACAAACAACAACAAAGAAACAAACTTCACGAATTCATCTTATGCTGTTATTGATGATGACATGAACAATATATGAGGTAAAAACAGTTATCAGAATAAACTGTTGGGAGTACCTCATCAATGTTGAACACTATTTGCAATCAACGTTTATCTCTCCTACGTTTTTTTTTCTTTCTGGCACACTTTTTAGTTCGAGTTTTCATTGAAGCAGGTCCCGTGTTGGAGATTTCCGTACAAAACCGAGGAGAACGCGAGTGTTTCAGCGCGAAATTTGAGGGGTACAAATTGATACGAAATGACAGGATGACGAATTTGGAATGTGATAAAAATCTGCACGGTGACATGCTAAAGGATTAAAACTTCGATACAACGAGAAGCCGTGATTGGATGAAGAATATGAAGGCAAGCTTTAGCAGCGGGTTTGGGGGAGATGCCATTTATGGGTGGTTCTAAAATTGGTGGATGTTGTTGTCACAGGTTGTCAAGGGGGTGCTGAAGGTTTGGAAGGGAGAAGAGGATGAGATTTGGAGGTGAAGAACAGAAAGAAGGACAGATGTTTGTAATTGTCAAGACTAGAGGTTGATGTTTGTGCTTGTCAAGACTAGAGGTTGATGTTTGTGATTGTCAAGACTAGAGGTTGATGTTTGTGATTGTCAAGACTAGAGGTTGATGTTTGTGATTGTCAAGACTAGAGATTGATGTTTGTAATTGTCAAGACTAGAGGTTGATGTTTGTGATTGTCAAGACTAGAGGTTGATGTTTGTGATTATCAAGACTAGAGGTTGATGTTTGTGATTGTCAAGACTAGAGGTTGATGTTTGTGATTGTCAAGACTAGAGGTTGATGTTTGTGTTTGTCAAGACTAGAGGTTCGTGTTTGTGATTGTCAAGACTAGAGGTTGGTGTTTGTGATTGTCAAGACTAGAGGTTGATGTTTGTGATTGTCAAGACTAGAGGTTGATGTTTGTGATTGTCAAGACTAGAGGTTGATGTTTGTGATTGTCAAGATTAGAGGTTGGTGTTTGTGATTGTCAAGACTAGAGGTTGATGTTTGTGATTGTGAAGACTAGAGGTTGGTGTTTGTGACTGTGAAGACTAGATGTTGATGTTTGTGATTGTCAAGACTAGAGGTTGGTGTTTGTGATTGTGAAGACTAGAGGTCCGTGTTTGTGATTGTCAAGACTAGAGGTTGATGCTTGTGATTGTCAAGACTAGAGGTTGATGTTTGTGATTGTAAAGACTATAGGTTGGTGTTTGTGATTGTCAAGACTAGAGGTTGATGTTTGTGTTTGTCAAGACTAGAGGTTGGCGTTTGTGATTGTCAAGACTAGAGGTTGGTGTTTGTGATTGTCAAGACTAGAGGTTGGTGTTTGTGATTGTCAAGACTAGAGGTTGATGTTTGTGATTGTCAAGACTAGAGGTTGATGTTTGTGACTGACAACGAGTGGCGACTGATATTTGTGTTTGATAAGATTGGAAAGACGGAAATGACAGAAAGACATCTCACATTTGTCCATCCGTTTAAGAAAAGTTACATTTTGTTGTTGTTATACCATCCCTTCCCATAGCTTTTTTCTGTTGTTTGTCGTTGCCGTTATGATCACACACCCATATACTACTACCTACCCGACTTACCTACCTACATACGTACCTACCTATGTACCTACCTACGTACCTACCTACCTACATAATACCTACCTACCCTACGTACGTACATACCTACTTATCTGCCTGCCTACCTACCCACCCACCCGACTTTTCTACCTATCTAGCTGCCTACCTTCCGACCTACCTACCTTCCCAATCACCCATACCACACAAACCTAATCAATAGTAGGTGGGTAGGTTAGGCAGGTAGGTAGGTAGGTAGGTACCTACCTGCCTAACCTACCCACCTACCTATTTACCTACCTACATGTCTGTCTGGCTGGCAGATTTACTTCAGCTTTACTGCAGCTTCGCATTTTTATGCCCCACACAAACCTACCTACATACCTACCTACCTACCTACCTACCTACCTACCTACCTACCTACCTACCTACCTACCTACCCTACCTACCTACATACCTACCTACCTACCTACCTACCTACCCACCTACCTACCATCCTACCTATTTACCTACCTACATGTCTGTCTGTCTGGCTGGCAGTTTATCTGTCTATCTGTAAATCTGTTTGTCTGTTTCTCTGTCTGTTTGCCGATACTTATTTTATCCATAACATCAACTTCTCTTTATTCACATTACTCCCTGCTATTCTAAGCTAGTAGCGTTGTATTTAGCGCATTGGCGTGACGACCAAGTAAGAGTGGCTTCACCACCATCCAGTACTATCACGCCCGGCCTGGATAGAAAGAAAACGGAAAACAGAATGAGTATTAGGCTCAGTGAGTCAAGGAAGCGATAACAGCGAATAAGAGCACTGGCTCCCTCTCATCTCAATACCATATCGTTCGTTGAAGATCAAAAGTACTCTCATCTATGATCGTAGTAGTGACTGCGTATCTCTACCATTTGAGGGACACTGCACGTCTTACTCATATCAGTAAGTACGTACACAAGTAAGGATTGCATAATAAGCAAGCAAAGCAAGCAAAGTACGTAATTAAATAAGCAACCGAGTAAGTAAGCAAAATAAACTAATAATTAAGTAATCAGTCGAGTAAGTGGGTAAAAAAAGAAGCAAACAAATAAATATTTCAAACAAGCAAGTAAGTTAAATGATTAGGTAAGTTAATAAGTAAGTAGATAAGTAAATAAGTAAGTGAAGAAAAACGAAATAAGTTAGCTACAAAGAATGAATAAAACTCAAAAAGTAAGGGTACGATTTCTTCAAATATTTTGAGAAGCTTTGCATAAAAAAAAAAAAAAGAATGGCATAAAGCAGGCGATGACCCTGGAGATATAAGATTACATAGATCACTGTGGCAGGTCTGTAGAGACACAGGTTTGGGGATGCAGTAATAGAAAGGGGAGGCTATCTGTGTAAGAGGGACAGGAATATCAGAGAGTGTAAGGAAGTGCGATAATAACAAGGTAAATACATTTGGTCTATTTTTGAATCAAACGAGGACAGGAAGAGGGTTTCAGACGTGTTGATATTTGCGAGGCTGGTAATTCATGGATGAAAGTGGTTTGAAAAATTTGACTAATTACCCAGGTAATATTAATGAAATTTATCTATCTATTGACCTTTCGAGCCGTAACCGGCCCATAGGGCGTAGACCAAGATACACCTTCTCCTATATGAATTTTTGTTCTAGCAGTTTTCTTTTAAAGATATTTTATCAAATCTCGCCATCTGTCTCTGTTCTGTGCAAGCAGTTCTATCTCATTGAGGGAGCCGATTCCTGCTGCTCTTGCCCCTCTCATCAATGTTCTTCTCAGTGTCTCCCTGGGTCTTCCTCTTTTTCTTTTACCTGTTGTTTCCCATATGAGGGCTTGCTTTGCTATTCGATTATTATCTCTTCTCATCACATGTCCAACGTATGACCATCGTCTTTTCTTTATTACTGAAGATATTAGTGGTTGATTGGCGATTTCTCTAATTTCCTCGTTTGTTTTGAATTCGTTCCATTCTATACCAAGTATTTTCCTTAGACATTTATTTTCGAATGCGTTCAACTTTGTTTCTATATCTCTTGTTGTTTTCCAGCTTTCACACGCATACGTAAGGGTTGATAGTACATTTGATTTGAATAGCCTAAGTTTTGTGTTTGTGCTAATGAGTTTTGATTTCCACAACTTTTCAAGGCTTCTGAAAGACATTGCTGCTTTAGCCAGTCTGATTTTAATTTCTTTGCTCGTATCCCCTTCTCGATCAGTGTGACTTCCAAGATAGATGAAGTGATCGATCTCTTCTACTGGTTTGTTTTCCATGTATATTTTGTCACTTGTTGGAATTAAACTTTTCATGACTTTAGTCTTTTCATGATTGACCTCAAGCCCAATTTTGCTGGCTATTGATGATAGTTCATTTGTGTTTTCCTGCATCGTTTTTATCTGATTGCTGATGAGAACTATGTCATCAGCAAAGTCCAGGTCCTCCAAATGGTCTCCTTGTATCCATTCGATGCCTTTATTACCAGTGCAGCATTTCTTCATTATGAAGTCCATAACAATTCCAAATAACAAGGGCGATAAAATACATCCTTGTTTAACCCCAGTTTCTATTGGGAAACATTCGCTCAGTCCTTCCTCTGTTCGAACTGCACATGTGTAACCATCATACATGTCTTTGATAATATTTATGATTTTTGATGGTAAGCCATATTGCTTCAGAATTTTCCACAAAGAATCTCTATGAATACTATCAAATGCTTTTTTGAAGTCGATGAAGTTAAGTACAAAAGGTTTTTGCTTTTCAATGTGTTCCTCCAATATAAGTCGTAGAGTGAAAATGTGGTCAAGACAGCTTCTCCCTTTTCTAAACCCAGCCTGTTCTTCACGCATTACTGTATCTATTGAATCCTTTATTCTATTTAGGATGATTTTACAGAATAATTTTGAGGCAACTGACAAAAGTGTCACGCCTCTCCAATTGTTACAATCTCTAAGATTGCCCTTTTTTGGGATCTTAACAATGATTCCTTTTTCCATTTATGAGGCGTCTTCTCTGTTTTCCAAATGATGTTGAACATTTTTTGGAGATGTATTAAATTATGGCTATCAATTGCCTTGAGGATCTCAGCTGTTAACTTATCCTCTCCAGCAGCCTTGTTATTGGTCATTAGCTTTAAGGTGGTTTCTATTTCACTCAAGGTGAAGTCATCTAAATTTACATCTAATTCTGCTGCTGGTGTTTCAGCTTCAAAATCTATTAAACTGTGAGGTAGTGGACGGTTAAGAATTTCTTTGAAGTGTTCCGCCCAACGGGCTTTTATGTCTGCGCTTGTTGTTAGCATTAATCCAGATTTGTCTAGAATTGGTGTTCCACTGGATGTATAGGTGTTTGTCAGCATCTTTTGTACAGTATAAAGAGTTCTGCTGTCTCCTGTAATTGCAGCTGTCTCTGCTTTCTCTGCCAAGTTGTCTATATAAGCTCTTGTATCTCTTCTTGCCGAACTTTTCACTTTGTTGTCTAATTCTTTGTATGTTGCTTTTGCCAGAACCTTTCCAAGATCTGTCTTTACATTAGTCATGGCTCTCTTCGCTTCTCTTCTTTCTTTGATGTATTTCCATGTGGTGTCTGAGATCCAAGCTCGTTTTTCCATTTTCTTCAGTCCAGCACTTGCTTCTGCTGCTGTCATTAGTATTTTGCTCTGTGAGTCCCACATTTCATTGATATCTAAGTCTATTTCACCAAGTGCTGAATAACAATTACTTAGCTCTATGTTAAACTTTTCCTTTATTGCTTCATCTTTCAGTTTATGACTATCAATTTTATGTGTAATTGACCTCTTCTGTTGGTTTCTAAATTTTAATCTTATTTTCCCAATGCACAGGTTGTGGTCACTATTAACATCAGCACCTCTGTATGCTCTTACATCTATTAATGATGATCTGAATTGTTGTTTAATACATAGGTGGTCAATTTGATTTGATGTTCTATCATCAGGAGATATCCATGTTGTTTTGTGGATATTTTTATGTGGAAATAATGTCCCACCTATAACTAAATTTTCTATTAAACATAATTCTATTAATCTTTCTCCATTCTGACTTGTTGTATTACAGCCTTCTCTCCCCATCACATGTTCCACTCCTGCGTTATCTTGTCCTACTTTGGCGTTGAAGTCTCCCATTACAATTAAAAGATCGTGTTTTGGTATTTTGTTTATAAGTTGTTGCAGTTGGTTATAAAAATCATCCTTAACTTCATCATCAGCTTCGTTAGTAGGCGCATAACATTGAACTATTGAAAGTCTTCCATGTTTTGTTTTGTATCGTGTTCGTATCAGACGGCTATTTACCGGTTCCCATTCTAATAAACTTCTTGCAGCTTTGTCTGTCATCATTATGCCTACTCCTTCACGGTGTTTTCCATCTTCCCTTCCAGAAAAAACTACTATTTTATTATCAATAGATCTCCTACCTGTTCCAGGCCAGCGCATTTCGCTTAATCCTAAAATATCTAGATCGTATCTGTCCATCTCGCTCGCGACCTGTGCATGTTTCGTCGGAGCGGCCATTGTTCGCACATTCCAGAATCCTATTTTTGTTGTTGTTTTAGGGCCGAAAAAACTATCACTACTATCTACTGCTAATTTACACATTCTGTATCAGGTCTACGTTTCATTAACAACATCGTTTTTACGATAGCGGCTTGTTAAACCTCTGATCAACGGTTCTATACCAAGCCGTAGAAAAATAATTCCTCCATTTTGGAAACAACCGGAAACGCCGGAAATGAAATTTAGCTAGAACATTAATTTCGCATTAATAAGATTATATCAGAGAAAAAATATTTTACGTTAATGAGATTTGCCTCGTCGGGCTATGTCGCAAAGATTGTGCTAGAACATGTATTTAACGGCAAGATCCATGTAATTCACTGCGCAATGTTAACTTCTAACTTTTATTAAAACAGACAGATTTAGTTTTGCATATTTTGTTAACGGTAAGAAATGACTAGTAGATTTAGTTGTTAAAATAATTATCAAGATAATTATCAACATTTATCCAAATATTTAGGAACATAGTTTAATTACCATATGTTGCTGAAAGGAAGAAGATTGAACTGGTAAAATAAGTGTTCAATGATAGTAAGATTTAACATCCTCTTATTACTTTCATTAACTGAATTTAGTCGGTACATTTAGTTATATATAACAACACAATTTGACGACAACATATAGCTAACTACAGTCAGTTTAGCTATAACATATGGCTAACTACAGTCAGGTTTAACTATAATATATAGCTAGCTACAGTTAGGTTTAACTATAACATATAGCTAACTACAGTAAGGTTTAACTATAACATATAGCTAACTACAGTCAGGTTTAACTATAATATATAGCTAGCTACAGTTAGGTTTAACTATAATATATAGCTAACTACAGTCAGGTTTAACTATAACATGTAGCTAACTAGAGTCAGGTTGAACTAAAACATGCAATTAACTACAGTAAGATTTAACTAAAACAAATAAAGTAAAAAAATGTAATGCAAAGATTCATTAAACAATAAATCATAACAATGGCACTAAAAACAGATAATTAAACCTGGGCATGCCTGTTTTAGATCTACTATACATCATTATCACACGGGAATAATAAAATATAACAAAGAGAACTCTACACCCATTGATATAAAAAGAGGAGTAAGACAGGGATGCATCCTATCACCAAGCTTGTTCAATCTATACACTGAGCAAATCTTTATAAAAACATCATAGAGATGCCAGGCCTACAAATTAATGAAAAGATAATCAATAACCTAAGATATGCTGACGATACTGTACTACTAGCAGAAAATCCTAAAGATCTACAACAATTACTTAATGAAATAAACATGGCAAGCAAAAAATATGGACTAGATATGAATATCAAAAAGACTAAATCTATGATCATAAACAAAGAAGATACTCAAAACCCACAAGTGGATATCAAAATTGAAGGAATAGACCTGGAGACAGTTCAGAACTACAACTACCTTGGACATACTATAACCAGTGATGGAAAATGTACAACTGAAATAAACAAAAGAACAGGAATGACAAAAAGTAATTTTAATGTCATGAAGAACACACTAACATCAAAATAAATAACACCAGGGCTAAAACTAAGAATAACAAAATGTTACATCTTCTCAATATTCCTATATGGTGCAGAAACATGGACATTAGACAAGAAAACAGAACAGAGAATTGAAGCCTTTAAAATGTGGATATATAGAAGAATAGGTAGAGTTGGATGGAAGGAAAAGAAAACAAACGTTGAAGTCTTAAAACAACTAAAAATGAAAAGAGAACTATTAAGCACAATTCAAACAAGACAAAAGCGATTTTTGGGCCATGTTAAAAGACACAACAGCCTACTAAAAGTAATCCTGAATGGGAAAATACATGGTAAAAGAGGCAGAGGCAGACCAAGACTAACATGGACGAGCAACATCAAAAGAGGGACAAATCAACCTATGACAACCTGCACCATCAAAGCAAAAGACAGAGCAGAATGGCGCTCCGCTCCATGGTAGCCAACCTTCGTTGCGGAGAAGGCACTCGATGATGATGATGTGACGTCATTGACGTATTCAGTTTGAGTTGTAAAAACAAACAGAGACCCTGTTACTAGCCAATCATTTGTTGCCAGGCTGACAAATTAAAATTGTGATTTGCAAGCCAAACCGCATCATGAATGGAAGAAAAAAGGCCAAACATATTGGTTTAACTCCTGTTGTATGAGATTCTCTATGTAGCTCATTATTTATATGTCCACTGAGTTTAATTTGAAGCTACGACATAGACATGGTCAAGTATAAATATTTCTGACATGTCTGCAGTTAGAAAGAAGTTTAGAACAATTATTTTGATAAAGATCTTACAAACAATCATCAGGTCGCATGTCCTTTGCAGAACGTTGCATTCACCACAGCCCGTCTGAAAAAAAAAATCTGTCTCTAGCTAGATCTCCATCTTCTGTTGTCATGTTCAAGGTCTCCTTCATGTATACAAACCACCTTCTTGGTCTGCCCCTGATACGTTGCCCCCCCCCCCCATTACTGTTCCTTCCAGCCTGTTGTGTCTTTTGACATGGCTGTGGTATTTTAATGTCCTCTGTAGAATGGTGTTTATTAGCTGGCTCTTTGTACTGTTTAAGTATTTTAATGTCTTTATTGGTCTTTTTCATTCAAGATCTCTTAAGGATTTTTCTGTAGTGTTGTGTTTGGAATGAATGAATTTTCTTCCTTGTTGATTGCCAGATTGTTCATGATTCACAACAATATTTGCATTCGGGAAGATACATGCCCTCAGTAATTTTAATTTTACCATCTTGCTGGTAATGTGCCACATTTTCTTCATGGCGTTTCATGTTATCTTACAAATAACATAATAAATTTAAGATGAGTTTTATTCATTTATTTTTTCTTAACTTTGAGAAAGAGAAAGAACTTTGAGAAAGAGAAAGAACTTTGAGAAAGAGAAAGAGTATCTTCTCAACAACTACACCACTAAGTGGGGTCATTTATCAAGTACGATCAATGTTGGTCGATTCTTTGAGTGACTCGTGTTCAAACTGGCGTTACAAAACTGTTGACTACCTCTATGGAGTCGCTTTTTCACGGATAGAACTTCTTTAATATAACCAAATGTGATTCAATGACTTGAGATGTATATTGTTTGTACAGTAACGCGATGGAAATTGTGCATCATCATCGTCATTGAGTGCCGCTTCCGCATCAAAGATTGGCTACCATGAAGCGCCATTCCGTTCTGTCTCTTGCTTTGATGATGCAGGTTGTTGTAGACTGACTTGTCCATTTTTCAATGTTACTCAACCATGTTAGTTTTGGTCTGCCTTGGCCTCTTTTACCTTGTATCTTCCTTTCCGAAATTACTTTTAGTGGGCTGCTGTGTCTTTTAACATGCCCCAAGCATCCAATTTGACTCGTTTGAATTGTGTTTAGCAGTTCTCTTTTCATTTAATTTGTTGTAAGAATTCATCGTTTGTTCTCTTTTCTTTCCATCCAATTCTTCCTATTCTTCCAAAAATCCACATTTCAACAGCTTCAATTTTCTGTTCTGTTTATTTGTCTAATATCCATGTTTCTGCACCATACATGGATGTTGGGACGATATAATATTTTGCTATTCTCAGCTTTAACCCTAGTGTTATTTGTTGTGATGTTAGTATATTTTTCATGACATTAATATTACTTTTTGCCATTCATATTCCTTTGTTCATTTCAATTTTGCAATTTCAATCACTGGTTATAGTATGTCCACGGTAGTTGTAGCTCTGAACTGTCTCCAGGTCTATTCCTTCAAATTTGATATCCACTTGTTGGTTTTGAGTATTTTCTTTTGTTTATGATCATAGTTTTAGTCTTTTGCTATTCATATCTAGTCCATATTTTTTGCTTATCATGTTTATTTCATTAAGTAATTGTTGTAGATCTTTAGTAATTTTTGCTAGTAGTACAGTATCATTAGCATATCTTATGTTATTGATTATCTTTCCATTAATGTTTAAGCCTGGCATCTCTGTGAATTTTTAAAAAATTTGCTCATGATTGAACAAGCCTGGCAATATAAATTACATACTTGTCGTATGTCTGTATTATCTAGTTGTCTATTTTTTTTAGACAGACTATAAGTTATTTATGGTGTACCCTATCAAAAGCTTTGGTGTAGTCTATGAAGCAGGCATATATTGGTTTGTTTACTTCTGTGTACTTTTCGATTAATATCCTCATGCAAAATATTGGTTCTTTTATCCCATTGATTTTTCTAAAACCAAATTGCTGCTCATCTAATTCAATATTGATTTTATTCTGAATCCTTTTTTGCATAACTTTTAGCAAGGTTTTTGTTACCTGGCTCATTAGGCCTATTGTTCTAAAATCATTGCATTCAACTGCACCATTCTTTTTTAGGCAACGCAACGAAAGTTGATGTTTTTAGTTCTGTTGGTATGTATCCTGTATAGTACATGTTGTTGCATATGTCTATGATCACTTCTAGTGCCTTTATCCTCTCTAAATGTATGTTGTCTGGTCCTGCCGCTTTTCCCTTTTTCATTGTTTGTATAGCTTTTTACGTTTACCATTTTAAGATTTTATAGCCTGATGTACATTTTATAATTGGTTTCTTGTCTCTTTCAAAATGTACTTGCACTAGCTCTAATTGAAAAGACGCCTTTTGTGAACCAGGATATGTTTGTAGACCAGATGTTAGCCTGTCTGTGATAATAAGATTCAGTTTCATTGATGACACAACTTTGTGTGAGAGGATGTTTACAAATTATGTTCAAAATCACATCGCAGATGCATTAACTATAATAAGTAACCTTTACCTTTTCAGTTAGGTCTAGGCCAGTGTCACGTTGAAAGTTCGAGTCAAAGAGCAATCAAATTTGAAATTGAAAATTGGGAATGCCCGACTTAAAAAAAAAAAAAAACCTTTACATTTGTTATTATAGATCAAAGTAATTTAAAAAGAAAAGAACAAAAAGTATTTTAAAATAAGATGGTATGCATTTAGTTTAAAATATTTTTTTTTTAAGCCAGGCAAAAACGTCACAAAAAAAAAAAAAACAATTTTCAGACGACATCTACTTTAGCAAGCCAAAGTGGCAACTCTGTTTAGTGCTATTAAGCATGAACTGTCCTTCGTCATACGATATCATCATTCATCGTAAGCAATCGGAATATAGAAACACCATCCAGATGAAAAAAAACACAGCTCACGGTGTGCACAGAACACTAAACTCAGTAGCTCCGACAGCAAGCCGGACTTGGAATATGGGGAAACTGCAACAAAGAACACTTTTCAGACAGTGCCTAAACGGTTCCTGCCACCTATCCGCCATATTGACCCGAAGACCACGACGAATATGTAATAACTGCATAATACAATAATCAGTAATGACTCCATGATGCAAAAATCGGGTCGAAGGCTTTTTTTGAGAGAAGTTGGAGTTCGACTAACTTGTGGTTGAAGCGAGTTCGTCTATGCTGGGAAACTGTGTGCTGCCTAGTGCTACTGCAAAACTAGGTGTTCTATATCAGACACCACTGCAAGAAACACCACAATCCTAGCTTCTGTTAGTCAGCCCGTTTTGACGCAGGCTCAATGCTAGATTTACTATATAAGTAGGAGCTACAACTACAGGGAAACACCACAATCCTAGAAAAAAATGGCGGTTTGTTTATGCCGGTCTGTCGTCAAGGACGCGTTATTTATTTAATTTGTCGAAGGCTCTCAGTGTATCCGCGTGCTGTAGAGCTAATTACTGGAGTTGGCCAGTTTATAACGTGGAAACGGGTTCTGGGCGTGCTACTGAGTAAGTGCACGTGAGTCTGGACCATCTACAGCATCGACGTTCAGCGACAATATCATCTAATTCTATGACGACGGTAAGTGTATGTATTCAGATGCAGCCCAATGTATGTATTCAGATGCAGCCAAATGTATGTATTCAGATACAGCCCAATGTATGTATTCAGATGCAGCCCAAGCGACATCATCGAAGAAGGAAAACACGACGGGGCAAGAGGGGTGGCATTAAACTGTCGAAGTGTGAGAGGCTAGGCCTAAAGTATGTGCGCGTTACTTATTGGAATTGTGGGTCCATAAATCAACGACGCCCCATTCTTGATAAGCTACCGTGCGGCGCCGATATAATGGTTTTGCAAGAAACTCTTCTTGGTGACAGGGCAGTAAGTACTCCTGACTTTCATTGTTTTTAAAATAGACGACACCTTGGGCAGGCCATCCTTGTGCGCAACAATATGGCGGCAGCTGAGGTTGATATGTCTGCATGGAACAATGCAGAATTGCAGGTACATGCGGTTAGGGTGCAGACCCCTGTTCATTTCGTGATTGTTAATGTGTATGCCTGTAATGGGAAGGTGAACACACAACAATGGCAGAATCTCTTCGAGTTCGATGAAGAGAACGTCATTTTCTGCGGAGACTTTAATGCTAGAGGAAACCAGTGGGGTAACGTCATAACCAACAAGCAGGGAGAAGATCTAGAGAACGCACTGGTATCGGCCGATTTGGTGTGCTTGAATGATGGAAGGGCAACAAGAATGACCACTCGAACAGGGGACTCTGATAGTGTCATAGACCTGGCACTGGTGTCATCCACCTTCGCACCGGTTTGCAGGTGGAGTGCACTGGGGTTCCATGGAAGTGATCACTTTCCATGTGTCCTCCTAATTGATAAAAGCAGAAATAGAAGCCAGAAAAGAAAGCTCCACACATTCAACTACGAGAAAACAGACCAGGACATCATTAGCAAAATCAGACATAGGAAACAGAGCGCCCCTCGTAGGAGGCAGGAGAGATGGACGCAGCCACCCTGGTGGAACGTAGTTGTCGAGGAAGCTTGGCGGAGCAAGAGACAAACGACCAAGACATGGCAGAAAGCCAGAAGGAATGGAAGAACACAACCTGAGCTCTTGAGGCGTCTCAAAGCAGAGGTCGACCAAAAAATGATGTACTTTAAACTATGCGCTACGGGTCAGACTGCATTCTCAAATGTCCAGACAACTGTTTCAACGACACCTGTGGACAGACAGCCGGGAATTGTGCATACAAGGGAACGTTCTACGTGTCAGACTGCTTTCAAATCTCCGGACAACTGTTTGAACGAAACCTGTGGACAGTTAATCGAAGCCTGCGTCTCGTATGTCGATGATTCACACGTTAAGAAGAGTCTGCAGACTAACTCAAGCATATGGATACCTCAATGTGTTTATGTGCTGGACTTGGCTCATTTCTTGGTGTTTTTCCGTGAAGACATGACTCATATCTTAATGTTTTTCAGTGCTTGTCATGGCTCATGTCTTGGTGTGTTTCTGTGTTAACCATGGCTCAAATCTTAGCTTGTGTGTGTGTGTGTGTGTGTGTGTGTGCTAACCATGGCTCATATCTAGGTGTGTGTCATGTTAGTCATATCTCATATCTTGGTGTGTCCGTGTTAATCATGTCTCTTATCTTTATGTGCGTCTGAGTTTAGTAATATCTCATAACTTAGTGTGTATCTGTGTTAGTCATGTGTCATATCTTTGTGTGTGCATGTCTGGGTTAGGGATATCTCATATCTTTGTGTGCATGTTTATGTTAGTCATATCTCATATCTTTGTGTGTGCATGTCTGTGTTTGTCACATCTCATATCTTTGTGTGTGCATGCCTATGTTAGTCATATCTTATATCTTTGTGTGTATGTCTATGTTAGGTATGTGTCATATCTTTGTGTGTGCATGTCTAAGTCAGTCATATCTCATATCTTTATGTGTATGTCTATGTTAGTCATGTGTCATATATCTTGATGTGTGTCGGTGTTAGTCATGCCTCGTATCGCTGTGTGCATGTCTGTGTTAGTCACATCTCATATCTTTGTGTGTGCATGTCTGTGTTAATCACCTCTAGTGACTCGGGCAGATGGTGCTCGTAAACCTGGGAGGGCCGACCATCTACGGGCAAAATCCCCCTACAGAAAAGACAATCTGCTGCCTTGTAGAAAGATTGGGGACAATCAAAGGCTAAGGAAAGCAAACCTGAAAAAATGCTGGCTGAAATCGGATGCACTGGGCCACTGGCGCAGAACACAGTGCAACGTTTTAACGGGTGTTCAGTCAGAGTGGATCTGGCGGACTCTAAATGTGACGTTCTGTCTGTGGGGGCGATCAACACACTTAACCTGACAGCTGACGTCATGTGGGAGTCTGGAATCCTACCCTGACTGAGTCCTGATCGCAGACAGACAGAGAGAGAGAGAGAGAGAGAGAGAGAGAGAGAGAGAGAGAGAGAGAGAAACTATGCGCTAAGCTGGCTAAAGATGCCAAATGGGATGACTTCTGTAAAAAAGAAAAATCGCTCGCCACATTCTGGCGGCTTCATCAGAGCATGAATGGCACAACACGACACAGAGGCATACCAGAATTTCAGAGCACAGGTCGGATCTGGCACAAATCTGATGAGAGCAAAGGGAAGGCCCTGCATGCCCGCTACATTGAGCAGACGGACCAAAGAAATGAGGCTGTAAGAATGAGGATATGGGGATCGCTGTCAAAATTGTGTAAGGATGTAGGGCTGGAAGAAGATCTCACAATCACAACCGATACCATTCGCACGACACTTAAAAGGTCACACAACACTGCTCCTGGTCCAGATGGTGTTCGGTACGATGACATAGGCGATTTAGCTGACGACGACTTGACAAAACTGGCCAATGAGTTTAATGCCAGTATTCGGAGTGGCCAGATTAAGGATGAGTGGCTACACAGCTACTTACTACCGCTACCGAAGCCAAACAAGGACCATTCTCAGATCAGTGCCTACAGAATCATCACAATGCAGAACACTGCGGGCAAGCTGCTGGAGAAAATAGTTGCCCGTGTCCTCACCTGTCACCTTGAACAGAAACGCGCATTCCCACCCACACTCGGAGGTTATAGATATAACAAAGAGACATGGCTCTATGCGGCAGTATTTGCCTATGACGTCTTCGAAGGCTTCCACAGACGAGAGGAGACATGTGCTGCTACTATAGATTTGGAGGATGCATACAACAGGGTACTATTTGAATATCTCATGCATATATCCAAAAAATCTCATAGCAATCAACATACAACAACTAGTCATAACAATCAATGTTATAGTCTATTTATTGTTTCTTTTTTCTGATATTATATTATAACTTGACAGCACATGACGTTACACTGATTACAAACGTTTAATCATGACAGACTCTTTTATCTCATTATATAATCATAATCAGTTTATTTATCTCTATTATTATTCTTGGCCTATGATCGTTCTGTAGTGGATGCACTTATCTTAAATTAATGTTCATTAATTCGGGACTTCTCTGAGACAAATAGTCGGTGGATATGATCAGTCCCAAGTGCATATCTTGCATTCAATCTCTCTATCACTTACTTACGTATATCAGAATGTGAAACACAACTTGAAAACTCTCAGACAATTCACAACTAAAGTTTATATGTTCATTGCTATCCCTACTACTCTCTATCAACTTATTTAATAACTTCTCAACTGACTTAAAACTACAACTTGAAGATTCTTAACTTCATAACTAACTGGCTCAACTTTCTAATCTTAACTTTTCTAGCTGTGTCTAATTTTCTAACTGTCTAATTCTCATTCCTGACTGTCGCTATCTCTGACTGTTCTATCCCTGACTCCTCACTAACTCAAACCTATAGTGTTGAAGTTTAAATACTCCAACCTCACACTCTTCGCCTAAAATCAGCAGCCAATCAAATTGTCGCAAAGTGACAATTTGCACTCTTCTGATCACTTGAGTTGGTCACTCCTCGTCATTCTGTGACCGAAACTTGAACTATCTCATGGTTTGATGAAAACACATTGTTTTCGTGAATCTCTATGCCCTATTTAAATTAATTATTACCTCATGACAATGACTTATCCTGGTAGTTGGATGACAACTTATTTATCAGACGGGCCAAAGTCATGGGGTCAATGCATGCTATTGTTATGCATTGCCTAAAAGTTGAAGTGGAAATTTCCATGGACCTAAACTCATCATCATGTCATCCAGTAATTCTGGACATTACCTCCTTCCCACTTTCTGTGTATCCACTACCCCCTAAGGGAACTTCTATTATCCCTTAACTTGCTATTCTGGCTTGAAACTTTCCATACTTAAATTTATGTCCTAACTACTGCTGGTCGCTACCATCTGTTACTGCTATTGTCTATTGAGAAGCGGGTAACAACTAAGTTACCTGCCCCCATGCTTCCATTAGCTCACTCTATAACATCAACATACAACACATACTCATAACAATCAAGATACAACAATTAGTCATAACAATCAACATACAACAACTAGTTATAACAATCAACATACAGCAACTAGTCAGAACAATCAACATACAACAACTAGTTATAACAATCAACATACAACACATAATCATAACAATCAACATACAACACATAATCATAACAATCAACATACAACAACTAGTCATAACAATCAACATACAACACATACTCAAACAATCAACATACAACAACTAGTTATAACGATCAACATACAACAACTAGTCACAACAATCAACATACAACAACTTGTCACAACAATCAACATACAACACATACTCATAACACTCAACATACAACACATACTCATAACACTCAACATACAATATATAAAACTTTTACACGATTTTGAATCTCAGCCCTACAAAAATACACTGCTAATAACAAAATACGAAATGAATTAAAAACAATGAAACAAGCCCCAAGAAGATTGTTTCATTAATTGATTTTTGAGGCGGAATGTTTCTTCAAATGGCGACAGCAACAATTTGAAAGGTTTTAACGGGGAGCGTACATTGAATAGAATGGCATTAATAAATATTGTTGAAGACACTGGCTGTGCTGTGTAAATGCACGTCACATAATGAGTATGTCATTTAAAAGATGTCTTGGGGTGTGGCATTCTATTTGATGGATAATAGGAAAGCATGGGTTTTGCTTTTTTAAGTGCGTGGCCTTAAAGGGAGGCTTAGTGTGAGCATTTGGGAGAGAGAGAGAGAGAAGAGAGCAAGAGAGAGAGAAGAAAGCAAGAGAGAGAGAAGAGAGCAAGAGAGAGAGAAGAGAGCAAGAGAGAGAGAGAAGAAAGCAAGAGAGAGAGAAGAGAGCAAGAGAGAGAAGAGAGCAAGAGAGATATAAGGAGAGTTTTTGTTTTCTTTATGCCACTTTGAGTTTTGCAGTCTATGCCATTTACACATAATATTATGTGGTATGTGTTCAATGACAGGTCTAATTAATGCGCTAATTATATTGTCAATAGCACATGTGTTTGATGCACAGACTAAATGATCAATAGTTCGTCTAAATTCTGCACAGACACGTCGACAAAATGGTCAACTTTAAGTTTAATTGATACACTGACTAAACGGTTAATGACATGTATAATTGATACACTGACTAAACGGTTAATGACATGTATAATTGATACACTGACTAAACGGTTAATGACATGTATAATTGATACACTGACTAAACGGTTAATGACATGTCTAATTGATACACTGACTAAACGGTTAATGAGATGTCTAATTGATACACTGACTAAACGGTTAATGACATGTCTAATTGATACATTGACTAAACGATCAATAACATGTCTAATTGATACACTGACTAAACGATCAATGACATGTCTAATTGATACATTGACTAAACGATCAATGACATATGTAATTGATACATTGACTAAACGATCAATAACATGTCTAAATGATACACTGACTAAACGATCAATGACATATGTAATTGATACATTGACTAAACGATCAATGACATATGTAATTGATACATTGACTAAACGATCAATAACATGTCTAAATGATACACTGACTAAACGATCAATGACATATGTAATTGATACATTGACTAAACGATCAATGACATATGTAATTGATACATTGACTAAACGATCAATGACATATGTAATTGATACATTGACTAAACGATCAATAACATGTCTAAATGATACACTGACTAAACAATCAATAACATGTCTAATTGATACACTGACTAAACAATCAATAACATGTCTAAATGATACACTGACTAAACAATCAATAACATGTCTAAATGATACACTGACTCAATAGAAAGTAAAGTGAAATCCCTCCAAGTCTGACAGGGCGTATGTGGAACACGATGCTAGTGACGATATTGTTCATGACCACAGCACAGATTTGGAAGATGTGGTCGGTATCACTCTCAGCAGCCCTTGATTTCTCTAAAAAGTCTCTGGTACTCATTTTTAGTGGCTGGATGAATCCAGGAGCCTTGTCGTTCTAAAAAAAAAAATATCCATCAACACTATTTAAATGGTCAATGATATTGTTCTGTTTTTTAATTGTTGTTAGAATTATTATCACTGCACACTTGGAGAACCTATGGGTGCCATTATACCCCCCTCGAGAAAATCAGAGTAGAAACCTGGCCAACGTGCACGAACTCCGTAGCACGGGATAAGATCCAAGGCGTGAGTAGGTTTCTGCTAACAATATTGACCCGGTGGCGGCCATATTTATTACCTACTTCTTTCGATTTTAACTGTCAAGGGATCTTTAACGTGCGCTAGTGCACACAGGACCTCCTGTTTATTGCCGCTATCCGAGAGGGCTAGACATCGGATCTGACTATCCAAAAGATCACGAGAGGTTAACGTCATATGCAAACTATTTTTCATGTTTTTGACAAAATCACCACCGCCATATTTGGGCTCTAAACACGAGTCCTTCCGGTTGTCAGACCGATCCAGGGAGATGGGTAGTCTACAACTACAAGGTCGGCCTCAGTATAGAATCATTGACATATCTACATGGTAACAGACATAGATCATTAAAATATGTCTGTGATATAAGTCAAAGCTTCATTGGCTTCAGACTTCCAGCTGGATACATCATTTAAACTATCCTTCATCGCAGTCCCATAACATTGCTTGTCGTGGGAGCACTTTTAATGACTAACATTTATTGGTTGTCGTGGGAGCACTTTTAATGACTAACATTTATTGGTTGTCGTGGGAGCACTTTTAATGACTAACATTTATTGGTTGTCGTGGGAGCACTTTTAATGGCTAACATTTATTGGTTGTCGTGGGAGCACTTTTAATGGCTAACATTTATTGGTTGTCGTGGGAGCACTTTTAATGACTAACATTTATTGGTTGTCGTGGGAGCACTTTTAATGGCTAACATTTATTGGTTGTCGTGGGAGCACTTTTAATGGCTAATATTTATTGGTTGTCGTGGGAGCAATTTTAATGGCTAACATTTATTGGTTGTCGTGGGAGCACTTTTAATGACTAACATTTATTGGGTGCCGTCTCCATATCGAAGGTTGGCTACTATGGAGCGTCATTCATTCATTGAGTGCCGTCTCCACATCGAAGGTTGGCTACCATGAAGCGTCATTCATTCATTGGGTGCCGTCCCCACATCGAAGGTTGGCTACCATGGAGCGTCATTCATTCATTGGGTGTCATCTCCACATCAAAGGTTGGCTACCATGGAGCGCCATTCATTCATTGAGTGCCGTCTCCACATCGAAGGTTGGCTACCATGGAGCGTTATTCATTCATTGGGTGTCATCTCCATATCGAAGGTTGGCTACCATGGAGCGCCATTTTACTGTCTCTTTTCTTGATGGCGCATGTTGTGATTGGTTCAACTGTCCAACTTTTGATGCTGTCAGTCCTTTTTAGTCTTGGTCTGCCTCTGGCTCATCCACCTCGTACCTTCTCTTCCAAGATAACTTTTAAAAAGGTATGATGTTTCGTCACATGTCTCAACAATCTCAGTTGTCTCAACAATCTCAGTTGTCTCAACAATCTCAGTTGTCTCAACAATCTCAGTTGTCTCAACAATCTCAGTTGTCTCAACAATCTCAGTTGTCTCAACAATCTAAGTTGTCTCAACAATCTCAATTGTCTCAACAATTCCAGTTGTCTCAACAATCTCAGTTGTCTCAACAATCCCAGTTGTCTCAACAATCTCAGTTGTCTTTTAAGAATTGTGTTAAACAGGTCTTTTCCTAATTGTCTGCTGATTCAGAACTTCCTTGTCTGTCTTCTTTTCCTTCCATCCAATTTTCCCCATTCTTCTACAGGTCCACATTTCAAAGGCTTCAATTTTCTGCCCGGTTTCCTCATGTGATGTCCATGTTTCTGTACCATACATGAATGAGTAAATATAGCATTTTGCTATTCGTAGTTTTAGTGAAGTGTAATGTAGGTTTTAGACTGTAACAGGAAATGGAAATATCGTAGATTGGCCACCATTAAAAGAAAACACGAGAGTAAGAAAACAGATTAACTATACATAGAGTATACCAACGGGTACATAAACACAAGACATGTCTGTCACTTAGAACAGACGTCCTGTGGACTAAATTGAGCAGGCAGTGCACGGAAAACGTGAAAGGGTGAGTCATAGAGAGTGTCTGCGAGCAATTCTACATCTGAATGGCTTAGCAGAGAAAGATATGCTAGAGCAGTTAGTGGAACGGATCAGCGGCCAACTGAGCATTCGCAGAATTAGGAATGAGTGGTACCTCAATACTTTACTTCTTCTAGAATGACTTTCTGTGTGGCATCTTCACATCCATTGATCCTATGGGTGACTTACAGGGAATAAAGGCCGTTTGTCACATGTAGATTTTATTTTGCGCCTAACAGAACCAAATCTTGTTTGACCCCATACCCACGTTCTCCACGTCTGGAGCTACAAAATGATGCCAGGCTCCATTGTGGAATCCTCGGAGAAAGAGAAGACAGCGAACATCAGGGAGAAAGAGAAGACAGCGAACACCAAGGAGAAAGAGAAGACAGCGAACATCAGCGAGAAAGAGAAGACAGCGAACATCAGGGAGAAAGAGAAGACAGCGAACATCAGCGAGAAAGAGAAGACAGCGAACACCAAGGAGAAAGAGAAGACAGCGAACATCAGCGAGAAAGAGAAGACAGCGAACACCAAGGAGAAAGAGAAGACAGCGAACATCAGCGAGAAAGAGAAGACAGCGAACATCAGCGAGAAAGAGAAGACAGCGAACACCAAGGAGAAAGAGAAGACAGCGAACATCAAGGAGAAAGAGAAGACAGCGAACATCAGCGAGAAAGAGAAGACAGCGAACATCAAGGAGAAAGAGAAGACAGCGAACATCAGCGAGAAAGAGAAGACAGCGAACACCAAGGAGAAAGAGAAGACAGCGAACATCAGCGAGAAAGAGAAGACAGCGAACATCAGCGAGAAAGAGAAGACAGCGAACATCAGCGAGAAAGAGAAGACAGCGAACGTCAGCGAGAAAGAGAAGACAGCGAACATCAGCGAGAAAGAGAAGACAGCGAACATCAGCGAGAAAGAGAAGACAGCGAACATCAGGAAGAAAAGAAATCTGGAGAATTCACAAAGATAGAGACCTTGACTAGAAGAAAATTGGAGGAAAGTTCAGGAATGAGGAAGAATCGAGGGCCCTTGTTCGCTGCCTAAACTCGCAGGAAGAATCTGAAGTGCTTAAATACATCAATGCACAATTGCTCTCAATATGATGGAGGTGATGGCAGCGACCAGGGCATTCATCTGGTTAGAGTCACAAGACTACACCCACGTCTCAATAGTGAGTGATTCGATGAGCATGATTAGAAAACATGGATGCGGGCTCTGTACACAGGCAGTGTGTAGAGTCATTGCAGAAGTAAAAAATATGTAAGGTCACCTTTGGCTACGTCCCTGGACATGCGAGAGTACGGGGGAATGAAAGAGCGGACAGGTTGGCTAGATGTGGTGTCGTTGAAGACGGTCAACCAATGGATCGGGCGGACATCATCAACGCCCTTCGAGATGTGGAAAGGGCACAGGACTTCGACAACAATGAGTCCACGTCACTCCTTCGGATGAAAGAGATGGGAGTTGATATGGGCACAGTCAGAAATGAGAAACTTAGTGGCCGTGTAAGAAGACTTATCAACCAACATAGAACTGGAGTCGTCAGTCGCTGGACACTTCGAGACTTACTGAGGAGGGGATCTGAGCACCTATGGACATGTTCGGAGTGCAATGATGATGACCCGCAAATAACTCAATAACTCTCAATAAAATGGATTGTTATTGATGTATGAAAGACACTTAAAACTGATGTCAACACTTGTGTATTAGACAGAAATGGACGGTGTAGACACAAAAAAGATCAAGACAATATTCGCTGTGTTTTCAGATTTGCTGTATCATCAAAGATAACAGTATTCAAAAATGCAAATCTTTTCCTGAAAAGAATCAGCCATTATCAAATATCATTTTCATTAACTTCTTAGATATCGTATCAGATGATCTGAAATAATAAAGAAATTGTTTAAAACAATGTATTACGTAACTGCAGACAAAACAAACAAAAAACGGAATAAACATCAATAGCAATGTGGTTGCAAAATGTGAATGTTGCCTGAGATTGACATGCATGTGCTACATCTCTTAGAATATAGTGAAATAGAGACTGCGAAGAAAGTCAATGAATCCATGCTGGAGGAGCATGTTAGCCCGAAAGGATATTGGAATGAAGTGAAGAACAAATATGTACAAATTGAAGTCACAAAGGTTAGTTTTGTATAACTGTTGCCCTAATGGAGAGACCATGAATATAAGAAATTCTAAACATAGAGAATCATGGAATATGCGTGTACACACATGTACACACGCACACGCATGCCCACACACACACATTTATAACTAGGGCGTGTTTAATTCCTATTTATTCATAGAATCCGTTAATTTTCTGTCTTTGTCCAGTCTTCTGATGATGACTTTAAGTAGAAACGTCTTTTATCAAACCCTATGTAACATAATACAATGTATAAATAATTGTGCTTCTCTTAGTGAAACAGTCTACACAAAGAAGTCGTGCTGAAGACGAACAATCTTGACTTCAAGGCACAGTTGACTGCATCTCTCAGTTGACTGCATCTCTCAGTTGACTGCATCTCTCAGTTGACTGCATCTCTCAGTTGACTGCATCTCTCAGTTGACCGCATCTCTCTAGCAAATAAACGAAGAGAAAGTTAAATGTCACTGTCTTGTATGTGACATCCTTGTAGAGAAAAGTCACAGAAATATGTCTAGAGCGCTTCACGACAATTGCTGGACACTAGCAAGATAGCGATTATACGAGGTGTTCATAATCAGTTATGTTCACAGCTTAAGTCGCAACAATAACACAATATACCGTAATGATAAAATAAGAAATTGTCATTCTAGTGTGGGCCGTCTATGGAACGTGGTGTTAAGACCAATATTCTTAGATCAACATTTTTGTAGTAATATGGTCATAACTACGCCAGTGACGCTTTTCCTTTCCAGACAAGTTGACTTTCCGTTCCAGGCTTTGTCAAGGCTACAATTGTGTGTGTATGCATGTGTGTGTGTTTGTTTTGTGTACTTTGTGTGTATCCGTGTGTGAGTGTGTATGTGTGTGCGTGCTCGTGTGTGTGTGTGTTGTGCGTATGCGCGTGTGTGCGTGCGTGTGAATGTGTGTGAACGTGTGTGTGTATGTGTTGTGCGTGTGCGTGTGTTTTTCTGTGTGTGAGTCTGTGTATGAGTGTGTTGTGTGTGTGTCTGTGTGAGTGTTGTGTGTATGAGTAAATGTGTGTTTTGTGTGTGCGTGCTGTGTATGTGTATGAGTGTGTTGTGTGTGGGAGTGTGGGCGTGAGTGTGTGTTATGTATGTGATGTTTGTGTGCGCGCGAGTTTGTGTGGCATTAATAACCACCGATGAAGACTCAAAGCCTCAATAACGTTTATAATAACGTTAAATACCACCGACGAAGACTCAAAGCCTCAAATATCGTTTATAATAACGTTAACTATATCAGGCTGGTTCAAAGCTTCAACTTATTATTGGGAAAGATAAGAACATCAACTTTGACTCACCAGGCTCTCGTGAGTACTCTTCCTATATCATTATTGCTTTTTTTCTATACACTTGTGAGACATGGACTATTATATAGCAAAGTTACAGAAGAAAATACGAGCTACATTGGTGTAATATTATCGTTAGGTTTTGGCCATCTCTTACTTAGATCGTATGGGAGATAACATGTACGTAAGGTTTTGTCCATCTCTTACTTAGATCGTATGGGAGATAACATGTACGTAAGGTTTTGTCCATCTCTTACTTAGATCATATGGGAGATAACATGTACGTAAGGTTTTGCCCATCTCTTACTTAGATCTCATGGGAGATAACATGTTATCGTTAGGTTTTGGCCATCTCTTACTTAGATCTCATGGGAGATAACATGTTATCGTTAGGTTTTGGCCATCTCTTACTTAGATCTCATGGGAGATAACATGTTATCGTTAGGTTTTGCCCATCTCTTACTTAGATCGCATCATGAATTTTTTTTCGTACGTCAGCTTTTACCTCTGACGAAGTCCCTAGAGACTAGGAACTGCATTTTGTGTGTTAATCCATTTTTTCCCTGGCAGCCGCGTGCACAGGGGTCCCTCGCCACACGGTCAAATAACTCCGTCTTCGGAGGTGCTCATATTTGTTTCTGTCGATGAGTAATTAACGTTTCAAGCCGGGCCTCGCTGCTGAGACCAGGGGTGGTTACCGCACAGAGAAACCATAGATAAAAATCCAAACTGGTGCAGCCAGGATTTGAACCCACAACCTCTCTGTCTCCAGTCCGGCGTCTTGCCTCGAGAGCAACCAGTCTCTCACATCATAAATGCGGGGAGTTTACAAAAGTGTGCAGCAAGTAATGGGAGAACGTGATGATCCGTTGACTGTTGCCGCGAACAACAAAAGGAAATGGTTGGGCCACATATCTCGATCGTCTGGTCTGGCTAAAAAAAACATTCTGCGAGAAACTGTGAAAGGAGTGAGAAGGAGAGACAGAGAAAGATGAGGAAAGGTATCATCAAAGAATGGGCAGGTCTCGACTTTGCAGAAATATTGGTTCCAAATAATGGCGGTAGATGGAGTGCAATGGAGATGATTGATGAGGTCTGTTACTAATGTCACAACAACCCTGATGGTTACGGAATGAGGAATGAAGGAAAGGAGAGGGAAGGAAGAAATTAATGAGGAAGAAAGGAAGAAAATAATAATATAAAACTTAATCGTCAAGCTATGAGACTTGGCAGTGAGGTGATGCATTTCGCTGTTATGAAGATTCTGTGGTTTCTTCTTCCCAGAAGAAATCTCAGTACACATTTTCAGAGCAAGATTAACAACGATGTCGTGTCGGTCCTGCGAATACACCAGTGGATTCAGCTTTGAAACTTCATGTCCGTAGCGAGTAGACTACAACCAGCCACCTATGGCTCCCATCTTCAGAGATATAAAACTTGTCAATTGCTTATATTTTGTTTCACATAAAACATAAGAAGTGGAGATCTGGTAGAGAAAAAGATTCTTTCAGACAACCTGTGGTGAGTGCAACGTTCTCTGGGATATCTGACTAAAGACAGAGATTCTTTCAGATAGGCTGTTGTGAATGTAACGTTCTGTGAGTGATCTGACTAGAGACATAGATTCTTTCAGACAACCTGTGGTGAATGTAACGTTCTCTGGGATATCTGACTAAAGACAGAGATTCTTTCAGATAGGCTGTGGTGAATGTAACGTTCTGTGAGAGATCTGACTAGAGACATAGATTCTTTCAGACAACCTGTGGTGAATGTAACGTTTCTCTGGATATCTGACTAAAGACAGAGATTCTTTCAGATAGGCTGTGGTGAATGTAACGTTCTGTGAGAGATCTGACTAGAGACAGAGATTCTATCAGACACGATGTGGTGAATGTAACGTTCTGTACGAGTTCTGACTAGAGACAGAGATTCTTTCAGACACGATGTGGTGAATGTAACGTTCTGTGAGAGATCTGACTAGAGACAGAGATTCTTTCAGACACGATGTGGTGAATGTAACGTTCTCTGGGGGATCTGGCTAGAGACAGAGATTCATTCAGACGGGCTGTGGTGAATGTAACGTTCTGTGAGAGATCTGACTAGAGACAGAGATCCTTTCAGACAACCTGTGGTGAATGTAACGTTCTGTGGGAGATCTGACTAGAGACAGAGATTCTTTCAGACACGATGTGGTGAATGTAACGTTCTGTGAGAGATCTGACTAGAGACAGAGATCCTTTCAGACAACCTGTGGTGAATGTAACGTTCTGTACGAGATCTGACTAGAGACAGAGATTCTTTCAGACACGATGTGGTGAATGTAACGTTCTGTGAGAGATCTGACTAGAGACAGAGATCCTTTCAGACACGATGTGGTGAATGTAACGTTCTGTACGAGATCTGACTAGAGACAGAGATTCTTTCAGACACGATGTGGTGAATGTAACGTTCTGTGAGAGATCTGACTAGAGACAGAGATTCTTTCAGACACGATGTGGTGAATGTAACGTTCTGTACGAGATCTGACTAGAGACAGAGATTCTTTAAGACACGATGTGGTGAATGTAACGTTCTGTACGAGATCTGACTAGAGACAGAGATTCTTTCAGATAGGCTGTGGTGAATGTAACGTTCTGTACGAGATCTGACTAGAGACAGAGATTCTTTCAGACAGGCTGTGGTGAATGTAACGTTCTGTGAGAGATCTGACTAGAGACAGAGATTCTTTCAGACACGATGTGGTGAATGTAACGTTCTGTGAGAGATCTGACTAGAGACAGAGATTCTTTCAGATAGGCTGTGGTGAATGGAACGGTCTGTGAGAGATCTGACTAGAGACAGAGATTCTTTCAGACAGGCTGTGGTGAATGTAACGTTCTGTACGAGATCTGACTAGAGACAGAGATTCTTTCAGACAGGCTGTAGTGAATGGAACGTTCAACGTTCTGCAAAGAATATGCGACTTGATGATATTGTTTGTGATGACGATGACGATGATATGCGACTTGATGATATTGTTTGTGATGACGATGACGATGATATGCGACTTGATGATATGTTTGTGATGACGATGATATGCGACTTGATGATATTGTTTGTGATGACGATGATATGCGACTTGATGATATTGTTTGTGATGACGATGATATGCGACTTGATGATATTGTTTGTGATGACGATGACGATGATATGCGACTTGATGATATTGTTTGTGATGACGATGACGATGATATGCGACTTGATGATATTGTTTGTGATGACGATGATATGCGACTTGATGATATTGTTTGTGATGACGATGATATGCGACTTGATGATATTGTTTGTGATGACGATGATATGCGACTTGATGATATTGTTTGTGATGACGATGACGATGATATGCGACTTGATGATATTGTTTGTGATGACGATGACGATGATATGCGACTTGATGATATGTTTGTGATGACGATGACGATGATATGCGACTTGATGATATTGTTTGTGATGACGATGACGATGATATGCGACTTGATGATATTGTTTGTGATGACGATGATATGCGACATGATGATATTGTTTGTGATGACGATGACGATGATATGCGACTTGATGATATTGTTTGTGATGACGATGATATGCGACTTGATGATATTGTTTGTGATGACGATGACGATGATATGCGACTTGATGATATTGTTTGTGATGACGATGACGATGATATGCGACTTGATGATATTGTTTGTGATGACGATGACGATGATATGCGACTTGATGATATTGTTTGTGATGACGATGACGATGATATGCGACTTGATGATATTGTTTGTGATGACGATGACGATGATATGCGACTTGATGATATTGTTTGTGATGACGATGATATGCGACTTGATGATATTGTTTGTGATGACGATGATATGCGACTTGATGATATTGTTTGTGATGACGATGATATGCGACTTGATGATATTGTTTGTGATGACGATGATATGCGACTTGATGATATTGTTTGTGATGACGATGACGATGATATGCGACTTGATGATATTGTTTGTGATGACGATGACGATGATATGCGACTTGATGATATTGTTTGTGATGACGATGATATGCGACTTGATGATATTGTTTGTGATGACGATGATATGCGACTTGATGATATTGTTTGTGATGACGATGATATGCGACTTGATGATATTGTTTGTGATGACGATGACGATGATATGCGACTTGATGATATTGTTTGTGATGACGATGACGATGATATGCGACTTGATGATATTGTTTGTGATGACGATGACGATGATATGCGACTTGATGATATTGTTTGTGATGACGATGACGATGATATGCGACTTGATGATATTGTTTGTGATGACGATGATATGCGACTTGATGATATTGTTTGTGATGACGATGACGATGATATGCGACTTGATGATATTGTTTGTGATGACGATGATATGCGACTTGATGATATTGTTTGTGATGACGATGACGATGATATGCGACTTGATGATATTGTTTGTGATGACGATGATATGCGACTTGATGATATTGTTTGTGATGACGATGACGATGATATGCGACTTGATGATATTGTTTGTGATGACGATGATATGCGACTTGATGATATTGTTTGTGATGACGATGACGATGATATGCGACTTGATGATATTGTTTGTGATGACGATGATATGCGACTTGATGATATTGTTTGTGATGACGATGACGATGATATGCGACGACATTACAGTCCATTTATTAATTACCATTTCATAAATCCCTTTACTCTTATGGCCTCTTTATTTTTCCTGTTGTGTCAAGCCTTTTCAGCTTTCAATCTTCACTTTTTTACTGATGGATTTAGCATATTTTCTGTTATTGATCTTCTCACGCTGTTGTCTTGTAATAATTCTTCATTTAATTTCCCTTCTGTCCATGGAATGTTTACAATCCGCCTTCAGAAACGACATTTCTATTGCTGGTTGTGATTTCTCTTATTGTATAACCATTGCTCATTACCTTCGCATTAATATCGTATTGATCATTGCAAATAGAATAAAATGATTCTCATGATCATGTCCAGGAATCGCGGACTTGTTTGTTATAGCGCTATTATGTTTTGAGGATGGATGATTTTATTTTCTAATAATGGACAGGGCAGCATGTACCACCACTGACATGCATTTTTAGTGTTGACAAAATGCCATCTAGTTGATTATTAATTTACATTAGAAATAGTCGTGTATTCAGTTTACGGTAGCCCATGACCTAAGCAACATGTCATATGCTACGGACGATTTTGAAAGATCTTTCCATTATTTGCACACTTTTCCGTACTGCAGATTTTTTCATAATTATTTAATTGTTCTTCTCAAAATTTTTTACTTTATTTCTAAGAATTTTTTTATTGTATTTCTTAGAATTATTTGATCGTTTTTCTCAGAATTATTTGACTTTATTTCTCAGAATTATTTGACTGAATCTCTCAGAATATTTCACTGTTTTTCTTAAAATTAATCGACAGGCTTTTCTCAGAATTATTTGACCATTTTCTCTGAGATTTATTTCATCGTTTTTCTCAAGTAAAAGTAAGTAAAGTAAAGTACCCCCCGTCACGCCAAGTGGCGGCGTATAGGGAAATATGGTGTTAGTGACCCTATATTTTACAGACCTTCAGCACATGATTTTTGGGGTAATGTGGTCGGTATTACGCCCGTGCTGCTTTACTTTCCCAGAAAAAATCCGGTACCCATTTAAGGCTGGGTGAACCCGGAGCCGTCGGTTGGGATCGAACCCTACCTCTTGTCCGTAGTAGTCCAGTTCACTAACCACTGAGCTATCGCGGCTCCCACTAATTTTTAGGGAATTAGTAAAACCCAGGTGTCCTCGCCAGGGTACGAACCCCGGCTGTTGCCGTGGTAAGCCAACCGCCTATCGATTGCGCTAACCGGACGTTTTTCTCAAGTGAGTCTGTATAATCATATATATATATATATCCTCATCACCATCATCATCATTATTAGGTAACATGTCTGCTGGCGTAGGTGATCATGTCTCTCCACAACTTTCGTTCTTGACAGTTATTTGTCATTTATGTTATCGACTTTCTGCCAAGCCATTCTCTTAAGCTGTCTGGCATCTTTTCTCTTTGCTTCCCTTTACCTCTTCGTCCCTCAATTTTCCCAGTTGTCACAATATATTCTAGCTGTTCCCTGCTCATTAAAATGCCAAATAATGATGATTGTTTCTTCTTCTTAATAATGTAAATTAGCTCTATTTTTGTTTAGGCCTCTTTCAGAACGTTGTCATTACTCCTCTTAGCTGTCCGTGGTACTCTCAACATTCTTCTGTAAACCCACATTTGTACAGACTCCAGTGATTTTCCTATCTGCTGTCCAATTGTACATGATTCACACCTATATGTTAAGACTGCTTCTACATAACATTTAAGAACTCTTTTTCTTGTTTCTATTGTCAAAAATGGGTTACACATTATCAGCCCCAATTTTTGCAAAGCTGCTTTTGCCTGTGCTATTCTGCATCTCTCCTCTGTTGTACATTACTGTCTGAGGTTAACATTGTTCCCGGATATTTAAACGTGACTAAAAATAAATAGAGATAAAACCAAAATTATGAGAACTGATGCAGTTGGCAATAACCAAATAACAATAGAAGAATACTTCTACTAGATGTACAATCTTACATATATCTGGGCAGTAATATAGACAAAGAGGGAGGAACACAGAATGATACCAAAATAAGGACATAAAAACGAAGAGAAGCCTTCATTGCAATAGGAAACTTAAGCAATCCAAAGCATTTAGGTTAAATACAAAAATACAATTTATAAACTCCAGCGTTAAGTCAGTTCTATTATATGGCTGTGAAACATGGAGGACAACAAAAATGACAATCAGGAAGATACAGAGACCTTCATTAAGGGATGTTTGCACAGAATACAAGGATGGAAATGGAAGGACACAATTTTAGTAATATAGAATTATGTGAAAGTATCAGACTACTTGTTAGTGACCCTCCTTTGGTCGTCTTCAGACGCGACACGAGTCTCAGAGATATTCTTGTCACGAGCCGCCTCCCCCGCTCAAACCACAAACACCTTGGCACTGTTTGCTGTGGACGTCGAGTTTGCAGAACTTGTGACCACGTGCTTTGCACGTATTCGTACCTTTTTCCCTATTAGGCGCGATTCGATATCAGGGAGTGGTTTACCTGTGTGTCACGGAATATCATTTGCGCCATATTATGTAAGCATTGCCAGATTAGGTACGTGAGCGAGTGGGCGACGCCTGAGTAACAGATTTGTGAGCATCTTCGTGATGTGCGAAGGATTGCCAGTCCGGTGTCGTCCCATTTCCACTCCGCAGACCATAGTGGTAAACCTGACATGCAAGTCACAGGCATTGTCTCGTGTCACTCCAGCAATCGTAGCCATTTCGCCCTTGAGAACCGTCTCTTTACCCAGTTGGGTTCGCTGCGCCCCCTTCCCCCTCACTGCATGAACATATCGCTTTTCATATACATAAGACACACTACACATTTATTACACCCATTTGCAACTGCAGCTATATGTGTATGTATATTTATCTGCATATGTATTGGCGCATTTCTTTTGTGTTCTTTGTGGCTATATATAAAGATGTATTCTTTTACGCATATATGGTTATGTACTCATGTGTTTTTAGTGTGCACACCAACAGTTAAATATATACAGTTTTTATACATATCTTGTACCCACCTCTGCACGTTTTTATAACCCTTCCAATTTATTTCTCACCTGAATGCCTGTCAGTGAGAAAAATAAGTGGTCAGAAAAAAAGCCTACCATAAAAGGCCTACCATAAAAGCCTTTCAACTTTGGTTCAGTCAGTGGCTGACCAAGCTCTGGACTCCAGGGAAGTTACTTTTTTTTTCCCTTCCTTCAGATATCTGTGAATATCCGTTTATATATGTGTTTGTGTTGTTGCTTATTGTTCCAGCTGAAGGTCTACGTGGCCCAAACGTAGTTCCACTTTTACTTTATTTCTCACCTACGTAAAGCTGTTCCTATACCACTTTTTCTCTCTCTTTTAAAAAGAAACTTGTCATTATAAATACCAGTGGACAAAAATACAATGAAAACGATGCCGCTGGATAGGACACGCAACGTGCAAGACAAATGAGATTATTACACGACAGTTCTTTTTTTGCAATCCCCACGATAGGGGGCAAAGAGGAAGACCAACATTTTCTTGGAAAAGACAGATGGAAACAGAGATGAGAATAATGTTGGAAGACATGGATTGATCTTAAAAGAATGGCAAGAAACAGAAAGGCTTGGAAAGTGTTAGTTGGAAAAATTTGCTCCACAGGGAGTTGAAAGTAAGAAAAAAAAATATATATCCTAATATTGTTAAAGTAATATGTACACACAGGTAATGTAATGTTATGCAAATTGACTCAGGGATGAATGTACTGTGATGTTGTTATTCATCCAAGTTGCGGGTGTTGGTAACCAGCTTTAACGGGCAACGTTACCCGAGGGAGATAAGGCAGCCTTACTTAACAAACAGATTGTTGAAAAGATTGCCTGGTACTTCATAATGACAACTCAGATCGGGTTGTATTAATTCTGTATGTTGTGGATTGTTGAGTAGAACATATGCCAGATGAAAGTGATGTCTCTTGAATGCTGCCAGATAAAAATGATGTCCCTTTTGTGTTCCCAGATAAAAATGATGTCTCATTTATGTTGTCAGATAAAACTGATATCTTAGTTGTGTTCTCAGATAAAACTGATGTCCCATTTGTGTTGCCACAAAAAAACTGATGTCCCTTTTGTGTTGCTAGATAAAAACTGATGCCTTAGTTGTGTTGCTAGATAAAACTGATGCCTTAGTTATGTTGTCAGATAAAACTGATATCTTAGTTGTGTTCTCAGATAAAACTGATGTCCCATTTGTGTTGCCACAAAAAAACTGATGTCCCTTTTGTGTTGCTAGATAAAGCTGATGCCTTAGTTGTGTTGCTAGATAAAACTGATGCCTTAGTTGTGTTGCTAGATAAAACTGATGTCTTAGTTGTGTTGCTAGATAAAACTGATGTCTTAGTTATGTTGCTAGATAAAACTGATGTCTTAGTTGTGTTGCTAGATAAAACTGATGTCTTAGTTGTGTTGCTAGATACAACTGATACTTTAGTTGTATTGTCAGAGAAAATTGATATCTTAGTTGTGTTGCCAGATAAAACTGATGTCTTAGTTGTGTTGCCAGATAAAACTGATGTCTTAGTTGTGTTGCCAGATAAAACTGAAGTCTTAGTTGTGTTGCCAGATAAAACTGATGTCTTAGTTGTGTTGCTAGATAAAACTGATGTCTTAGTTGTGTTGCTAGATACAACTGATACTTTAGTTGTATTGTCAGAGAAAATTGATATCTTAGTTGTGTTGCCAGATAAAAACTGATGTCTTAGTTGTGTTGCCAGATAAAACTGATGTCTTAGTTGTGTTGCCAGATAAAACTGAAGTCTTAGTTGTGTTGCCAGATAAAACTGAAGTCTTAGTTGTGTTGCCAGATAAAACTGAAGTCTTAGTTGTGTTGCCAGATAAACTTTTGCCTTACTTGTGTTGCCACGAAAAACTGATGTCTCCTTTATGTTGTTAGATAAAACTAATGTCCCATTTGTGCTGTGAGATAAAACTGATGTCTTAGTTGTGTTCTCAGATAAAACTGATATCTTAGTTTGTGTTCTCAGATAAAACTGATGTCTCATTTATGTGGTCAGATAAACTTATGTCTCATTTATGTGGTCAGATAAAACTGATGTCTCATTTATGTTCTCAGATAAAACTGATGTCTCATTTAAATGGTCAGATAAAACTGATGTCTCATTTATGTTGTCAGATAAAACTGATATCTCATTTATGTGGTCAGATAAAACTGATGTCTCATTTATGTTGTCAGATAAAACTGATGCCTTAGTTGTGTTCTCAGATAAGACTGATGTCTCATTTATGTTCTCAGATAAAACTGGTGTCTCATTTATGTGGTCAGATAAACTGATGTCTCATTTATGTGGTCAGATAAAACTGATGTCTTAGTTGTGTGCTCAGATAAAACTGATGTCTCATTTATGTGGTCAGATAAAACTGATATCTCATTTATGTGGTCAGATAAAACTGATGTCTCATTTATGTTCTCAGATAAAACTGATGTCTCATTTATGTTGTCAGATAAAACTGATGTCTCATTTATGTGGTCAGATAAAACTGATGTCTTAGTTGTGTGCGCAGATAAAACTGATGTCTCATTTATGTTGTCAGATAAAACTGATATCTCATTTATGTGGTCAGATAAAACTGATGTATCATTTATGTTGTCAGATAAAACTGATGTCTTAGTTGTGTTTTCAGGTAAACTGATGTCTCATTTATGTTGTCAGATAAAACTTATATCTCATTCATGTGGTCAGATAAAACTGATGTCTCATTTATATTCTCAGATAAAACTGATGTCTTATTTATGTTGTCAGATAAAACTGATGTCTTAGTTGTGTTTTCAGGTAAAACTGATGTCCATTTACGTTGTCAGATAAAATTGATGTCTCATTTATGTTGACAGATAAAACTGATGCCTTAGATGTGTTGCCAGATAAAACTGATTTCTCATTTATATTGTCAGATAAAACTGATGTCTCATTTCTGTTGTCAGATAAAACTAATGTCTCATTTGTGCTGCTAGATAAAACTGATGTCTCAATTATGTTGTCAGATAAAACTGATGTCTCATTTGTGCTCTGACAGATAAACTGATACCTTAGTTGTGTTGCTAGATAAAACTGATGCATTATTTGTTTTGCCAGATAAAACTGATGTTTTAGGTATGTTGGCAGATAAAACTGATGCCTTAGTTGTGTTGTCAGATAAAACTCATGTCCCAGTTTGTGGTGTTAGATAAAACGGATATCTCAATTATGCTGTCAGACAAACCTGATGTCTTAGTTGTGTTGTCAGACAAAACTCATGTACCAGTTGTGAAGTTGTAGTAGCACCTACTAAATGAATTACAACACACCACGTCACTACGATCAAAATACTAAAAGAAATACTACACACCACGTCACTACGATCAAAATACTAAAAGAAATACTACACACCACGTCACTACGATCAAAATACTAAAAGAAATACTACACACCACGTCACTACGATCAAAATACTAAAAGAAGTACCACCCACCACGTCACCACGATCAAAATACTAAAAGAATTACCACACACCACGTCAACACGATTAAACTACTAAATGAGGGTACCACATGCCACGTCACCACGATCAACACACTAAATGAAGCACCACACACCACGTCACCACGATTAAACTACTAAATAAAGTGCCACACAACACGTCACCACGATTAACTACTAAATGAAGCACCACACACCACGTCACCACGATTAAACTACTAAATAAAGTGCCACACAACACGTCACCACGATTAAACTACTAAAAGAATTACCACACACCACGTCACCACGATTAAACTACTAAATGAGGGTACCACATGCCACGTCACCACGTTCAAATACTAAATGAAGCACCACACACCACGTCACCACGATTAAACTACTAAATGAAGTACCACACACCACGTCACCACGATCAAAATATAAAAGAAGTACTACACACCACGTCACCACGATTAAACTACTAAATGAAGTACCCCACACCACGTCACTACGATTAAACTACTAAATGAAGTACCCCACACCACGTCACTACGATTAAACTACTAAATGAAGTACCACACACTACGTCACTACGATCAAAATACTAAATGAATTACCACACACCACGTCACCACGATCAAAATACTAAAAGAAGTACCACACACCACGTCACCACGATTAAACTACAAAATGAATTACCACACACCACGTCACCACGATCAAAATACTAAAAGAAGTACCACACACCACGTCACCACGATTAAACTACTAAAAGAAGTACCACACACCACGTCACCACGATTAAACTACAAAATGAATTACCACACACCACGTCACCACGATTAACTACTAAATGAAGTACCACACACCACGTCACCACGATTAAACTACTAAATGAAGTACCACACACTACGTCACTACGATCAAAATACTAAATGAATTACCACACACCACGTCACCACGATCAAAATACTAAAAGAAGTACCACACACCACGTCACCCACGATTAAACAACTAAATGAAGTACCACACCCACGTCACCACGATTAAAATACTAAAGAAGTACCACACACCACGTCACCATGATTAAACAACAAAATGAATTACCACACACCACGTCACCACGATTAAACAACTAAAAGAAGTACCACACACCACGTCACCACGATTAAAGTACTAAAAGAAGTACCACACACCACGTCACCACGATTAAACAACTAAATGAAGTACCACACACCACGTCACCACGATTAAAATACTAAAAGAAGTACCACACACCACGTCACCACGATTAAAATACTAAAAGAAGTACCACACACCACGTCACCACGATTAAAATACTAAAAGAAGTACCACACACCACGTCACCACGATTAAACAACTAAATGAAGTACCACACACCACGTCACCACGATTAAAATACTAAAAGAATTACCACACACCACGTCACCACGATTAAACTACTAAATGAGGGTACCACATGCCACGTCACCACGATCAAAATACTAAATGAAGCACCACACACCACGTCACCACGATTAAACTACTAAATGAAGTACCACACACCACGTCACCACGATCAAAATATAAAAGAAGTACTACACACCACGTCACCACGATTAAACTACTAAATGAAGTACCCCACACCACGTCACTACGATTAAACTACTAAATGAAGTACCCCACACCACGTCACTACGATTAAACTACTAAATGAAGTACCACACACTACGTCACTACGATCAAAATACTAAATGAATTACCACACCACCACGTCACCACGATCAAAATACTAAAAGAAGTACCACACACCACGTCACCACGATTAAACTACAAAATGAATTACCACACACCACGTCACCACGATCAAAATACTAAAAGAGTACCACACACCACGTCACCACGATTAAACTACTAAAAGAAGTACCACACACCACGTCACCACGATTAAACTACAAAATGAATTACCACACACCACGTCACCACGATTAAACTACTAAATGAAGTACCACACACCACGTCACCACGATTAAACTACTAAATGAAGTACCACACACTACGTCACTACGATCAAAATACTAAATGAATTACCACACACCACGTCACCACGATCAAAATACTAAAAGAAGTACCACACACCACGTCACCACGATTAAACAACTAAATGAAGTACCACACACCACGTCCACCACGATTAAAATACTAAAAGAAGTACCACACACCACGTCACCATGATTAAACAACAAAATGAATTACCACACACCACGTCACCACGATTAAACAACTAAAAGAAGTACCACACACCACGTCACCACGATTAAAATACTAAAAGAAGTACCACACACCACGTCACCACGATTAAACAACTAAATGAAGTACCACACACCACGTCACCACGATTAAAATACTAAAAGAAGTACCACACACCACGTCACCACGATTAAACAACAAAATGAATTACCACACACCACGTCACCACGATTAAACAACTAAAAGAAGTACCACACACCACGTCACCACGATTAAACAACTAATGAAGTACCACACACCACGTCACCACGATTAAACTACTAAATGAAGTATCACACACCACGTCACCATGATCAAACTACTAAATGAAGTACCACCCACCACGTCACCACGATTAAACTACTAAATGATGTACCACACACTACGTCACTACGATCAAACTACTAAATGAAGTACCACACACTACGTCACCACGATTAAAATACTAATGAAGTACCTCACACTACGTCACCACGATTAAACTACTAAATTATGTACCACACACCACGTCACCACGATTAAATACTAAATGAAGTACCTCACACTACGTCACCACGATTAAACTACTAAATGATGTACCACACACCACGTCACCACGATTAAAGTAATAAATGAAGTACCACACACTACGTCACCACGATTAAAGTACTAAATGATGTACCACACACCACGTCACCACGATTAAACTACTAAATGAAGTACCACACATCACGTCACCACGATTAAACTACTAAATGAAGTACCACACACCACGTCACCACGATTAAACATACTTAAATGAAGTACCACACACCACGTTACTACGATTAAACTACTAAATGAAGTACCACACACCACGTCACTACGATTAAACTACTAAAAGAAGTGCCACACACCACGTCACCACGATTAAACTACTAAATAAGTACAATACACCACGTCACCACGATTAAACTACTAAATGAAGTACCACACACCACGTCACCACGATTAAACTATTAAATGAAGTACCACACACCACGTCACTACGATTAAACTACTAAATGAAGTACCACACACCACGTCACCATGATTACAATACTAAAAGAAGTACCACACACCACGTCACCCTGATTAAAATACTAAAGATGTACCACACACCACGTCACCCTGATTAAAATACTAAAAGATGTACCACACACCACGTCACCCTGATTAAAATACTAAAAGATGTACCACACACCACGTTACTACGATTAAATTACTAAATGAAGTACCACACACCAGGTTACTACGATTAAAATACTAAATGAAGTACCACACACCACGTCACCATGATTAAAATACTAAAAGAAGTACACACACCAGGTTACTACGATTAATTACTAAATGAAGTACCACACATTACATCACCACGACCGTACGATGAATGACATACCACAAACTATACCACCACAAAACTACAACTAACTGATACACTGAAAGATACCACATCTAATGTCACCACAACCACATTACTGTCTGAACTACCAAACACGATGAATAGTTGTCGACTCTCCAAGTTCGATAATCATGTATTAAATGAATTAAGAAACCAAGAGTTACTTTTCTTAAGATGTAACCTCATGACTGCCAACATGTCACGGTTGCTGCTGAACTTGAAGTCTTGCTTCTAAAAAAAAAAAAAAAAAACGAAAGTAAATTTAGATTCCAGGAACACCAAATTTCAGCGAACGATGATTCCGAGAAAAGTCTAAACAGATCGAAATTTGGCCAATAGATTTACGAGCAAAGTAGCAAAGCGATCCATGAGACAGATCAGGTAATTAAGTGAAATTTGTTATAGAGGGGAATGTCTCGTATAGTTGCATTATAGTGTCCGTTTGAGTGATATAAGGGAATTGTCTGTCTGTAAGAACAGTCTGTTTGTGTTGCTGGACTAACGATAAGCTATTCTCGCTGTCGGTGAGGCCGGGCAGATCAGGTCGAGTCGATGAACTTTGAGGTTAAGTCATTGCAGACATTTGGTAGTTAAGGAGATGTTTCTCTCGCGCGTGTGTGTGTGTGTGCGTTTGTGACTGGGGTCAAGGTGTGACTAGCATGTAGTCAATATGAAAATGACGAACGTCTTATGCAACACAAATATGTCAATAGAAGTGAGAAAGCAAGTTTATCTATGCTTTGTATAGCCAAGTATGACCTAAGGAAGCGAATCATGGACAGTAAGCAAAAAAAAAAAGAAATGAAAAGACAATTAGAGGCCACAAAGATGGGATTTCTCAGAAAAATGTTGAAAGTTATCTGGACAGCTGAAAAGACCAAAGAGGAAATTCTCAAAGATGCCAACACTAAAAGGGAGCTTCTAAGAAACATCAGATAGAAACAATCAACATTTTTTAGGACACATTATGAGAAAAGGAAAATTGAAATACTTTTTACAACTGGCAAAATACAGGTAAAGAGAGATCGCGGACGACAAAGAGAGGAAATACTAATAGCTTGGTGTTGTGGTATGGAAAACAGTCACAACAGAATTGATACGATGCGCTGTGGATAGAAGATTGTGGAAGGACATGATCGCCTACGCCAACCGGTATGGCATATGATGATGATGAGTAATAATACAATATGATATAGTAAGATTGCACTGAGAATACTATAACAACGGGCAGAATGAATGGAAAGAAGAGCAGAGGAAAAACAAAATATTGAACCGCTTATCAAAATAGCATCACAAAGGTCACGACTGACATTATGACATGTATGAAGGACCGAGTGATGTGGAGAGGCATGATCCCCTATGTCATCTGGTATGGCAGCTGATGATGATGATTATAATGATTGAGCTTTGACAAACGGCATGTGTATGTTATGAAGATTGTTGATTATGTATACATCGGGAGGAACAAAAACAAAAACAAAACAAAGATCAGAAGTGACAAATGAAGGAGAAGACTGGTCAAGGCAATCATTCAATTGAGATCATGAAAGTCAAATGAGAATATCGTATTGGTAAATAAAGACAGGCGGAGAAAGATCAGTCATGGGATTGAAACAGACACACAGATACACACAGCTAAAGGTGAGCGAGAGTGTGAGTGAGAGAGAGTGAGAGAGCGCGAGAGAAAGAGAGAGCGAAAGAAGGAGAGGAAGAGAGATTGAGACAGAGAGAGAAAGAGTGAGTGAGAAAGAAAGAGAGAAAAACAGAAGGAGAGAGAGAGCGAAAAAATGAGTGAGTGTGAGAGAGATAGAGAGAAAGAGCGAGTAAGTGAGAAAGAGAGAGAGAGATATGAGTGAGAAAGAGATAACGAAAGAGAGAGAGAGATAGTGAGAAAGAGTGAGTGAGTGAGTAAGTGAGTGAGTGAGAAAGAAAGAGAGAAAAACAGAAGGAGAGAGAGAGCGAAAAAATGAGTGAGTGTGAGAGAGATAGAGAGAAAGAGCGAGTAAGTGAGAAAGAGAGAGAGAGAGATAAGAGTGAGAAAGAGATAACGAAAGAGAGAGAGATAGTGAGAAAGATGAGTGAGTGAGTGAGTAAGTGAGTGAGTGAGAAAGAAAGAGAGAGAGAAAGTGAGTGAGAAAGAGGGAGAGAGCTGTAGGACTTGATCAAAATGTGTAACAGAGTCCCTCCCAAATATTTGATGAGTGCAGGTCAAGGTATTGATCGTATTAATCTGATAAACATGCTCTTCTATTTGCTGCTTGTTACATTTGTTTTCATTTCTTGTCCCATTAAAGAAATGTATTTTGCTTACACAGACCACAGAAGCAAAAAGCGGAATAGCTCAGGCCAAAATAGCATTTCAGAAAATGAAAATATCTAATGCAACAATCTATGTCAATGGAAGTGAGAAAGAGAGTTCATCGGTGCTATATAGAACCAATTCTGACCTATGGAGGCGAATCATGGACAGTGAACAAACAAATGAAAAGGCGGTTACAGGACACAGAGATGGGATTTCTCAGAAGAATGTTAAAAGTTAAGTGGACAGCTAAAAGACCATGAGGAAGTTCTCAAAGAGGCCAACACAAAAAGGGAACTCCTAAAAAACATCAGAAGGAAAGAATCAACATTTTTCGGGCACATCATGAGAAGAGGAAAGTTGGAATACTTGGTTACAACTGGCAAAATAGAAGGAAAGAGAGACCGCGGACGACAAAGAGAGAAAATACTGGATAGTTTGGTGTCATGGCATGAAAAACAGTCAACAACAGAACTGATACAATGCACTGTAGATTGTTGAAGGGCATGATCACCTACGCCAACCGGTTTGGCTCATGATGATGATTTTGCTTCATTGATTCATCATCTTCATCCTTCTTACCAAATCTACATCATCTTCTCCTTCTTACCCAATCTTCATCATCTTCTTCGTTCAGATTTCTTCGTGACCAACAAATGAAACAAAGAGATGAGTTGTCACCATCAAACTGCTCATTATCACATGTTTCCTCGAACGTGTCTGATAATTGACCTGCCAATTGTTTTTCTTGTAGCCAGATTCGGCTTCTGGCTTGATTTTATATCGCTAACGTGACCAGGAGGTCATGTCTGGGTTGTGTTGCATCCCTAACGTGACCAGGAGGTCATGTCTAGGTTGAATAATTTCTTACTTCTTTGATTACGATAGGAGGGCAACCATGTCTGAGCTTAATGAAGCATAGATCACAGCAAACATCCGCAAGGTGAGAACACAGATTAGGGCGACTGCTGTCAATGAGAAAACTGTTTGTTTACAATTAATATTTTGTGATTTCTCGGTTTCAAACACGATTACCCCAAATATCATGTGTCGAGGGTCTGTACACAATTAAGAAAGATAAATACATGTGAGATGCGATGCTTGAGAAAAGTAACAAACAACACAAGAAGAGATAGAATACCAATAAAACCATAAGAAAATGGTAGGAATAAAACCCTGCAAGAATATATAGAATAACAAATTAAATGTTTGGCCAAGTGGTCAGAATGAATTCTCACCAATCACCATCAAGGGCGTTCTTCTCAAGAATGCAAGGAAAAAGACCAAGAGGAAGACCCAGAAAAAGATGGATAGATGCAGTGACAGAGACATGTAACAACAAAGGAAAATCACTAATTCAGACAGTTCGAGCAGATCAAGAACGATAAATGATATAAACCACGACACCTTTTAGGTACCAGTGAACAGAGAAAAGAAGAAGATGAGGGTCTGTACAAATTATGGTCACTAACACAATGTTCCCTATTCGCCACTTGGCGTGACGGGGTTCTGTACTTACTATAGTTTTTAAATGCGGTAACATCATGGTTTATGGAAGGCCCCGGTATCACTGCAAACGAATTAAAGTCCATAATCGCTCAAACGCCCGTGTCAGTGGAATCATCCGAATTAATATCTCACCTCCCAAACAAAGAAAGGTAGCTGCAGTCCCCATCACAGCAGTATCAGCACACGCCAAAAGGCATAAGGCGAAACCGCACATAAAGTGAACACAGCCAACTGTTCACCGTCAACGACATTCATCGTAAGCAATTAAAATATAAAAACACGATCAAAACGGATGAAACGCACAGCTCACGGTGTGCACAGAGCACTTAACACAGTATCTCCGGCAGCAACCGGACTTGGAATAGGAGGAAACTGCAACAAGGATCACTTTCCAGATACAGCCTTTGACGGTTCCAGCCGCATATCCGCCATATTTACCGGAAGTCAATCTCGGGCATTTTTCAGCTGACAATGAATGATTTCACAGCTGACAATGAATGACCTCACAGCTGACAATGAATGACCTCACAGCTGACAATGAATGACCGCACAGCTGACAATGAATGACCTCACAGCTGACAATGAATGACCTCACAGCTGACAATGAATGACCTCACAGCTGACAATGAATGACCTCACAGCTGACAATGAATGACCTCACAGCTGACAATGAATGACCTCACAGCTGACAATGAATGACCTCACAGCTGAGAATGGAGTATTAAAGTGAACAATCGCACAGCAAACATTCCACAAAACGGGAGTAACATATTCACCAGTGATGTAAGTTCTTCCACAGCTGTGAGTGCAACATGAAAGTGAATAATCTTACAATAATTATTGAATTATCCAACAGATGGCAGTAACTTTTTTTCAGCTTGTAGAAAGATTTGTTCATTTCTACTCTCTATATTTGTTAATTTCTACTCTCTATATATTTGTTCATTTCTACTCTCTCTATATTTGTTCATTTCTACTCTCTATATATTTGTTCATTTCCACTCTCTCTCTATATATTTGTTCATTACTACTCTATATTTGTTCATTTCTACTCTCTCTATATTTGTTCATTTCGACTCTCTATATATTTGTTCATTTCCACTCTCTCTCTATATTTGTTCATTACTACTCTATATTTGTTCATTTCTACTCTCTATATTTGTTCATTTCCACTATATATATTTGTTCATCTCTACTCTCTCTATATTTGTTTATTTCTACTCTCTCTATATTTATTCATTTCTACTCTCTCTATATTTGTTCATTTCTACTCTCTCTATATTTGTTCATTTCTACTCTCTATATATTTGTTCATTTCTACTCTCTCTATATTTGTTCGTTTCTACTCTCTCTATATTTATTCATTTCTACTCCCTCTTTATATATTCATTTCTACTCTCTCTATATTTTGTTCATTTCTACTCTCTCTATATTTGTTCATTTCTACTCTCTCTATATTTTGTTCATTTCTACTCTCTCTATATTTGTCCATTTCTACTCTCTCTATATTTTGTTCATTTCTACTCTCTCTATATTTTGTTCATTTCTACTCTCTCTATATTTTGTTCATTTCTACTCTCTCTATATTTTGTTCATTTCTACTCTCTATATTTGTTCGTTTCTACTCTCTCTATATTTTGTTCATTTCTACTCGCTGTTAGCTCCACTGCAGCTTCGCATTTTGATGCATTTATGTGCATTTGTTGACCTTGACCCTACTAGGCAAGCAATGGCAGGTTCTAGACTTTTCTCAGTACCACTGTTTAGAAGCTCTGAAGGAGAAACATGAAGGAGAATCATGACGATGAACATGAAGAAGAAACATGAAGAAGAAACATAAAGGAGAAACATGAAGGAGAAACATGAAGGAGAAACATGAAGGAGAAACATAAAGGAGAAACATGAAGGAGAAACATGAAGGAGAAACATGAAGGAGAAACATAAGGAGAAACATGAAGGAGAAACATGAAGGCGAAACTGATGAACCAGTTAAGGAGCAACGCTCACAAGAACAGATATCAACTTAAAATAGACATTGTTTTGTTATGTTTTGTTTTGTTATGTTTTGTTTTGTTATGTTTTGTTTTGTTATGTTTTGTTTTGTTATGTTTTACAATCAGAAATACCATCATAATTATCAGCATTAAGTGCCGTCTCCCCATCGAACGTTGGCTACCATGGAGCGTCATTCAGCTGTCTCTTGCTTTGATGGTGCAGGTTGTGTTATCGCTGACTTGTCCATCTTTTGATGTTACTCGTCCATGTTCGTCTTTGTCTGTCTCTGCCTCTTTTACCTTGTATTTTCCCTTCCAAGGTTACTTTTAGTGGGCTGCTGTGTATTTTAACATGGCCCAAAAATCTCATTTGTCTTGTTTGAATTGTGTTTAGTAGTTCTCCTTTCATGTTTACTTGTTTTAAGACTTCATCGTTTGTTTTCTTCTTTTTATTCAGAAATAAAAAAGGTTTAAACTCGCATACAGAGAGAGAACATATCATTTTTGGGGGCTGGGTAGTCTAGAGGTGTGATGTCGGCCTTAAAACAGGAAGGACCCTGGTTCAAATCCCACCAGAATAGGTGGTGATTTTTCAAAAATAGGAAAAATTAATCCTTCGTTTCTTTATGACGTTACCCTCCCCTGATCTCTCGGGTACTGAGATTCATGTCAAGGCCTCTCGGATAACAGAAATTAACATTACATCACCATCATCATTACATTACCGTTGTCATCACATTATCAGAGCTACATTCCAAACAGAAGACAGAATTCCATAAAATGAAAAACATCCTATGTAACAAATCATTGTCAATGAATGTTAGAAAACGTGTCAGGAAGTGATACTTGGAGGATAAGTAAGACAACCCAAAGAACATTAAAGGTAGCTGAGATGTGGTTTGTCAGATAAATAGAAGAATGCTACGAATTTCATGGACAGCAAAAGTTGATAATGAAGAATGTTTAAAATGAGCCAGAGAACCAGAAATATCATCAAAATCATATAGAAGAGACAATCTACATTTATTGGACATGTCATGCGAAAGAAGGCATTGAGAATATTATAACAACAGGCAGAATGAACTGAAAGAAGAGCAGAGAAAACCAAGAGAACTATTAAACAACTTATCCAAATGGCAAAATAAAAAAAAAACTACTAACTGAAATTATGACATTCATGAAAGGACCGAGCGATGTGACGAGATCGCCAACAGGCATAGCACCTGATGATGATCATCACCTATTGGTGTGGCTATCACATTGCAGCTATCGCTTCTACATTATCGTTGATAATATCTATACATCATTGTTATATCACATTGCAGTTATCACTTCTACATTATCGTTGATAATATATATACATTATTGCTATATCACATTGCAGCTATCACTTCTACATTATCGTTGATAATATCTATACATCATTGCTATATCACATTGCAGCTATCACTTCTACATTATCGTTGATAATATCTATACATCATTGCTATATCACACAATCATCGTTCATTTTATTTGTGACAACTGTAGGCAGTTTGACCTGTTATCACATTTATCAGTTTTCTTCTTTCTTATTTTTTTTTTTAACTTAACATCCTCACTACATCCATATCTTCACAGTTCGTCTGATTTCAGTCTGTAAATATCATTTTCTCTCTCTTTCACAGTCTCTCTCTCTCCCTCTCTCCCTCTCTCTCTCTCTCCCTCTCTCCCTCTCTCACTCTCACTCTCTCTCTCCCTCTCTCTCTCTCTCTCCCTCCTCTCCCTCTCTCTCTCCTCTCTCTCTCCCTCCCTCTCCTCCCTCTCTCTCCCTCTTCTCTCCCTCTCTCTCTCTCCCTCTCTCTCTCCTCTCCCTCTCTCTCTCCCTCTCTCTCTCCCTCTCTCTCCCTCTCTCTCCCTCTCTCTCTCCCTCTCTCTCTCTCTCTCTCCCTCTCTCTCTCTCCCCCTCTCTCCCCTCTCTCTCTCCCTCTCCCTCTCTCTCTCTCTGTTTGTTTAAAATGTAGGATCGTCATCTCTGTACATCGGACGAACCCACAGGAGCGATATCCGATATGGCGATCAAGAATGGCCGAAATCCGAGGAGACTCCTGGCCCACATGTACGAACTCCGTAGCACGGCCTGGGATCCACGGTGTGAGCAGGTGTCTTCTGACAATTTTGTCCTGGCAGCGGCACATATTTATGACCTACTTTTTCGATTTTAACTGCCAAGGTTTCGTTAAAGTGCGGAAGTGCACACGAGACCTGCTGTTAATTTCTGTTATCAGAGAGGCCTTGACATGAATCTCAGTACCCGAGAGATCAGGGGAGGGTTTCTTCATGAAGAAACGAAGGATTAATTTTTCCTACTTTTGAAAAATCACCACCTATTCTGGTGGGTTTTGAACCAGGGTCCTTCCTGTCTTGAGGCCAACAGTAATGATGATGGTAATGTAATGATGATGGTAATGTAATGATGATGGTAATGTAATGATGATGGTAATGTAATGATGATGGTAATGTAATGATGATGGTAATGTAATGATGATGGTAATGTAATGATGATGGTAATGTAATGATGATGACAATGTAATGATGATGGTAATGTAATGATGATGGTAATGTAATGATGATGGTAATGTAATTATGATACTAATTTAATGACGATGCTGCTAATGAAGTGCAGTGATGCTGGTAGGCTGTTTTATCAAACCTCTTATGGGTAGCCACTGATAGCTCACTTACATTACATATCAAGCCTGTATTCATCTTTGAGGTCAAACCTTTCGACAATTTATTTATTTATACTACTTTCCATTTATTCGTGTAGTTATGCTACTTTCCTCCCATTAATATTTAAATGACATATTCCATTCATTGATCTTCCCGTTTTTTCGTCCCTTCAAATGAATCCCCACGGAAGAATTCTCAAGGAAGAATTCCACAAAGCGCATTCTTTGCGAACGTTCAGGGACTCTTAAACTATAAATGAGTCTAGCTTGTTTGATTGATTGAGTTCACTTTGTTTGATTGATTGAGTCCAGTTTGTTTGATTGATTCAAGTCTTTGCTGCTGATGTTAGAAACATATCAGCGCTGTCAAATTGTTTATCTCCATCTAGGACAGTTATTGAATGAACACAAATGACGTAATCATTGTTGACGATTCCCTGATATTTAGTTCATTCTGCTGCAACAGAAGAATTAAAGCTTAGAGGTCAAGGCCAAAATGCGAGCAAACATTGTAACGTGTCAGGCTGTTCTATATTTCCTGAAGCTATATTTTAGTGAGTGATCAGAAAATAATAAAACGATGATTTATTTACAGCAACACAATATCAACATTTCTGCCATTATCATCCTATTCTTTAGTGCAGAGTAGATAGAAGTCATCATGGGCGCTCTACTCAGAAGGTCTGTACGCACACCGCCATTCTGTCTCATGACGTCGCGAGGGAGGTCTGCAACTATAGTGGTCAATATGCTGAAATGGATTTCATGAAAACAGGCTATTTGTCTAAAGTCTGTTTTGTCTAACATTTTTTCTGATTGTCTATAGCTGTATTTACACTAATATACAATAGTTCATATTTTATTTGTGTAGCATAATCATCAATATAATTTAAGCCAACCTATAATTGAATCCTTTCTGCCAGAATTCACTTAGAGCCAAGAGAATTCACTTAGAGCCAAGAGAATTCACTTAGAGCCAAGAGAATTCACGTAGAGCCAAGAGAATACACTTAGAGCCAAGAGAATTCACTTAGAGCCAAGAAAATGCACTTAGAGCCAAGAGAATGCACTTAGAGCCAAGAGAATGCACTTAGATCCAAGAGAGTGGACATAGATCCAAGAGAGTGGACATAGATCCAAGAGAGTGGACATAGATCCAAGAGAGTGGACATAGATCCAAGAGAGTGGACATAGATCCAAGAGAATGGACATAGATCCAAGAGAATGGACATAGATCCAAGAGAATATTTGTGTTGTTCTTGTATCCAAGAAGATACTTGAAACTTCAATTCTAGTCTCTGGAATATTGCTGTGGGATGGGTAGGTTGGGAGGAGTGGTTGGGGGGTAGTCTATAATGGGTCAGGAAATAAGATTTTGTTTTCCGCCGAGTCGTCACGTAGTGTACAGGCTTTGTGTCGATCTACTCCATCGACAAGAGGCAAGTGGCAAAACGGGTTTCATCCCAACGCTGTACTACCAATGCCAGACCTAACCCTAGATGCAAGAACAACAAGAAAATAACCTCTACAGAGATGAAATGTGTTAGACGAATGACAGGAAACAGTCTGAGAGATGAGATCAGAAATGAAGAACTGAGAAAAAAAGCTAGGAATAATTCCCGCCATCGAATATATAAAGAAACAACAGATAAAATGGTTTGGCCACTTGATAAGACAGAATTATCAAAACACAACACAACGAGCTTTCAACAAACGTTGCGAGAACACCAGACCCAAGGGTCGACCGCGAAAAAGCTGGATTGACGGAATATTATAATAGAAGAGCGAAAGACCGCATACTGCATCTCCCCTCGACGCTGAAAGGCAAATGAGGAAGGAAAGAGGAGGAAGAACCCATCAATGACAATCAGACCGGCAGTTCATCATTCTTACACAGATCTGTCCTAGTGAAATATTTCATGAAATGTTTCATTCATTTACAAGTAAACAGATAATTGAAAGTAACAGAAATGGGGATCTAGAGGACGAAAGGAAGTTTTGAAATAAATTGAAGAGAGTCACTTGGATTATTTGGTTGCGTTACACACGTCTGATAAAATGTAAAATAATGTAACAACAGGCAAAGTAGAAGAAAAGAGAAAGAGGGGAAGACAATCACAGTAAAGTACTAGACAACTTAACTATGTGACTTGAAAAGAGATCAACTGTAGAACGTGTAAGGAGAATCGACAACAAGAATACGTTGACAGACATGATAGCCATTTTTAAGGGCACGGCACATGATGATGATGAATTCGCCCATTATAAAATAATCATCAACTCTACATGTCACCTGATGATATTTTCACCCAT